>PVLD010001833.1:87258-186330 GCA_004027595.1 Dinomys branickii
TTTTGTGACACAGTCCCACTTAATTGCTCAGTTGTCCAGGCTGGCCTTGAACTCACAGTAATCCTCCTGCCTCAGCCTCCTGAGTGCTGAGATTACAGGCATGCACCACCACACCCTCTGATCTTTATAACCATGCAATCATGTCTTGATCCCTCTAAGACAGGATGAGAGGCCACAGAGAAGCAAACAAAGCCAAACTCTATAGGTTAGAAAGTGGCAGACCCCGTGGCACATTTACAGGTAACTGATTTGTACCGGTTTCCCAAGCCTGCCAAGTCTAGGTAAACTCACGTCACAGAGCCCCAGTGAGAAAAGCAGGGTGCAAGCTGTCACCCCATGGGGCCAGGTGTGGTCAGCCTCACAGTCCCAACCCAGATGCACAGGAAGCAGCTGTGCACGAAAATGTTTATTCCCTCAGAGGACACCGCCACCCGCCCTAGAGGGACGCTGTCCATGCAGCCAAGCGCAGGCCGGGCTCCACCCAGTCACACGAAGTTCTGGGCTATGGCCAGCACTTTGGAGTACTCGCCCTCCTTCCGGCGCAGGCTTGCAGGCACTGGCACCTTGATCCGCGTCCCCACAGGGTTGCCGTTGTCCTCAATGAGGACCACATTGTTGGAGTCGAACCTGGGGGTCATCCGGGGGCCGGGCATGCAGTGCCCCACGATGAGCGCCTTCTTCTTCTGCCCCTTGATGGCCAGCAGGATCCTGTCGCCCACCTTGCCCACCCCGTTCTTGTTGTAGACGTGGATGCAGCGGGGAGGTCGGTGGTACGGGGTGTTGCCCAAGGCACTGTTGTCCACCACACGTACCCGCGTCATCTTCTGGATTGCACCGAAGCTGCCAGTGGTGCTGGGGACAGAAAACACAAGGTGGCGGCCTGAGCCAAGGCGAAGCCCCTGAGAAGGCACACACACATGTACATGTACACACACACACACACACACACACAGGCTGAGCTCTTGAAGACTCCACTACTCATGCTTCCTCCAAATTGAGAGCTCCTATCTTTGTCGCAGGGTCTCAATTTAGATAGATGCATTTTGTTTCTGTTTTTGTTTTTTAATTAAGTCTTGCTGCATAGTCCAGGCTGGCCTCAACTCACGGTACTCCTCCTGACTCAGCCTCCTGAGTGTTGGGATTACAAGCATTCTCCACCATGCCTGGCTCTTGATTTGGATACATTTTTAAGAGGACCCAAGTTTTCTGTTGGAATATACTTCACTGCACCTTCATCTAAAACCTTTGAAGAAATGCCCAGCGGGTCCAGCCCACCCCCCCCACCTCTGCAGAGAAACCCCTCTTCCAGATACTTCCCCAACTTGTCTCCAACAGAGTGACCCAGACTGCCAAGGAGAGCCCAGTAAGATGCAGCGAGGCCACTCTGCTCTCTCTCTCTCTGGTGACTGCCCTTGTGCTGTAGGGTGTATTTCTTTTCCTACTTTTATTGGCCCAAACTCACTCTACAGAGCCTGGTTCTTTTTCTACCTTTAATAAAACTTTCCTACCACTTAAAAAAAAAAATACATCAGACTGGAAAGAAATTAAGGAACCAGGCATGGGGGTATGCCTGGGTCCCAGTGCTCTGGGAGGCTGGGGCAGGAGGATTGTTGCAAGTTCCAGCCCAGATGGGGCAACTTAGGTGTTATCTCAGTAATTAGAAAGAAAAAAAGTTTTAAGGGTTTTTTGCAGAGCATCTATTAGAGGCAGGTACCAACCTGATCACTGAGGGCTTCAAAATGACTCAGAGTTCTCAAGTGAGCAAGGCTCCTCTCCTGGTCCCTGAGCTCACGACCCCCACCACCCACAGGTAAAGCCCACCTCCAAGCCCACGCCGTTCCCACATGCTACCCATCACTCCGCCCCGAGTCTCTCCAATGCAGGCCAACACTGCCCCGTGTGCATTCAGGTTGGGTGCTCTCCTGAGGTGGCAGCTCCTCCAGGGACCCCAGCTCCCACCACACTCCTGGCTGACACCCATAGGCACCTTGTCCTTCGCTCCATCCTTCCTCTGCACCCCGCCTGCCTTCCTCCAGCAGCTCCCTCGCTACGCTGGGACACACACACGTGTCCTCCAGGCCATGGCACTGCACCCTGTAGCAATGAGAACCTAAAGCAAAGCTACTCCCTACTGACAGCTGTCTGTGGCGACCCACCATCCAGACGTGGCCCGCTCCCTGCACCTGTGCAGACTCCGAACTGACCCTGCACGTGGAGCATTAGGGATTCCGGGTCCTCCAGGTTCACCCCCTCAACGCCCAGGGGCCTAACCCACATCTACCTCCCTTCCCCCTCCTCCATCAGCAGATCCTATCTCACGCCTTCTGAAGCCACCACACTTGTCACATCTTCTTGGTCATGTTTTTAAGCTCCTCCCTGCAGCCCCTGGAGAAGCCTTCACTGTAGGAAGCAATCTCCACGCCAAGCACAAGGTCAGCAAATGCCTGCAGCTTGGGCACCTGTGCTGGGCCTTCCTATTCAGGCCTAGGGCCCATGACACCTGAGCATCCCCTGGAGAAAAGGGGCTGTGCTTCTGCCACGGTTTGAATGTTTGGTAACAAGCATGTACTGCTTCTGTAACTGAAAGAAATTTCCATCCTTAAAAGGGAAGGTTCTGATGCCTAGGGAATGCAGCATTGAGAGATGTCAGATCTACAGGGGCTGGGTCTTGCAGGGGCTGAAAGGCAGTAGCAACCACCCTCTGCCATCCCCTATGACGTCTTGCCACAACTCAGACAGAACTGTCACCTCCTTACCTCCTCCCCACCCCGAACCAAAGCCCAGCTTGGCCTGAAGCCTGCTTCCCCAGTCTAGGATCCCCGCCAAGGTTCCACCAACTCTTGTCACCCTGTTTTGTGGGCCTGCTGGGAGGTCTTAAGTCACCTGAAAGCACGCTGGCCGAGAGCTCTGCTAACACAGGCCAAGGGGCCGCAGAGTGCAGGAGGGGCACCCATGGGATCCCACGGAGAGTCCTGCTGGGAGAAGGGGGAAAGACAGCTAAGCCACAGTCCTTCCATGCAGCCAGGGTTCTTTGGGGATGTGTATGGGAGATGGCACTTCTAGCACAAGATCATTATCACTAAATATAAATCCCAGTGGTTACAAGACAGAGGACAAGCCCCAGCTCCTACCCCGACTGCTGAGTCACGGTCTGACCTGGGTCAGGGCAGACTGGACCTCAAAGCTATTCGAAGTGATAAGACAGCTGCCTGGGCACCCACCCGTGGGCACCCCCAGCTATACAACTCCCCATAACCCCAAGAGGCTGCAGATCCCCAAGGACAGTGGGCTTTCTGGAGTTAGCACTTTAGCCCCCAAGGGTGGGTGTCACCTTTCCCCCAAGTGCAGAGCCAAAACACCTGCCTGGCTCAAGGTCAGCAGAGCAGAGCCCACTGCGGCCCCTGACAAGTCACTGGGCAAAGTCTGTATTTGGGTCAGTGTCCCAAATACCACCAGACCACACAAAAGCTACCCACACCACCCAAGGGCTAAAAACAGGCTTTGGGAAACCAAGCGCTACCACCAACCCAAGATGCGTGATTCCACCTTGGAGGACACAGATGTCACCAAGACCTGCAACACCTGAGCATCACCAGGAGCGTGGTTAGGAAAAGCTGCCAGATCTGAGAGTGGTGCAGAACACCTATAATCCCAGCACTTGGGAGGCCAAGGCTAGCCTGGACAACACAGTGAGACCCTGTCTGGGGGAAAAAAAAAGAGAAAAACCCTCCCACCCCAAAACACATCCGTCCCTCCCCTTGATGTCTGTCTGCAGCAGGCCTCTGTGAGCCAAGCCTTTAACCTGAGTGTTTACACACAGCTTTGCCCTGCACAAGTTCAAGGCTCTCAGATAAAACTTTATTTAATGAAGGTGGAGGGACCCACTGTTTACCTCCTCAGGAAAAGCCAGACATTCCATACATGTGAAGTAACTCCAGGTCAGCCCCAACTCCAGGCCTGCTCCCAAGTATCTCCCTAAGACAACCCATGAAGCATGGGCAGAATGTAATTATGATCCAAAACTCAAGTACAAAGGCCATTAACCTAGGAAATCACTAGCACTCAACACAGTGGACCAGAGATGACCAGAGGCGGCCAGCTCCATTTATAGCCAGGATGACCTGAATGGCACAATCAATGTACCTGGCTCCCCATTTCATCAGAGACACTGGCAAGACCTGCTTGCAATTAGCCAGCAAGGTTCACACGCAGAGCATCTGGGCACCTGCCTGAATCTGCAGTGTCAGTGCCCCAACCCGAAGCCAGGTCTCCTCTCCATGCCCTGCTCACAGCCATCCACACTGTGCCCCTCTCTGCCCACCTGGGTCTCCCCCAGCACCAGCTCACTTCCCCTAGAAGCCCATGCAGAACTGCAGCTTCCCCACCGCCCTCCTGCACTCCAGGAACAGCCGTACCCAGGCTGGTGTAACCCTCACCATCAGAGTGCAGACATTGAATAAACTCAGAGATTTTTTGAGGTAAGGCCAATGTCCCTTGCATCCACTCCTTGCTGCTTCCTCTCTAGAACTCAGAAACCACAATAGAACTCACACACAGCACTTGATCTGGCTGCACAGCACGGGCCACATGCATCAGGTGGCATGCTGGCCTCAAACACAAGAGTGACATGGGTATGCCTGCAGGGAGCATATTCACTGTCAAAAGAAAAAGCTAACTCAATGACTTTCACTAGTTCTTAATGGATTTGATATTGACCCTGGCCCAAACAGCAAATAAACAATACTAACCATTTCTAGCTTATCCCTCCAAAACACTCCAAAATCAAAAAATCCTACTGTTTCCCCCTCCACCTCTACCACAACAGATCTTGATAAACAGAAAGAGTCCAATCAACATTTGTTAATCAAAAAAATGAGGCAAGATGGGCAAGGTGATCCACGTCTGTAATCCCAGCACTCAGAAGGCTGAGGCAGGAGGATTAAAAATTCCAGCCCAGCCAGGACTGCATAACAAGTTCACAGTCAGCCTAGATTACACAGTGAGACCCTGTCTCAAAAACAAAACAAATAAAAATAAATGTAAAAAATAACAAATGAGGTAGCCAAGAGGAAAAGAGGCTCAAACCTCAACCATGGCCACAGGCAGGGGCAACCCAAGGTAGGGGTCCTGTCTACATGGTGGGACCCAGGACCTCGCTCCTCACAGGGCCCAGGCTTTGAGAGATGCAGGTGATCAGAGGAGCAGCCCCGGTGTCACCTGCAGGCCCCTGGAATCATCTCCCAGCCTGGCGTCCACACTGCCTGCCACTGAAAGTACCCCTTCCTACCACTAAGCAGATGCTTTGCATCTAGAAGAGTAAGGCAGGCAGCAAACCCCTTCAGAGTGACTCTGGTGGCCCTTAGGGTTACTTCACGGTGTGCACAGATCCACTGGGTGGGCGGAGGGTGTGGTCCACCTCACACCCGGTCTACATAACGCTTTGCTCTAAGCCTGGTGACTGGACAGGAGATGAGACGTGGTGCTGCTGCTTTCCTCCCTACCCTCTCCTGCTTCCTGACAGCATCCTCCCAATTCAGACAGTGAGTCACAACCTCTCCCTCAACGGTGCTGAGTGAAATGATCTGATGCTCACTTCCCGCCTTGGCTAACACTACCCTCTACCTTCAGCTGTAGGGGCCAGGGATGGCCAGTGTATCAGGGACACACAGGGTCCCTCTGCCTCCACAGGCACCACTGGAATGATGGCTCCGTGGGGGCAGGGACTGCTGTGCCCGGCTCAGCACCACCCCCTCTGGGCCCAGAACAGTAGGCGCACACATCTAGAGCTCAGGGGCCATGCCAGAAGTGATTTGCAATTCAACCTCTGAGTTTCCATGCAGTGCGGATGGGGTGTTCCCAAGGACCAGAGGAGCTGGGTTTTATCTCATTTCATATACAGGGTCTGAACTAGAAAAGCAGACAGAAAGAACTTCTGATGCTTGTGGAAAGATAAAGTATCACCACTGGAGTTCTGAAGATCCCCACAATGTACCTGTGAATGTGCAAATCCATACAGAGGTATGCTAGATGCCTATGCTATATCTAACTGTAAGTTTACTTATCACAGACCAATCTATACGTTGTTTCCACTCAGTTTCAATCCTCCGGTGCCTGGTAAATTGTGTGCATTTAAAGCCCTTTCCAGGGAACAGGCTCCTTATGGGCTCTACAGAAAAGTGAGGAAACAGCAATGAGTAGGTACAGGGGGCAATTGGGTGGCAAAGCACGTGCCAAGCATGTGAGGCCTTAAAAAAAAAAAAGGCAGCACCGCCACAAATGAGTGCTTAAGAGATTCTGTTAGTAAGAGAAAAGAAACACTAAGAAATCAAATGCAAAGCCCAGCCACAAAATGGACAAACCACTAGTGTGAGCCTCTAAAGGTCTTTCATCAAAGCACAGAAAGCTTTGGCCGTGGGAGGCTTGCAGGACTGGACAAGCACCCCACCCCCGGGCTCCCAGGGTTCTCCTGCTCACCCTGGCCCATTAAGTGCTTCTGTGTGTTGATTGAAAATTCATCAGTTTTGCCAACCTACAATTCCCTTTCAGAAGAATTTACTGTGAGTTGTTTGTTTGTGTGTTTTTTAAACAGTCTTGCTATATCCCTGAGGGTGGCCCTGAGCTCATTAGGCTGGCCTAGAACTCAGAGCCCACCTCTGGGCCTCTGCCTCTACCTCCCAAGTGCTGGGATTAGAGGCAAGCAGCCACCACACCTGGCTACTATGTATCTTTTTAACCTCACACAAGTATACCATATTGCAATTCTCACAGTATCCTCATCCAGGTCTTTTTCTTTGGTGATTTCACTCCTGAGCACCTGATGGAAATAAGGAAATAAGAAACAAAAGCCCAAGAGGTTGCATCAGCTGGAGATTCTGAACAGTTCTGAGGTCTCAGTGAGGAAGTGCCATTCTGCAGATGGGGAATGAGGTCAGGGAAGCTCGCTCGACGCCTGCAGACTCATCCTGGGTTAGCAGGCACCAGAGCCCAGAGAGAGCCCCGCACTGCTCCTGCCCTGCCCTGCCCTGCCCTGTGCTGCTTTCCCCACAAAACTCCACCAAGGCAAGCACACCACACACGTGTCTGCCACCAATAAACAGTTGCCTCTTTAGTAAATATTGATGCTACCCACCCAGTGCAACCCAGGACCAAAGCTGAAGCTGACTCTATGATCAAGGTGTGAGTTCTCACAGTATCACTACCAGTAAGCAAAGCCAAGCTGGGCATTGTGGCACACACCTGCAACCCCAGTACCAGGAAGGCTGAGGCAGGAGGATAGTAAGTTAAGTTTGAGGCCAGCCTGAGATACATATCAAGTTCAGAGCTGGCCTGGGCTACACAGCAAAATCCTGTCTCAAAAAGTAAACAGATAACCCAGCTGTTGTGGTGCATGCTGGTAATCCCAGCACTCTGGGAGGCTGAGGCAAGAGGATCACAAGTTCTAATCCAGCCCAGATAATTCACGAATTTAGGGAGACGATAGCTCAAAAATAAATAAATAATAAATAGGGCTAGGGATATATCTCAGTGCAAAGGCCTTGGGTTCAATATCCCGGACCACAAAATAACATTTAATTACATCCCTCAACAGCATGATAGGCTGCTTCTACCACAACTACCGCTAAGAAAACCCCCATTCCACAAAAACTTTTGTCTTATATTTGTGTATTTGTTACAGAAGTATTTAAAGCAGTGGTTGTTAGCTGGACTTGACATTTCTCAATCTTTTGAGCTGGTCTTTTAAGGTATAGAGTTTATATATTCCAGTTTTATCTCACAGTACAGGGCAGGGAATCGATAGTCCAGGAGCAAGGCTGGAATGTGGGAGCTCAAGAAAAGCTGCAGACGGCAGAGTTGGGTCTATTTAATCCCACACATGTCTCCTGCCTCTGCTGCCTGTCACTGCCTACACCAGGCCAGGGACAAGGGGCCAGGTGTGTAGGAGAGCAGCAGGGAATGGGAAAATGGGAGAGTTGGGGCGGATATGACCCCAGCCCATCCTCCCCACCTCTCCCTCAAAGTCTGCAACCTTAAGATCATTCCTCCTGGTCTGTGACTCTGCCAAGCAGGGTCCCTGGGAAGAGCAAAGCTACATGGAAATAAAGGTGCTTTATCTTTACCCCGGCAAGAAGCACTTCGACTCGGGAAACCCTCTTGAGTCAGTGATGGCAAGCCTTTTAGAGACTGAGGGCCAAACTGCAACCTTGAGCCCATTTATTTATCACAAAGTGCCAATACTACAATTAAACCTGAATACTGAGGTTTTAGTTGAGAAAAAAAAAAGAAACAACTCATACATTAACATCTTTTTTCTTAAAACAAAAACACAGTAACATGCATACCATAGGTTTGCCACCACTGCAAGTTGGAATCATCCCGTAGGGGCTGGGTGTGCAGGACAAGCGCTCTGCCTCCCTGATCCTGAGCCGCTCATGGGCATCTCTATGATCACGTCTCACTCTAGAGTGGACCTGGAAAAGTGCCACCTCGACTCCCTAAAGACAAGAATGAAGTTCCAAAGTCTTTGCTGGGGGACTCCAACTCTTTCCTGCAGATCCCCAGTGAATGACAAGCTACTTGCATCCAGCAAATTACCTGGCCCAGGATAACCCACTGAAACTTCAGCTATCACTGGCTGTCACCACTAACACGCCTGTCAGATCATACTAGGACAAGCCACAGTGTAGAAGCCGTTGCCTGTGAAATGGAAGGGAAATCTTACTCTGATTTGTTTTTCCTGGTACTGCAAATTGAACCCAGGGCTTCTTACTGAGCTACATGTCCAGCACTATCTTTTAAAATTTTTTGGGGGGGGGTCTTTTTGAGACAGAGTTCTCACTATGTAGTTCAGGCTGACCTTGAGCTCACAATGATCCTCCTGCCTCAGCCTCCCAAGGGCTGGGATTACAGGTGTGCACCACCATGCCCAGCTCTTCTCAAATTTTGAGAGGTCTTGCTATGTTGCTGAATTGCAAAGGCTATGTGCAAACTTGCTATTCTCATGCTTCAGCCTCCCAGAGTGCTGAGATTACAGATGTGTGTGATGGCACTCAACTCAGAATCTGATTTTTTTTTTTTTTTCCATGTCAGACAGGTAATGTGCCGACGTCGTAACAAGGTTTGAAGGAGGCACATCTCATGCAAATGGCATGAACACCCAATCATCACGCTCATGAACCGAAGGATCAGAATCTGATTTCTTAGACCTTCTCAAGCCCCCACAAAGCTTGTGGGGTACTGAGTAAGACCTACCCAAGTGACACAAACAGGAAAATGCACTGTAGATGGGTCTAGCTGCCACAACCACAAAGAGGGAATGGAGCAAAATAGGCTTTAAAGGATGCCACATCATCTAGGATTCTAGGGGCCTAGAAAAGTCTAAATCACCACGGTCAGGGCCCTGCAGACTCCTACCTGAGTAACAGACTCGAGGGGAGGAATCTACCCTTGACAAACAGGGCCAACAATAAATATTCTGGATCAGGCATGACAGTCTATGCCTGTAATCCCAGCCCTTGGTAGGCTGAAGCAAGAGGATCATGAATTTGAGCCACAGTGCATCCCAGGACAGAGTAAGACTTGGTCTCAAAAATAAACATTGTGGCAACTGTTCCTTCATGGACTCTACCACGCCCCGAATTCAACTCTTTTCAGGCTTGCTGAAGTGCTTCCCTTGCTGTCTGCAGAGTGTCATACGCTCCTCGAGGACGAAGGTGCTGATCCTATTAGGCACAGGCAGAAATAGCTCAGGAATCAATACGTTCGGATACATAACTGTATTACTTTTATAAAATAGTATTTAAGAAATGCCTTCCAGTGATATTCAGAGCTCCCCAAACCAGTAACTATTCCCTGTATTTCCATTTTCCAGTTATCCACTATCAGGGCTCAAAGTGAATTTTATTGTTCTATGCAAGCAATGGATCACACTAGTTTTACAATCATTAAAACATACACTATGTAAAATGTTACACCCCACGATATATATGTATACATACATATATGAAGTTCTAAGGGTAAAATGGACAATTCTTTTTTAAAAAAATTACAGCAGATTGAGCTGGGTGTGGTGGCACATGCCACCACATGCCAGCACTCGGGAGGCTGAGGCAGAAAGATCATTGCGAGTTCGAAGCCAGCCTGGGCTAAAAAGTGAGTTCAAGGCCAGCTTGAACTGCATAGTGAGACTCTACCTCTTACTCCACACAAAATTTTTTTTTTTTTTAATCCAGGGCATGGAGGCACATGCTTGTAGTCCTAGCACTCTAGGAGGCTGACGCAGGAGGGTCACAAATTCAAATCCTGCCTGGGCAACTTAGCACAAGTCTCTGTTTCAAAATAAAAAATAAAAGGGGCTGGGATATAGCTCAGTGTAAATGCCCTAGGTCAATCCCCAGTACTGGAAAAAAAGAACATCATTCTTCTTAGGCAGTAATCTTCCTGAAGATAGACACCTACCCTGTTCCTTCCGGTACATCCCTGGGTTCTAACCACATCCTTCTGGACAATGTGAACTGACTGCAAACTCAGCCTGAGGGGCAACAGGGGGCCAACAGGAGGATTCAGGTGATCAACACTTTCCAAACTTTTCTGTGACACACAGGAAAACTTCAACAAACACTTCCTAACACACTCATCCCAGGAGTGGCCACGAATTCAACACCTCCTAACACACTCATACCTGAGGCAAGTGTCAAGAAACAATGCTCTTGCTAAGCACAACACCCTCTGATAGTTTCTATTTCTTTTTAAACCGTGGCCAGATCTAATAAACTGATTTCCAGTTCACTGACGGACCTCACAGTGTGAAAAACACTGCAATAAATCAAACCTTACTGTTGTATTTCACAGGTTCCTCATGAGCTCTGAAAAGCCAGCCGATCACACAACCGGTGACTGACAGAGAACCAGACAGCCCTGCTGGGCAGCCTCCCACACATCTCTCGAGAAGCCCAAGGTGACTCCATGCACCTGCACCTCTTCATACACACAGTCCTTTCAACGTCTCAGGGTGGCAAAGCTGCCCTGCTGCCTGTGGAAAACCATCCACTCTATATGTTCCCTTCAGGAACCCAAATTTAAACAAATTGGCGCGCTCCTTGTGCCTCGGTGATAAGATTCACGCCTACCTGTCCCATCTCCCCCTTTCTAGACTTATCATTGCTGGGCGTAGCCTCTGATGAAATCAGAAACCAGGGACGCCCTGGAGTCACATTAGAGTCACAGCACAATCGGCTGCAAAGAGAGGGAGGTGGAGGTCACCGGGTGTGCAGCGACTGCCAGGCCGCCCCGGTCCCACAAGACACGCAAGTAAGCCCACGCGGGACACACAAGCCTGGGAGCCCGCACCCTAAGGCCCGGGGGAGGGGCCCAGGGAGAGGCCTCGCTCCTACTCGGGATCCCCTTGAACCCTCAGCTCCCAAGGCCTCACTGCCGCCCACCCGGGTGCAGTGGGGAAAGAAGAGAAGGGTGGGTGCCCTAGACCCCCGCGCCCCGCGCCCCGCGCCCCGCGCCCCAGGCCCCACACTATCCCTATACCACCTCCGCTGTCGCCGCGCACCAGCCACGGGCCGCCTCACCGTGGGGCCTTTGCGCATGCGCCATGGCCGTGCGTCGCGTGCGTGCGCTGCGTGGGGGGCGGGTCCCGGCACCGCCCCGCCCTCCCCTCCCCCACCGCCGCGGCCGCCGCAGGAGCCGATTCCGCCGCCGACCCCGCGCCCCGCGCCCCGGGCCGCGCGCCCGAGCCGAGCTGCGCCGGGTGAGTCTGCGCCCCACCCTGGACCCCGGACCCCGCCGCCGCGCGTCCCCTCCCTACATCCACCTTGAAATCCGTATCGCCCGGGCTCCGTCGGGGTCCGCTCGGCGCCGCCCCGAAGCCCCCGTGGGACCTGCCTGCCTGCGCCCCCGCCCTGGGCCTGTGCCGCGCCCAGAGTGCGGATCCCGGATCCTCGCGTCCCGGCTCGGCCCTAGTAGCTGCGCTGGCCCAGGCAGCCGCTGTCCCCGCTCCTGGGACCTGCGTCCTGTCCCGGGGCCGCACCGCGCGCCCTGTTCCCGAGAGGGCACTGGGGATCGGGGGATCGGGGGATCGGGGATCCCCCGAGCCGGCAGAAGCCCGGAACGAGGGGCGCCTTTGCCCCTCCCGCTGTGCGAGCCGCCCAGGGCCACTGTCCCAAAGCTGTCGCCTGCTCCCCAGGAAAGGAAGAACGCTAGGGCAGTGGGGGAAGAGGTCAGGGGCGCTGCGCCTGCAGCTCCCCTGCCACCTGCCGGGATCCTCCGGGCAGAAGTCTACACCCACCGCCCCGGGGCGGGGCTCTCCGTGTTTCGCGGGCTGTGCCCAGCACCTCCCGAGTAGGGGCCCAGGGTCCTGCCTCCCAGGCGCAGGGAGGGGGCAGGGATGTGCTGCAGCGCGACCGTCCTTCAGGGCACCCGAGGGTCCAGGCCCTGGCATGCCCCGGAGTGGCACCTGCTGGGGCCTGCTGTGGCTTCACCCCGTGCAGTCAGCCAGTGTATGGGTGGGTAGGTGGGTGGGGATGTTGCTGGCAGAAGTGGCCAAGAAGTCCTCTATGCGTATCCTACAAGATCTCTCTAACTATAAGAGAGTGATAGAGACCTGGGTTCGAGTCCCAGCTCTGCCATTCATTATCGGCGTGACCTTGACCAGTTACTTAACCTGTCCAAACCTCTGTTTCCAGTAAAAAGTGTGGTTGTGAGTGGGGTGCAGTGGCTCAGTTTTGTAATTCCACCACTCAGGAGGCTGAAGCAGGAAGATCAGAAGTTCCAGGCCAGATCAGGCTACCTGGCCAGACCCTGTCTCAAAGAAAAAAATAAAATAGTGTGTTTACTACCATAAGGTTTGTCTTGGAGATCAAATGAGATAACACAGGTAGAGAGACTGGCGCCCTACCTGGTTATGGATTGACACTGGGTTCTTCTCTCTGGACCCACGCTGGCATAGCATTGCCTCCGTACCCACTTCCCAGCCCAGTGCAGATGGATAGGGTATGTTCAGAGAGTTTGGGGACATCCCCCTGCTACTCACTGTCAAAGTCTCTAACACAGTGTAAGCCTGAAGGTCCAAACAAGTTGTCTGACCTGGCTGATGGGTTGTGTCATATTTCCATCATCAGGTTTTGGGTTCTCTTTTTCTCTATCTCTGTCACTGTCTCGCAATACTGGGATCAAACCCAGGGGTGCTATGCCCCTGAGCCACATCCCCAGCCCTTTTCTTTTTTTTCTTTTAGACAAGGTCTTGCTAAATTGCCCAGGCTGGCCTCAAACTTGCCATCTTCCTGCTTCAGCCTCTGGATTGGCTGGGATTATAGGTGTGCACCACCATGCGCGGTTAAATTCCATGTTTTCTTTTACTTTTGATTTTTTCTCCACTAAACCTATTGTATTTTGCATCTCATTAATAACAGTAGTTCTTTTTAGAGCCTGTTATTTGCCTTCAACTATGTGAAGAGCTTTGGGGGAATCTTCTTAGTTCTTTAAACAGCCACACAACTGGATTGTTGCCCCCATTTCACAGATGAAGGAGTTGAGGTCCATAGTGGTAGGTAATTTACTAGGGTAGAGGCCAGATCTGGCTTTCCTGCAGCCTGTGACCTTAGCCACCAGACTGTGCCTGCCCTATGTCAGGGACTGAGATCAGAACCCAAGCAGGAGCAAAGGCAGGTGAGGAGAAATGGGTTGCAACCACAGGCAGCCCTCGGCCCTTCGCTCCCCAGAGGAAGCCTCCCTTCTATTTGCAGAGGAAGCAAGTACAGTGGTTAACAGTATAAACTCAGCTTGTCTCTGAACCTACCACAGACCAACTGTGTGACCTTGAGCACATTGTATAGCCTCTGTGTACCTCCGGGTCCTCCTGAGATTGTAAGGAGAAGCAAACGAATTACATTTGCAGAGGTCTTAAAAGGGTGCCTGAGTCAGGCATGGTGGCACATCCGTGTAATCCTAGCACTTGGGAAGCTGAGGCAGGAGAATCACTGTAGGTTCGAGACCAGCCTGGGCTAAAAAATGAGTTCAAGACCAGTCTGAAAGGCGTAGTGCGACCCTGTCTCCACAAGACAAAAAAAAAGTCCCTGGTGCGAAGTAGAAGTTAAATAAACGTTTGATAAATGCCTTTTTAAAAGCTTGAGGCATGAACCTAGAGTGCTCAGTTACAGCCTTATTTCTTTATGTATTTACATTTGTGGTACGGGGGATTGAGTCCAGGGTCTTCACGCTGAGCTGTGTTCCCACCCCTTTTTATTTTTTATTTTGAGACAGATCTCCCTAAATTGCCCAGACTGGGCTCCAACTTGCCATCTTCCTGCCTCATGCTCCAGAATAACTGGGATTGTAAACGTGAGTCACCACACCCTGCTAAATGAATTCTTTTAATGCTACTTACCCTCCTGTGTGAATGCTTTTTTGCCTATAGCCACCCAAAAGCAGTAAGGGGAGGGCAAGGATATTGGTAACTTTGTTATACACTGGAAGACTGAGGCCTGGGTTACATGGAAACAGCCAGTCTGCATCTCCACCTGCCTCCCTGTGAGCCCAAGCCCTGCATTAAGTCACCCCAGTAACTCCATGAGGAAAAAACAATGTCATTTATGACTCCCCACCCTCACTGTACACTCCTTAATGGGAAAATCACAGTGTAGCCAGACATCTGATCCTACATCTGTAACACAACTGCACACATCCAGCCAAAGCCTCAGTAGGAGAAACGCACACAAGTGACGGGTGTATCCAGAAGAACTGTCACCAGCCCCTGCCCCCCAGTATCCTGCCCCATGCTGGCCCTCTGTGTCCACAGCCCTGCCCTGGCTTTGAGAGCAGCTACTGATGTTGAAATCAACTGGCAGCTCCGGCTCCACCTCCACAATTAAGAGCTTGAAGTATTCCCATGAACCGGCTGAGCTACTCAGACTCCACCCCTTACCTGCCCTTTGACCTTGTGTGACTCCCCTCTCTGGGCCTTGCTTCCTGCCCCCAAAAATGGGAATAGCCATCTGAGGGGGCTCATCCTATGCAGGTGGAACGGGACAGTTTTGGAGGGGACAGTGAAGAAGTGGTGGCAGAGGGACGTTGTGATTTCAGGTGCTGAGCCCTAAGCTGGATGATCCCTGCCCTAAAATCCCTTGGTGCAGAGGCACCCAGAGAGCTCCTCCCCAGAGTAGGAAAACAGGTGGGGGGCTGGCTGGGCATGGCCTTGGTTCTGGGACAAACACAGCCCAGAAGGGGAAATGGCCCGTGTGATTCCCAGAGTGCATCAAAGTTGGAGTTGAGAAAAGGGGACTAATTACGACGCCACCCAAGATGCACACAGATACCTTTAACCTGCTCTGGAGCCTGGGCTCTGTGCCTGATGTTTACCTACCTGGCTCCCAGACACACCTACATCCACACCTCCACTCCAAGGCCAGCAAATCCCTTGGTTCCGTGGATGCCACAGTCCCTTAGCTCCAATGCACATACACACATAAACATGCGTTTACGCCTCTACATGCATTCCCACCACACCTCTGTGTGCTCTGGCCTGAGAATATTTAATGGGCGTTTTATTTCTGAAGCTTCCTCAGTCTCCAGAGCTTCTGGGCACAACTGAAAAGCATGGTGGTGCTGTAATATTCTAGCTTTACAGAGAAGTTGACCTAGGTTTGGACCCTATTGTAAACTTCATTTAAATTTTATTTACAGTGAGGCCTTGGGAAAGTTACTCAGTTTCTCTGAATCCTGTGGCCTCATCTTAAAACGGTGGTAACACTCACAGGATTGTCAAGGATTTAATGCAATCGGGTACATATTCTTGAAACACTTAATAAATGATGCCTGCCGCAGTTACTAAATTAGGGTGTTTTGAAAGTCAATTTGGAGGGGCTGGGGATATAGCTCAGTGGAATAAGCGCTTGCCTAGCAAGTGCAGGGTCCTGAGTTCGATCCCCAGTACCGCAAAAAAAAAAAAAAAAAAAAAAGAAAGTCAATTTGGGCTAGAAAAGAAGGAGGCATAAATGACAGGAAGTTACTCTCTTCACTTCCCAACCAGCTGCAGAAATTCTCTAGGAGCCCCAGAACTGGTGGGTGGGCTGAAAAAATCCTGACTCACCTGGGGGAGGGTAGCTGAAGGACACTGGTATGTCCAAAGTTGCCATCACCTTCACCAGGTTGTTGTTCTCTCTCTTTGTCTATTTTACTTTCTCCCCTGGGGACCCCCTCCCCCAGCAGAGCTGCAGAGTTGTCATCAGAAGGGGCCCCCAGGGCCACTCGGGAGGAGGAGGTGGGGCAGCACTCTCATCGCCTCCACCAGGCTGAGCCCCCACCACCACCTCTACTGGGAGGGCCCCCAGGGCCCACTCAGCTCAGTCCCTTGGCACCCAGAGCCCCTTCTCTCCTCCTGCCCACTCAGCTTCCCTGAGCATGAGGGGCTATGGCAGGGGCTTGGGTGGGCTGAGGCTACCACCTTCTCTCCCTGCTTTGTCAATGGAGCAGCTTTCCAGAGGGCATGGTATTCCCAGCCTGCCCTGCTCCACAGGCAGGAGCATGGCATCCTGAGAGTTATAGTCCTCACTGTGGTGACTCTGAGCCATCACTGAAGAGGGGAAGACACTGTAGGGGAACCAGCAGTAAGGGACACTCACACTTCACAGGGGGACACGGCCCAGGGCTGGCAGCAGGTAGCACAGAAATCTTGCTCTGTACCTGGCTCCTTGCTCTGAACCCATCCTTGTCCAACCCCTACTCTGAGGACCCTAACGCTAAAAATCTGGTTTTGAAAGCAGCTAAATTGAGGTGATTAACAGAATTGAAAACTCAGCTCACATGAAATCAGGCACCTGTTTTGGTGCTGGGGATGGAGCCCGAGGCCTCATGCAGAGTAAGGAAACTGTGTGCCTGAGCTTCTGCCCCGGCCTAGCCAGAAAGTATCAGGAAGTTGGTGATGGCTCTTCCCCCAGCCTCACTAGCCTGGAAACCGCTCACCTATCTTTGTGTCCTCAGGCCTAAGACCCCTGCCATTGTCTCTTAGGTTTTGCTCCACCCCTTTGGGGAGACCAGAATAAGGGAAATCGCTGGTGTGCAAGTGTGTAATCCCTGCACTCTGGGAGGCTGAGGCAGTAAAATCAAAAGGGCAAACCCGGTGTGGGCAATTTAGCAACTGAGCAAGACCCTGTCTCAATAAATAAATAAATTTAAAAATTAAAATTAAAAATAAATGAGTAAATAGATAAGGACTGGGCATGTAGCTCAGTGTAAAAGCCTTGGGTTCAATCTTTAGTACCTCCCCCAAAAAACAAGTGAGGGGGAAGAGCAGGTGGAGGCAGCCATTGAGAGTGACAGGGGGGCTGGGGATATAGCTCAGTGGAATAAGCGCTTGCCTAGCAAGCGCAGGGTCCTGAGTTCGATCCCCAGTACCGCAAAAAAAAAAAAAAAAAGAGAGTGACAGACACCTTCCTGCTCTCAGTGACCTGTCAGCCCAGGGTGGGAGCACAGCTTGAGAGCCAGGGAAGGCAGGCCTCTGCAACCCAAGCCTCCCTCCTGGCCCTTATCTCCCAGGCCAGAGCCTCTACCCTCCCTCTGCCTGGAGCTGCCTCCCTCCCTCTCCCCACTGGGCTCCCGCAGGCTGGGCTGAGGGGGTGTAGTGAGCCCACTGACCACGCTGCATTTCACCTAGGAGGACCATGCGGCAGTAGGCGCCATGTTGCCCTTCCTGCTGGCCACGCTGGGCACCACGGCCCTCAACAACAGCAACCCCAAGGACTACTGCTACAGTGCGCGCATCCGCAGCACCGTCCTGCAGGGCCTGCCCTTTGGGGGCGTACCCACCGTGCTGGCCCTTGACTTCATGTGCTTCCTGGTAAGTGCCACCGCCAACCCTGCTCTTGGCATCCGTGCACAACAGCTCTGGCAAACCGCACCCTCCCCACCTCTTGGCCCTTCCCCCGTGCCAACCCACCCCTTCCCTGGCGGGGCTCTGACTCCAGTGCCCAGGCCGGCTGGCCTCCACCTCTCGCTCCCCTCCTCCCTCAGGCACTACTGTTCCTGTTCTCCATCCTCCGGAAGGTGGCCTGGGACTACGGGCGGCTGGCCTTGGTGACAGATGCAGACAGGTAAGGGTCTGCACTCGGACATCTCACTCCGTGCTGCTCAGAAACCAGAAAGGGGCAACCCCTTCCAGTCCCTCTGTGAGGAGGGGAGGGTGAGGGGGCGCAGAGAGACAGCGTGGGGCCTTGGTCCCTTGCCAGTCCTCTCCCCGCCCGTGTAACCCGGTCTATTCTCTGTCCCTAGGCTCCGGCGGCGGGAGAGGGACAGAGTGGAACAGGAATAGTATGTGGGGCCCAGCCCCTCGCCCCCACTAAGCCAGCTTTTCTCTCTCTCCTCTCACGCTTCTCTCTCCTCCTGCCAAGCTGCTGGTTTCTCTCCTCTGCAGGCTCTCGGCGGTTCAGACGGTTGCAGGCGGTGTGCTTTGCAGAGCTGGGGGCTCCTCGGCTTGTCTCTGCTCCCCACTCCAGCTCTCTCAGGCTCTTGCCTGGGAGAAGCCCCACTGCCTGAGTGCCCCTGCCCTGGAAACCACATCACACAGTCTTCAGCACAGTCACACAGAGACAGGCTGGGTGTCCCCAGCGCTTCTGCCCCCTAACAGCTAGTTATTCACCTGCCAGGGTTCCTTGTCCACCTGTTCTGGCCTGTGTCCCCCACTGTGGCCTCTGTCTATAGAACTGGAATTGGAGCTGTGGCAGTTGCTGGGTTGGGGAGCAGGGAGGGAGCTATCTTCCCCACCACCCTTTGTCGACCACCTGTTCTTGGGTTCCCCTCATCACTCCCCCTTACTCGCCTTGCTCTTTGCCTAAGGTCGGCTCTGTTGCTCCTGCTCCCTGCTGGTCAGGACCGGAACTGCAGGGCTTCTAACATTCTTGCTTTGGCCTCACCTGGGTGATGATGAAGAAACCCTCCTCCCACAGGCCCCGTGGTGAACCGGTGCCCGGAGGGAAGAGGCAGGGTAGAGGGTGGTCACTCCTGCTTCAGCCTCTGTGCCTTCTGTGGCCCCTGAACTCTGGGATTCTCTGCCCATCCTCTAGGGCTCACGCTCACCCCTCTGGTCTCACCTTCCCCTCCCCAGTGTGGCCTCTGCTATGCATGGGGACAGTCATGACCGGTATGAGCGCCTCACCTCCGTGTCCAGCTCTGTCGACTTTGACCAAAGGGACAACGTGAGTGTCCTTCCCTAAACGCCTTACCCACTCCCCAGCATGTGGGCCAGGCAACTTGTAGTGTGCAGGGCTGTGGGGTCAGGGACTTGTCTGAGCTCCTTCCTGGCTCCTGTCCTGCATCACAGCTTCCAAGCAGCACAGCCCTTACACTGTGAACTCCCGACTGTGACACAGTAACGTTCAGTGCCCATCTCCACTGCTAGTAAATACAAGGCCACCATCTTGCCATAGAAGTGGCTTTAGAAATCACAGGTGTACCTGCTGGGCATGGTGGTGCATGCCTATCATCCCAGCACTTGGAGGCTGAGGCAGGAGAATGGCCACAAGTTCAAGGCATGCCTGGGCTGCATAGTGAGACCCTGTTTCAAAAAACCAAAAAGAAAAAATATCATGGTATATCTTCCTGGCTGGGTAGCTAAGTGTACAAGCTGTGCCATAGTGCTCAGAAGGCCACCCTGGCAGCCCTGGCTGTGGGAACAGATGACCTGCAGTTCGAAGCAGTCCCCGGCTCTCTCTCACACAAGACTCAGCAGAGGTGTTCCTACCTAGCCATCTGTCGTTGTGGTTGTGGGGTCCCTGGCCAGCCTGGTTTAGGCTAGGGCCCTAGGGATGACAGCCCAGCAGAAAGTGGCTGTTGCTTCCTGAGATGGACACTTTCAGGTAAGTGGCAAGCCGTAGGCTTTAGTCTTGCTAGCCAGGGGTGTCCACAGGGTTCCCAGACATGGGTGATACCCAGGTAGCAGCGTCCTGGGCCAAACACACCTTCTCCCCAGCCTAAGTGAGGTCTGGGCCTCTTGCTGGGAGCCTGGGGAAAGTTCTTTCTGCCTGGCCACCCCTGACTGTCCGCACCATCTGCCCAAAGGGACTGGAGGGATGAAGCAGAGAGACACCCTGCAGCTCCTGGTGGCCCTGGCTTTGGTCCCTCCAGGGTGGAGTAGAAGACAGCAGGCATGCAGGCAGCCTGGGGCACCCCTCTGATTTTGGCAGCTGGAGGTGGGGGACCTTCCTAGGAATCCCAGGCTGTGCCCTACACTGAGCCACACAGCCACAGGGTTCTGCGGAGCTCTAACTCCAGACATCAGGGTTTGCAGATAACTTGCTTTGGTGCTGTCTTTCTTTCTTTGAGGACAGGACCTCCCCTTCCCTGCTTCCCTTCTCTGGGCTGGGCTCTGGGTGGAGCTCTGTCCTGGGCTTTGGGGTTCGGAGTGGGGGGAGGGACAGGTGTGGTACGTGTAAGGTGAGGTCAGGCCTGGATGTAGTTGTGAGAGTGGGGGTGGCACTGGGGGAGCGAGGGCACTGGTGGGCTGGGGCCTCCTGCCGACAGCCTCTGTCTCCCCAGGGCTTCTGCTCCTGGCTGACAGCCATCTTCAGGATAAAGTAAGTGAACACTTCGGGTTACACAAAGAGAGAAACAGAAACAGCAGGCATGGCATCTCCCTCCAAAATGCAAAGGCCAGCAGCTTGGAAGGCCGTAGCTCTCCTAGCCAGCCCAGCGACTGTTCTTCGCTCCCCACTTCAGGCCGCCTGGCCATGGGGCCCGGCCTCCACTGTTCCTGATGCTTGAATGCTCACTTTCTCCCACGAATCTCCATGGGGCTCTACCTTGAGGCCAAACCTTCGTCTCTTGCCCCGACCCGCTCCCTGAGCGCAGGCCCCGAACCCTGGCCCAGCCCCCTGCAGCTTGCAGGGCAGGCAGCAACAGGCAGAAGCCAGTGTCCAGCAGACAGCAAGGCAGGTGATTGAGCCACAGCCCAGCAGGCAGTCAGTGAGCGCTGAGAGAGGCAGGAAGCTGGACAGGTCAGCACCACACAGGCCCAGGCCCCAGCCCCCATGGGCACTGCTGCCACCTCCTACCCACCTTTCTGCTTCTGCCCCTCTTGAACTCTCTTCTTTCTGGTCCTTCGCCCTCCCTTGCAGGAAACTGGGGACTCAGAGGTCCCATTCCAGCCCTACACTGGGCTGGTCAGTGGGTGGGATGCCTGGGGACTGGGGCCAGCCATGGCCTCCTGGTCCAGTTCTGACCTCAGTCCTCTGCCACTCCCTTGGCCTGCAGGGACGATGAAATCCGGGACAAGTGTGGGGGCGACGCTGTGCACTACCTGTCCTTCCAGCGGCACATCATCGGGCTGCTGGTCGTCGTGGGCGTCCTCTCCGTGGGCATCGTGCTGCCTGTCAACTTCTCGGGGGACCTGCTGGGTCCGTGAGGACTGGGGCAGCTCTGGTGGGGGAGGTGGAGGTGAGGGCGCAGGCCCTGACCTCGCCATCACCTGTGCACCCTCTGCCTCCAGAGAACAACGCCTACAGCTTTGGGAGAACCACCATCGCCAACTTGAAATCAGGGTAAGGCTGGGACCACCTGTAGGGCCCTGGGGTGGCAATGGGGGTGCAGATGTGATGGGGACATCAGGGACAGATCCCTCAGAGCATGCCCATGTTGGTTCTATGAGAACAACGGCAGCAGCAGCCTCTGGCCAGAGAAGGCTGTTCGTTAGAGGGCGCTGGTGTGCGGCCCATCCTCAGAAGGCTCAGGGCTGCAGACTGGTGTCTGGGTTTGCCATGTGGGGCATCTGCGTGTGTCCCAGCTGCTTGTACCCCCTTGCTTCCCCAGGAACAACCTGCTGTGGCTGCATACCTCCTTCGCCTTCCTATACCTGCTGCTCACTGTCTACAGCATGCGGAGGCACACCTCCAAGATGCGCTACAAGGAGGACGACCTGGTGAGCACCGGGAACCCACCCAGGCCTTGCCCCTGTGCTGCGGGCCCTGCTCTGCCCCGCCCTCACATGCCAGCGTAGAGGTAGGCCACGCAGTGAGCCCTGACTCTGGGGCTCAGGAGTTCACCCGTCCTGTGAGAGACATAACCTGGCCTCAGTGTCCTCCTTGCGAAATGGGATTGTAGATCCCCTCCCAGAGTTCCTCGGGCACTGAGACTAGGTGGCACATTTGTGCTGCTAGTTGTGCCTGGCCCTGGGAAGTGGCTGTGGCTGGCGTTAGGGGATAATATTCCCCATCCCTTGGTCACTTGCCAACCAGCACTGAGCACTGAGCCCATGCCAGCCACTGTGCTGGAAGCCCAGGGCGCAAGGGTCTGGGAGCAAACCCCATTGGCCCTGCCACTCCTCCAGGAGCAGGGGCTGTGTGGCTCTGAAGTTAGGTTTGCCCCTTGATCTTTAGCGCAGTCCTCACAGTGATACCGTTAGAGCGCATCCCAACCTTTCCCAGGATCCAGGGAGTGTCCTCCCTCATCCTGCCTGCTCGTGGCATTCCACTCCCTCAGTACAAATCCTCACTCCAGCACTCCCTGCTCCTCTGACTCCTGAGGGGTCCTCTCTCAGGAAGCCCACCTTCCCCTCCAGGTGAAGCGCACCCTTTTTATCAATGGAATCTCCAAATATGCCGAGTCGGAAAAGATCAAGAAGCACTTTGAGTGAGTCAGCACCCTGTGCCTTTACCCCGAGAACGACCACATCTGCTGCTCCACCTCAGGATGCACAGCAGGGCAGAGGTCTGAGCAGGGCTGCAGTCTCTGCCTCCAGGGTGGCCTAACATCTGGGTCCCTTTGGGAGCAGGAGAGGGCTGGGTACAGCTCAAGGCTGGGTGGGTGTTCAGCAAGTGTGAGGCCTAGGGTTCAAGCCCAGCTCCCCACCTAAAAAAAAAAAAGAGCAGGAGAAATAGGTAGACTCTGGATGAATGCCACACCCGTCCCCTCCCCACCTCCCCATGTGGATGGGCTCGCTGGTTGTTGACCTGGGTCGGTTGGAGGCAGAGGCCTTCCTCTGTTCTCAGCCGCACTGTGGACTGCGCAGGTGTGGGGGTGAAGCTGGCAGGCTCCAAGGGCTGTCCAGGAGCCCAGGAAAGGCTAGGCTCTGCTCTCTGAAGCTCTTCCGGCGCTGGAATCCTGTCTTGAGGAGCTCCAGGACTGCCAGGCAGCTGGAAACTGGAGGGGCTGGGCTTGAGGGACAAGGAGGTCACTGTCCAGCCCCCAGGGCCAGGGGGCATGTGGGACAGACCCACGGGTGGCAGAGTTGGGGTAAGGGCCTGTCTGCGGAAGGTGCAGGGTTTTGGTCACCGGTGCATACACTCCGCTTTTTTGCAATGGGCTTGGGACTATGAAAGATGAATAAAAGATCTTCAAACTGTCAGGGTTCACATGCTGTGGGAATCAGCCTTAGGAGCTGGTCCAGGCTCTTGTCAGAGGTTGGTCTGGGTTGTCTTAAGAGTTGGCTGTGTCACGATTGAGCTGGTGGTGGTGGCCTGCAGCAGGCTTGATCTGGCATAAGCACAAGGGATCGTTCAGATCCAGATCTGCCCAGGTCCAGAATAGAGCTCAGTCCTCATCCCAGGCCAGGGCAGCTGTGGTCCAATTGGGGAGTGTGTTGGGCCAGCCTGGGAGCAGGATCTGGCTGGCGTCCAATGCTGGAGCCCCATGCCACAGGATTAAGGCCTGGTTTGTGCTAGTCACCTTCTCTGTACCATGTGTGGGAACACCAGGGACTGGCCCTGCCTCAGTTTACCAAGCAGCAGCCCAAAGCAGATTTCCTTTGGTCCGTCAGCGTTTGGGGTCCTGTCTGGAGCTCGTGCTGATGTCAGCCATCGAGAGCAGTCTGAGTTAGGACTGAGGACGGTGTGCTCTGAATTCAGCAACTCCATTGTCCGGTGGGAATCAGTTGTCTGCCTGTTCCAAGGAGGACCCTGAGGGGCTATGCACCACCCCAGGGACAGAGCCTTCAGCAGAGCTTGCCACCCTCGGTGTCCACGTTCTAGCCAGGGAGGCAGACAGTGAGGCAGGAGTGAGTTGTAGGCACTGGTCAGCTGGGGCAGGGGTGGAGGGGACCTCATCTCAGAGGGGTTGGCAGATGGGGTTGATGAGTACCATTTGAGCAGAGGCCTGAGCCAGTGAAGGGCCAACCCTGCCAGCTCATTCAGCTTGTTCATGGCAGGGAGACAGGAGAAGCAATCTGACTGGTGTCCATGGGGAGCACTCCATCCTGGTTGTTTCAGGGTCAGTCTGTAGTTCTGTGTAGCTAAGAGCAGGATTAAGGTTAGTGGTCATGGTCAGCACTAGGCATGGTGGGCATGCGCTGAAACCACAGCACTCTGGGAGGCAGAAGCAGTTGGATCACAAGTTTGAGCTCAGTCTGAGCAACTTAAGCAGCTTACTGAGACCATCTCAAACTGAATAATGCAAGGCTTTTCCTTCTGAAAAGGAGACCTGAGGCAGCCTGCACAGCAGCATGGTCAGAGAAGCCTGTCGCCCCCCAGGGGTGCTCGTTTCCCAGGATCCCAGCGCAGATTTAAATTTCTAAACCCCACACGTTTGTCAAATCCATCTTGTGACCTTGGAACTTCAGCTCATGCATCTTTAGTTCTTAATGGCCCTTCATTAAAATTTTAATAAAATATAAATGATGAGAACTGCCGAGTGTGGCAGCACACACCTGTAATCCCAGTACTCTGGGAGGCTAAAGTAGGAGGATTGCAAGTTCCAGGCCAGCCTAGGCACCTCAGCAAGATACTGTATCAAAATAAAAAGGCTAGAGATGTGGTTCAGGGCAGAAGTCCTGGGTTCAATCCCTAGTACTACAAAAAGTAAAATGAAAAATACAACAAGGATGCAGTCTGGATTAAAGACCAAGGGTCAAGAAATAGAGCAGAGTTGCATTTTAAAAGTTGTCCTTCCGTTGGCATTCTCCAAGCCCAGCCAGGTGCTGTGGGCATGGAGTCAGGACAGTTTCTGGTTATCTGTAGGGGGTGGGATGGGGCCGCATTATGGGTCAGTCTCATGATCAGGATGAGTTCTTTGTTGGTCTCAGGCCAGGGTGAGAGATGCCTGGAAAGATGGGGCTGCAGGCAGGTTGGGTCTGGCCAAGTGTGAGACAGAACCAGATCTTCTGGGAGCAAGGTCACAGCTCTACAGGAAGAGCAGAGTCCCCATATATCCCTGTGCCCCTCCCCTGAGGATGGGTGGGAGGAGGGGTTCCAGGGCTTTATTCTTGGGTACCAGAAGGGGCAGTGGGAGCTGGGAGTGGGCCGGTTCTCTCCGTGCAACAGAGCTGGAGGAGGGAAACAAGTCCACAGGCAGTGTGGTGCCCACGGGAGGTGACACTGGCCCTGTTTCAGGGAGGCCTACCCCAACTGCACCGTGCTTGAAGCCCGTCCCTGTTACAACGTGGCTCGCCTTATGTTCCTGGATGCAGAGAGGTAGGCGACCTGAGGCACCAGAGTGCCTGCCTCCTTGCCCAGGGCTCTGTGGGCACTTGGGTTTAATTCCACCAGAGAGTGCTTGCTCTCAGCTCGAGGAAGAGCCAGCCAAGATCAGACCCTGGCCCCACCCTGAGCATTCTCCCTCCTCTTGCCCTCCCTGGCCCAGGGACACTGGGCTGGGGGCCTCTGAACAGCACGCCCTAAACAGATCCAAAGCTGGGACAGCCTCTGCCCTTAGGGGTGGCCCAGTGATATGAGCCTGCTGGCTGGGGGTGACAGGCATCTGGGTCCCACAGGAAGAAAGCGGAGCGGGGAAAGCTATACTTCACAAACCTGCAGAGCAAGGAGAATGTGCCCACCATGATCAACCCCAAACCCTGCGGCCACCTCTGCTGCTGCGTGGTGCGGGGCTGTGAACAGGTACAAGGAGGCCCGGACCCTAGCCCTGCATTGTACACAGCAGCCGGAGGGGAAGCCCATGGACCGGGCAAGTGTGGGCCTCAGACAGAGCCCTCAAAGCGCTGGCGCCCCCTGCTGGGCTTGTCCTATCTGTGCGGACACCACAGCTGCAAAGCCCAGGTCCAGGAGGATAGCGCTGTGCTGTGCAATGCTTGCTAACACTGGCCTTGGAGAGTTCCTTAGCCGCATTGTGTCTGTTTCCTCATCTGTAAGATGCGACTAACTGTACCCAAGTGTGTAAAAACACCTCAGAGCCTTTGATCATGGCACATGCCCATAATCGCACACCCTTAGAGGCTGAGGCAGGAGGACAAAAAGTTAGAGCTCAACCTGGGCAACTTAATGAGACACTGCCTCAAAATAAAAAATGGAAAGGGCCCGGGATGCAGCTGTGTAAAGCCCCTGGAGGAGGAAGCCGGGCTGTGAACTCAGCCAGGGTGGCGGGGGCTGCGGGTCCCTACCCTCTGACCAGAGCCCCTGCCTGCCCGCCCCGCAGGTGGAGGCCATCGAGTACTACACGAAGCTGGAACAGAAGCTGAAGGAGGACTACAAGCGGGAGAAGGAGAAGGTGAACGAGAAGCCGCTCGGCATGGCCTTCGTCACCTTCCACAATGAGACCATCACGGCCATGTGAGCCCCGCACCACCTGTGCCCGAGCTGCTGTCCTGACGGGTTGGGTCTCCCCGCTAGTAATGGTTCTGTCCTCCTTCAGTATCCTGAAAGACTTCAACGTGTGCAAGTGCCAGGGCTGCACCTGCCGCGGGGAGCCGCGCGCCTCCTCCTGCAGCGAGTCCCTACGCATCTCCAACTGGACCGTGTCTTACGCTCCTGACCCCCAGAATATCTACTGGTGAGAGGTGGGGGCGGGGCAGATGGGGGCGGAGACAGGCATGGGCGGGGCCTGCCTGACTCCTCCCCCCCTGTGGTCCAGGGAGCACCTGTCCATCCGCGGCTTCATCTGGTGGCTGCGCTGCCTGGTCATCAACGTCGTGCTCTTCCTGCTCCTCTTCTTCCTCACCACCCCAGCCATTATTATCACCACCATGGACAAGTTCAACGTCACCAAGCCCGTGGAGTACCTCAATGTGCGCCCCACACTCACCCAGCTTTCCCTTCCCCTGCGCTTCTGCCCACCTCTCCTCCCTGCCACAACCAGTCAAGGGCCAGTTTGAAAGTCACCAAGGGACTCTGGCTTTGTATATAATGCCCAGAGTACCTGCCTAAATCCCCTTCCCTCTGCTCGCTGCCTGGGTGAGTGTGCCTCAGTTTGTGTGTCTGTAAAGTGGGCCAGTGTCATCGCCGTGAGGATGGATGTTGTGCTGGAGACATGGCAAGTGTTGCTCCACTTCAGGTGTCACCACCCTGCACCCCGGGGCCAGGGGCCTGTGAGAAGCAGGCAGCGCTTGCCTGACTCGCGTTCCCGTGTTCCGCAGAACCCCATCATCACACAGTTCTTCCCCACCCTGCTGCTCTGGTGCTTCTCGGCCCTGCTTCCCACCATCGTCTACTACTCAGCCTTCTTTGAGGCACATTGGACACGGTGAGGGGCCGCGCCACCCTCGCACACCTGCTGTGCCCCGTCCCCCTGGCCGGGTGCCCTTTGCCCCCAGGCTCCCTGGCGGGCACCCTCAACCCTGCCGTGCCCACCGACACCCCTGACCTCCCCGTGCCCTGTGCCTGTGCCAGCTCCGGGGAGAACAGGACCACCATGCACAAGTGTTACACTTTCCTCATCTTCATGGTGCTGCTCCTGCCCTCACTGGGACTGAGCAGGTGAGTGTGGGGCGGGTGCACAGGGAGGGGCACAGCTGTTCCCAGGTGTCCCCGAGGGCATCGCAGAACCCCTCTCCCCCCTCCAGCCTGGATCTCTTTTTCCGCTGGCTCTTCGACAAGAAGTTCCTGGCAGAGGCAGCTATTCGGTTTGAGTGAGTGGCCAGGGACCCAAGAAGAGACCGGGTGGCAAGTGGGGGGTGGCAACACTGCCAGCCCCCACGGGGAGGCGAGGGAGAGTTTGACCGCACCTAGCCCTGGGTGGAGAGGTGGAGAGGGCTGACACCACACCCTGGGAGGCCATCTGAAGCTGGGTTCCCTCTAGGTGTACGCAGGGCTCCAGGGCATCCGTGTTGGGGTCTGTGGGTGTCCGTCTCACTTGGGAGCAGTCAGCAGTGAAATCTCGGTCAGTTGGAAGGGACTTGGGGTCCTTTGCAGCTCCTGGGCATCTGTGCTGTGAGGGTCCAAGAAGGCTCCTGGCCTCACGACTCTGTCTGAGCCCAGCGTTCACGCTTCAGGGTTTCTCTGCAGCAGGAGCTGGGGGACAGTCTCTGGCATTTCAGGTTCAGGGTGTGACTGCAGGGTTCTCCACGGCCCCTTCTGTGGGAACCACCTTGGGGGACAGGGCTAGAGGCCCACTGCCCGCCATCTGCGCCACATTGGGACCCCAATAGGGGACGTCTTAGGTGTTGACAAGGATGCTGTCGCCCAGGACAGACTGAAGCTTATCACAGAGGCATCTGACCTCAAGATCTGGGCTAAGGCAGGGTCCGGGAGGTTGTCTGGGCACTCTTACCAGGCTTTGAGGGTCCCACTTGGGGGGTGGTCTGAGGAAATTTTGGGCAGCTTCTGCCTGCACGATCTGATGGCCTCAGTGTCCTGGGCACTCTAAGGTCTGTGTGGGGCACGAATTATGGGGTGCCTCTGGGCCAGGCATCAGGCCACATCGATGTGCTCTCGGGCACCCAAGCTTATTTGGAGGTGTCTTTCTTGACACTAGTATATGTCTCTGGGGTTCACACCTGGGGCGGGGATTGGGTCACAGTGTTGGGGCCAGGCTAGCCGCCCACGTGGAGGAAGCATGTGGACAGTGAAGCTGGTGGCCGTGGCCGTGGCCGCGGGTACCCTGAGGTGTGGCACTGGAGCACCCGGTGCCCACAGGTGCGTGTTCCTGCCGGACAATGGCGCCTTCTTCGTGAACTACGTGATTGCTTCGGCCTTCATCGGTAACGCCATGGACCTGCTGCGCATCCCAGGCTTGCTCATGTACATGATCCGCCTGTGCCTGGCCCGCTCAGCGGCTGAGAGACGCAACGTCAAGCGGGTATGGCCACCCCGGCGCAGCGGCTCGCAGGCGCCCTCTGTTGGCCTGGCTGGAAACTGCAGCCGTTGGGCTGTAGGGAGCATAGGTGCTGGGACTCCAGGGAGCCCACTTCTGGGGCCGTGCTTTTCCCACGCACATAGTTGTGGTTGACAGGGGCGGCCGTGGAGGTCCCCGGTTCTGAGAGGGTAGTGTTCCGTGCTGGGAGTCGGGAGAGGTCTCGCCACCAAGATCTAGGTCCCAGTGTTACAACCACATGAGAGGGCCCTGGGTGTCCCCCGCCCATGATCCCCCCATTCTTGCTCCCACACTCTTGCCCAGAAGGCCCTCCACACCCCCATCATGTCCCTGCCTGCCTCCCCTGCCCGACATGAGGACCCTGCTGCTCCCGGCTTCGTTCCTGACCCCCTGTAGAGCTCTTGGTCTCTCCCTGTTGCCCTGGCCCCACAGCAGTCCCCTGTGCCCTGAGCCCGTCCTGCCCATGTCCCCCCCAGCATCAGGCCTACGAGTTCCAGTTCGGCGCTGCCTACGCCTGGATGATGTGCGTCTTCACGGTGGTCATGACCTACAGTATCACCTGCCCCATCATCGTGCCCTTCGGTAGGCGCCGCCGCGCCGGGACCTGGGCCCTGCTCGGGGGAACCCGGGACCTTGCCCAGCCACCCTAGACAGGAGGCCACCCTGAGTGGACAGGGCCCGGCTGGGAGACCGGCCCCTCGGCCTCCCCCCGGTTCCTGGCCCAGTTAGGGCCTGGCCTGGGGAAGGGGAGTGTAGCTCAGCTCAGGCTGGACCTACCCAGTGTGCTGGTCCCTGGCAAAGCCACCCTCACACGGCCCCGTTAGCCTCACTGATGCTGCCACTCCCTGACGTGTCACACTGCCACTAACACATCACACAGCCCCTAACGTGTCCTCGCATGCTCAGACTCCTGCACGGGCATGTGGCCTCCTGAAGACCGGGGTCCAGGGTGGGGCACACCCCTGCCTCCCACAGAACTGCCCTGCCAGAGCCAGGGTGTGACTTGCACACTCACTCTTCCCTAGCACAGTTTGCCTCTAAGCATTCCCCACTGCAGCTCTGCTTCCCCGTAACACCCTAACCCTAACCTAACCACCCTCTCTGGCCAGTGAAGGCTCCAGGTTCCCAGACTAACCTAGTCCTGTCAGAAGCGCCCACAGCCCCAGCCTGCAGGGAACTAGAGCCGTCGTGTAACAGCCTTATGTGTGGCAGGTCGGGGTAGTGGGAAGCAAGGGAGGGTTCTCCAAGTATGCCCCCCACGCGCGTGTGCACATGCTGTTTGTTCTGGGCCGTTTCTGGTGGCAGGATTCCTGGCAAGGGGCCAGGCAGAGAAGGCCCAAGCCCTGTGATCGTGCTGGGGTCACCGTGCTGCCCTAGGCTGGGGAAGGGACAGGCAGGCAGGCAGCTAGCCCCGGTGATCACGGAAGGCAGCCTGTGCTGGACACATCGCGGTCTGCGGCACCGGTTCCGAGGGCAGGCCGTGTGGCTTCCCCAGGGCTCATGTACATGCTGCTGAAGCACCTGGTGGACAGGTACAACCTCTACTATGCCTACCTGCCCGCCAAGCTGGACAAGAAGATCCACTCGGGCGCCGTGAACCAGGTGGTGGCCGCGCCCATCCTCTGCCTCTTCTGGTTGCTCTTCTTCTCCACCATGCGCACAGGTGAGGGCGCCCCCCGGGCGGGGCCGGACAGGGCCGGGCAGGGCCAGGCCGGGGCGCCCGCAGTGAAGCCGGGCCGCGGGGCAGGGGGGGCAGCAGGAGCGGCTGGCAGCCCTGCCCTCTGCCCCCGCACGCCAGGGTTCCTCGCTCCCACGTCCATGTTCACCTTCGTCGTCCTGGTCATCACCATCGTCATCTGCCTCTGCCACGTCTGCTTCGGACACTTCAAATACCTCAGCGCCCACAACTACAAGGTGAAGGCCGAGGGCCGGCGGCATGGCTGCGGGCGCTCACGGGGCTAGGGCTGGGCCGGCGGGCGCCAAGAGGCTGCAGGGCTTGGGGACGGTACCTGCGATCCCTGACCCGCTCTGTGTCTCTCAAGATTGAGCACACAGAGACAGACACCGTGGGCTCCAGAAGCAATGGACGGCCCCCCTCTGCCGCCGCTGTCCCCAAATCTGCGGTGAGTGCCCTGCTCCCTGGCCAGGGAAGGGGGTTGCCTGATGGAGACTCAGCTCCAAAGCTGGGCACCCCCTTCGTCGTCCAGAGGGGACAGCCCATTCCAGACCCTCATCGAAGGAGGGCTGTCCTCCGTCACCCCACCGTGCAGCTGGAAACTCCCTCTCACCGCCCGCTCCTCCCCCTGCAGAAGTACATCGCCCAGGTGCTGCAGGACTCAGAGGGGGACGGGGACGGGGACGGGGCTCCTGGGAGCTCAGGGGACGAGCCCCCGTCGTCGTCATCCCAAGATGAGGAGCTGCTGATGCCCCCCGACGGCCTCACAGACACGGACTTCCAGTCGTGTGAGGACAGCCTCATAGAAAATGAGGTCCATCAGTGAGGGCGGGGCCCTGGAGGCTGTGCCCCCCGCCTGCCCCACGGACACAAGACGCTAATAATTTATTAGATCTAAAGCCCTCCGACTCTCTCCCCCGCTTTCATTAAGGTATTTAAACCTGGGGATTTGCCGCTCTCCCCCACAGCGAGGGAGGCAGGGAGCCCTTGCCTCAGTGAGGACAGCCCCGAGCCGGCCCCGGGGCACAAAGGGGTGTGGGGACTTTCCCCCAGATCAGCAGCACCCCAGTAGTGTGGTCAGGGAAGGTTGATGAGAGCCAGGAGGGGTACCCAGTGTCATGGCTGGAGACCTGGGGGCAGGTGGACTAAGGCCCACCTCCCCCAGCCTGTCCTCCCCTCTGCTCCTGGGATCTGGCCCTGCAGGGACCTGTAGGATGCATGAGAAGAGAGGGGAGCAGGGGGAGGAGGGGCCCAGCCGGGACCTGGGGTGGGCATGGCTGACACTGGAATATGGGTTTTTGCACTGTTTTTTTTTTTTTCCTTTAAAATAAAAACAGAAAAGCTCCTAGGTCAGTGTGATTTATGTAGCTGTGGTGGGGCCTCACCTTGCCTCTGTCCAGCTGGCAGCCTGTGCACAGCCTCAGCATGAGCCCTACAAAGACTGCTGGTTCCAGGTCTGTTTCCCCACTTGGGAGGGACCACGGGGCGTGTCAAAAGCAGGAAGGGCCTCTGTACCCTGGCCAAGCTGTGCCAGTTGCCCGTGCCATCCCCAGCATCCCTGAGCGCCACACACAGGACAGCAGGCAGGAGACAGCAGCCTGAGAGCTGCCAGTGCTCGCCCTGAGCATCTGCGGGCGGCCTCGCCCTCCACACTAGCGCTGTGCCACCCATCTGAGGGCTTTCCTGTGAAGCCAGAGCCACGGGGCCATGTGCCACACAGTGTGTGCTGTGTGTACAAAGCCCACAGGGCCCTGTGCCCACACACAGCACCTGTCTCAGGCCTGGCATAGCTCGCAGCACACAATCCTATCCCTGAGAAAGCTGCAATTCTCGGGGCCTGTTCCCTCATCAGTGCAATTAAGGTGCAAGTCTGGGGCTTCCAAAGCCCCTGGGACATTTTCCTGCCCACCCCAGGCCCTACCTACCAGCAGGACCACACCAGTGGGGGTGGGAAGGAGGGCAGAGGTGACAGTCTGCAAGAAAGGCTGGCAGAGACGCACTGCCCAGGTGCCAGCAGCCAGGATCAGGGCCCACCAGTCTCAGGGCAGTGGATGCTCTCTGCCAGCAGCCGAGCTGGAAGATGGCAGCGTGAGTGAGATAAGCAGGGACAGTGGCAGTGACTGCCCTGGCCCCAACCTTCACACCTATATCAGCCTCATGAGACGAGAACCCCTGGTAGAGTTCCCAAGGTGGCCACAGTAAGAAGCCCAGGGCCAGCCAGTGGATGAGCTCTGAAACTGCCCAGGCTGGGCCAAGGCTCCGGCAGGCCCCAGATGAGTACAGCATGGATAGGACAGACCTCAGCTGGGCCCCTGTGTCTTTTCTCCGCATAGCATATCTCCCTGTGCTGGAGCCACCTGGCAGGGCCTGAGGTGCAAAGTCAAGTCCACATGTTTACAGATGTGCATCCCAGGTGGTACCCAAACCACACAGGGAAGGTGACCCTGGGTGGAGGGTGACTGAGTTCTCCTCAGCCGGCAGCCCTGCCCCAGCCTCATCACACACAGCACTTTCCAATTTGCTGGCTCCAAACCCACCCTGAGAGGACAGGGATCTAGCACCTTGCTGGGCATCTTCCTGGGGACAAGTCCTAGCTCCGCACTCTCACCACAGTTTTTCAGAAAGGTGCCGTCCCTGTCCCCTCAAGCTGAGCTCTGTCCTGAAGGCCTTCCCTCTTCCGAAGCCAGATTGGGTGGCAAGTCAGAAGGGGCTGGGTTCCTGCGGGGACACTTGGGAAGACAGAGAGGAGGAAAGTGGCCAGTACATGTGGTCATCAGGGAGTTCTGGAACGGGGGCAGGGTGGACTCTGCTCCCCCCAGGACTTCAACTGCCACCATGGCGCTGGCCGCCCACACAACACCCTCCCCAGGTAAGCACCAATGGGCCTTGGTCCCTTGTCCCATGCCTGGGCTTCCTGCAGACCTGGCCCCTCCAGAAATGAGTGTCCTGAGTCCCCATCAGCATGGGTGCCCTAAGGGTGGAGTCCAGGACTCATAAATTAGACCAGCTGCCCAGAGGGCAAAAGCCAGCTTCCAGCAGCAAGACCATGCCTCCTCATCGCGCCGAGGGGCTGGCAGTGGGAAGCGAGAGCATTTGGTGAGAGGGCCACACAGCCATCACAGCAGGGAGCCTCTGGGAACAGTCAGCTCATCTCAAGCCCAGGACTCAGCCCTGTGCAGAAAGGGAAGGTCCAAGAGGGTGGAGGGAGCACGTGCTAGGCCATGGGGACCCTGGCTTCAGGCCCCAGGAGCGCCCAGAGGGGCTGCAGAGCTGAGCTGTTCCTGGGGCAAAAGCAGGGCCGGTGCACAGGAGCAGCCACCACCGGATCACCTTGGCCCATTGCCCCCTAGTCAGCCTCCCGGCCCAGGTCCGCTGCTACCTGCCCAGCCTCCCTCCCGCCGAGCCCCAAGGCCTCAGCATCACAGTTTCCTCCCTACTCTGGAGCTTCCCCTACCACAATGAGCAGATTCTGAAAGTCACTGAGTGGGTGGGCCAGAGGGTGGGGCCTCAGTGTCCCCAGCACAGAGGAGGTACTCAGATGAGACAGTGCACGTGAGTGAACAGCTCCGCAAGGCCTTCCCACCGTGCGGGCAATTTCTAAACATCGTGGTGGACCTGACCAATACATGGCTTTTTTTTTCCATTAACGAAAACATAAAACAGTTTTTTAAAAAGTCCTCAGGCCCCATGTCCAAGGTGAACTCTGTCTGAGGGGGATGGGTCCAAAGCTTCTGTCCATCTGCACTTTCTAGTGTGTCCCTTTGGCCCCTGCCTGGGCCCTCACGCCAGCCTAGTTTGTCTGTCTGTCTGTCTGCCTGCCTATCTGCCTGAGCTTGCTCCCCCTCCTGAGTCCAGAGACAGATCCTGGCCTGCACTCCCCAAGAGAGGCTTCCTGCAATAGCCGCAGCCCTGTGTGGCTGCAGGGTGTGACGAGCTCAGTCCCTGTGCTCAGGGGTCTCAGTCAGGGCTGGGACATGCCGGTGAGAAGGGACAAGGCTCCGAGGGGACAAGGGAGAGGACATTAGCCCCTCACCACCTTGGCCTGCACCCTCCCCTGGCATGGTCCCCAGCACCCTTTGTAGCTGACCCGAGAGGCACGCTCAGTGCTGGGCCAGCCAGGGCCAGGGTCCCCCCTGCTGGGCCCGAGGTGGATGGGCACTGAGGGACGGCCCGGGCCTTGCCCTCACGGGGTTTCTCAGCCTTGCAGGTGCTGGGGGAGCTTTGGGTGGGGTCATTCTCTGTCCCAGGTGTAGGGGGCACTGTCCAAGCATCACAGGACATTTAACAGCCCCTGGGGTCTCTAGTGCTGTTGTCCAGCTATAATGACCAAACTATCTGGACCTGGTGGCGTCCTCAGGGCAGCACAGCCTGGGTGAGGGTCTGCCTGGACCCTGCGGGGGCTTGGCTTCTCCCACCTGAGCTCGGAGTAATGGTGACTGGTGGCTCCCGTCAGGGTCAGGGATGAAAGAGGAACCCAAGGTCTCACCCTTCTCAGGGACCTCACTCCTCTCCAGGGAGAGCTCCTGTCAGAGGGGCGATGGTGTATCCCCATAGCCTTCTCATCTTCAGAGAGAAAATAATCCACACACATGCGCTCCTTAACCATCTCCCGAGTCACAGGGATCCTCGTCCACTTTTTATTTTCATCTACTATTTATATTTTTTCCTTTCTACTTTTGGAGACAGTCTCACTAAGTTGCCCAGGCTAGTCTCAAACTTGAGATCCTCCTGCCTCAGCCTCCCAAGTAGCTGGAATCACAGATGTGCACCACTATGCCTAGCTCTTCTACTGCTTCTAAGAGAACCCCAGAGGGCTTGGGTTGGGAGAGGGGCTTTGAAGAGATGGGGGGGGAGCAGGAGGGGAGAACTCCCAGATTCTGGCTGTTCCTGATTCCTCTCCCACTTCTGGTTGCCCTAAAACCTGGAACTCCAGGAGCCACCCTCGGGGCAGTGGGATGATGTCAGAGCCAGGAAGGAGATGTCTCTCTCTGCGGGAGCATAGGTCCTACCCACCCAGCCTATAACCTCTCTCCCAACCCTATGGCACTGCACTGGAGTGGGCTGGCCAGAGAGCCTAAGTGCCCACCCAGAATAAGAGCCCCATAAAGCCAGGGTTCTCCTAGGGACACAGGGACACAGGCAGTGGCAGAGCATGGAGTGATTATCAGTACGTCCATGGTGGACAAGAGTGCACATGTGACTCCAGTAGTTGCTCAATAAGTACTCGCAGGCCACCAGCAGGGGCGAAGTTGGGTCTTTGTCACCATGTAGCAGCAACTGTTTGGGACAGGGACAAGCACACAGCAAGTCCTCACACGCTGCCACCTGCAACCATGGGGTCTCTTACACCCCGAGGGAGATTCCCTCACCCAGCAGGGCGATTTAAGCCACTTAGCAGGACCCTGTCTCAAAAATTAAAAAGGCCTGTGGACATAGCCCATTGCAAAGGCTCTGGGCTCAACCCCCACAGGAGGCAGAGTTTTTTGTGTTTTGTTTTCTGCTATTTTGAGCACACTGTAGTGCTCAGTGACTGTTCTGGTAGCTCTGGAAGGGAGTCAGCACGTGGTCTTTCCTTTCTTCCAGTAAAAGGCCCTATACTGATCCAGTGACAGGGTAGAGGGAGTGCACCCAGGCCGAGCTTGAACTTGGGACTCTCCTGCCTCAGCCTCCCAACTAGCTGGGATGACAGTCATGAGCCATGGCACCTGCCTATATTTTACTTATTGAGAAAGCTCTGTGTTGTTCTCCAAGGTGGCCGCACCATTTTTATTCCCACTAACTGAGTCCAAGGACTCTGATCTCTCCATGTCCTCCTGAGCACTTACTAATATTCACCTTTTCCATGACAGCCCAAATGGGTATGAACGGGTTTCTCCTTGTGGTCTTGATTTGCATGTTCCTGATCAGGAATGGTGTGCACTCTTTCCCCAGAGATTACTGGTCATTTGTGTGTCTTCTGAAAGATATCTGTTCCATTTCTAGGCGGGGCACCTGTCTTTTATTCCCAAACAGAGCCCTCTGTCACAGGCATGGCAGCTTCTATAAGCCAGAGCCGGCTCAGGGCCAAGGGCCTAGGCGAGCACCACAATGCCTGCAGCTTTGGGGGCCAGAGCTTCAAGGGACTGCAGAAAGCCTGCCTGAGGGCGGGGGAGCTGTTTGAGGATCCCCTGTTCCCCGCGGAGCCTCGCTCTCTGGGCTTCAAGGATCTGGGCCCCAACTCCAAACATGCACAGGACATCTGTTGGCTGCGGCCCAAGGTGGGCACCGGGTGAGAGGATGGAGCGGGGAGGGGACTGGGGTGTCACGGCCTCTGCCCCACCCCACGCAGGGTCCAGGCTCCTCTCTGTCCCCTCCAGCCTGGCAGCCTTCTGAGCCTGCTTAGCCCAGGGCCCCTCTTAGTCTGGAGTCCCCACCATGCTTTGCTGTCACAGATGAGCTGTGTCCAGCTAGTCCAAGTCCACTCTCATCTGCTCCCCTGGAACCAGACAGGAAAGGGAGAGGGAAGGAAATGCCTGGCCCCCACAACCCTTTCTCCCCCACCACAGGAGATCACACGCAACCCCCAGTTCATCGTAGATGGGCTCAGCCCCACGGACATCCGCCAGGGGGGCGTGGGTAAGTAGGGTCCTAGAGGATCCTGAGTTCAGACAATGTGCTCTGCTTCCCTGGCCCTATCCTGCATGTCCCTCTGCTGCAGCCTGGGTTTGGAGTAAAATGGGGTAACATATTAGTTACCCACGGGTGTATAATAAATCACCCATGGCTTAGGGATTCAAAACCCTAACCCTGACCCAGGGCTTTGCACATGCTAGACAAGCACTCTACTACTGAGCTACATCCCCAGACATTCAACAGGATCTTGTGAAGTTGGCCAAGCTGGCCTTGAACTTGTGACCCTCCTGCCTCAGCCTCCCAAGGAGTTGAGATTACAGATGTGCACCAATGCGCACGGCAACAAGTATTGCTTACCTCAGAGTTTCTGTGGCCCAGGAAATCAACAGTATGGCCGGTGGGTCTGGTTCAAGGTCTGTCTAGAGGTTGTCCACTGGGCTGTGTCTTCAAGGGGACAGGCTGAGACTGTCCCCAGGGCTGCTGAGTGTCTACACAGCGCAGTGGCTGCCCCCTATCAAAGTGAGTGACTCCAGAGAGGACAAGAGGGAGGCCACAGCTTCTTGGGACCTGGTTTGGGGAGTTATACATCTTCTTGCTCTGTGAGAAGCCAGCCACGAATCTGGACAGGAAGTGGCCCCGCCTTTCAAGGGAGATGGGCACAGCTGTGTGGACACATTTTTCACCCCACTGCCAGGGCTAGAAACTTCCTAGTCTGGGCATTGAGTAAGAGGCACCAGGGTCCCCCTGTTCCTGGGCCCAGATGCAAGGCTGACCCCAGGAGACAGGTGGCAGTAGTGCTGGAGGACAGGAGGAGCCCCTGGGTCTCCTATAAGACGTGATGAGGTGAAGGGCAAGACTTGCGAGCCCTTCACCACCACACGAGGGTGCCCAGGTCAGGATGGGGGCTGGGGGGAAGAGGCGGGGTTTGTGCATGAGATACAGTGGGTTGGCTGCCAAGAGAGCAGTTTCTGGAGCAGAGTGAGGCTCTGGACCACTTCCTCCCCAAGATCCCCCTGCAGAGCAGGCAGAGTCGAGCTCACCCTGTGCCCCTGCCCTGTCCCCGGCACTCCTGGGGGCTGAGGGGCATCGCTCAAGCCCTGCTGCCCTGGCAGGGGACTGCTGGCTGCTGGCTGCCATCGGCTCCCTGACCACGTGCCCCAGGCTGTTGTCCCGCGTGGTGCCCAGCGGCCAGAGCTTCGAGAAGAGCTACGCTGGTATCTTCCACTTCCAGGTGACACATAACGGGGGGATAGAGAGAGAGGCAGATTGAGAGAGAGAGAGAGAGGGAGAGAGCCAGAGAGAGAGAGGGAGAGAGAGAGGTCATACTATATGCTTTTGCTTTCTTTTTTAAAAAATAACATTGACAAAAAAAAAATAAAAATAACATTGATGCCTGTAATCCCAGCACTTGGGAAGCTGAGGCAGGAGGATCATTGCAAGTTTGAGACCAGTCTGGGCTACAAAGTGAGTTTAAGACTAGCTTGAACTACATAGTGAGACCCTGTCTCAAAAAGACAAAAGAAAAAAGAAAAAAAAATTGACGCACCTGCCTGGCAAGTTCAAGGTCCTGAGTTCGATCTCCGGTGTAAATAAACATTGACAAAGCCACGCACGGTAGTACATGCCTGTGATCAGAGCACTCTGGGAGGCAGAGGCAGGAAGATCATAAGATGTAGCTTAGCCCAAGCACCTTAGTAACTTAGACACCATCACACACACATTCCAAAGATTGTGGTGACTTTTCGCCTATCAGAGAAATATCAGTTCTGAAAGAAATTATGTAAGCTAAATTTTAAACCTCAAAAGAAAATAGTGATGAGCTTGTGTCTTTCCTTCTCTCCATCTCATTAGCTGTGTGCAGACACACGTGTGCCATGTGGGTCTGTGTCTGCGTGTGTAACACTGGCAGCCTCCATTCTGTTTTGTGTGTTGTGTCTTTTAACTTAGCAGCACGCGGACCCTTCTGTGTATCATAGATGTTTCCCATAACAGGAGCGCTTGAGATCCCAGAGCCCTGACCTCGAGGCGGGGCGGTGATGGTGACAGGGTCTGCAGTGCTGGGGAGTGGGACCCATGTGTTACTAGGCTTGGCCACCAGGGGGCGCAGACACAACAGGGTCCCCGCGTGCATATGTGTTCGTGCATTAGTGTGCACACGTTTGCCTTATGACAAGTGTGTGCATGTGTGTAGGATCTGTGTGCATGTGTGTGCATGCATGCGCCTGCATGTGGGCCTGTGTGTGCAGGTGTGTGCGTGTGTGCACGTGTGCCCCTCTGAGCCCCTCGCCGCCACAGATCTGGCAGTTCGGGCAGTGGCTGGATGTGGTGGTGGATGACCGCCTGCCCACCAGGGCCAACCAGCTGCTGTTTGTGCACTCGGAGCAGCACCAGGAGTTCTGGAGCGCCCTGCTGGAAAAGGCCTATGCCAAGTGAGTGTGGGTGGCAGGGAGGCAGGAAAGAGGCAGCCTGGCAGCCCTCCCTCCCACTCACACCCCTGCCTGGCGCCCCACTGTGCCTCTGTGCCCACAGGCTGAGTGGGTCCTATGAGGCACTGACAGGGGGCAGCACCATGGAGGGCCTAGAGGACTTCACAGGTGGTGTGGCACTGAGTTTCCAGCTCCAGAATCCCCCACCCACCCTGCTGAGGCAGCTGCGCCAGGGCCTGCAGCACTGCTCTCTCATGGGCTGTTCCATCGAGGTAAGCTGTATCTGCTGCAGGGCCTTTGCACCTGCTGCGGCTCCACCCCGAGGGGTCCTGCCGCAGGCAGGCACAGAGCCAGCTCTCCTCTGCAGGCTCCAGCTCAGCTGTCCTCTCTGATGAACTCCCTACATGGCTTTGACTTTCTCCCCTCCATCCACTGTGACTGTGTTTGTTTACACATCTCCCAGTGGCTGGTCTTCCCCATACAGCACCCACCTGCCACCAGAGTGGTGACCTTATCTGCGTCACTCAGTGCCGTGCCCTGGGGCTTTGGGCAGCACCTAGCATGTGACAGGCACTGAGCAAAGACTTATGCAAAGAACAGCGAAGCCAGCCTGGTGCCCTAGGACCAGCAGTCCCTGGTCACTTGTCACTTGTGCCCATGCAAAGCCTGTGTTCCCACGCTACAGTGTACAATGTGAGTGTCAGCTGAGCCATCGCAGGGCTACACTGCGTGAAAAATCACTCGGCAATGGAAAAACAGACTCTTAAACAAATGTGCAACAGAGCAGCAATGGTCAGGGGAGGGAAGGGAGGGAAAGACAAGAGGAGGGCAGTGTTATAAGAGGGGCCTCAAAGGACACTTCTGCCCCCTGCCGGTGGGGCTGTGACACAGAAGGACACATGCGGTAGCCTCACATGGAACACACACAAATCGTTATTAACGAAACTGGGGATCTGAGTAAGCCCAAAGGGTCGCATCGATGTCAGCATCCTGTTCAGACATCACCCAATAGTCTTGCCTGATGTTACTATGGGGGAAACTGGTCAAAGGGCACATGGGCTCTTCCTGTCTTATTTTCCTTATATTATTATTTTTTGAGTCACTATGTAATTTAAAGTGGGCTTGAACTCACTATGGAGCCTAGACTTCTGGTGGGCTCCAAACTTGTGATCTTCCTGCCTCAGCCTCCCAAGTGCTGGGATTACAGGACTGCGCCACCATGCCTGCTGTATTATTGCTTAGAACTGTGTGCAAATCTACAATTACTCCAAGATATAGAGTGTAACTTAAAAAGAAAGACCCCATGAGTTCTTTCCTCCTTGGGGTGCCTGGTACAGACCCTGCCTGTCCCACTCTGCCTTGCAGGTCACCAGCGACAGTGAGCCAGAGTCAGTGACACCAAGCTTGCTGGTGAGGGGCCATGCTTACTCGGTGACTGGCCTGGTGGATGTGAGTTCTGCCTACAGCCCACCCCAAGAGCCACAAGAGGGATGGGGACCTTGTAGTCGCCCTGACCTCCCTCTCCTCCTCCCCCAGATCCCCTACAGGAACAGGACAGAGACGCTACTTCGGCTGCTCAATCCCTGGGGCCGAGTTGAGTGGAACGGAGCCTGGAGTGATAAGTAGGTGTGAACGCTCCACCTGGGGGTGCCGTGGGGGCCAGGGGCCTGGGGTGATAGGGTCGAGGGGAAGGGGATGCCCTGCCCACCCTCCAAGCCTGCCCCCTGCAGCTCTGCTGAGTGGGGAGAGGTGGACAACAAGGTACAGAAGCAGCTGCTTCGCAAGAAGGAGGACGGCGAGTTCTGGTCAGTGTTGCAGGAGCCTTTGACCCGCACCCGGCCCCATCTCCCTGCCGTGTTGGAGTAGATGGGGTGGCTCGGGGACCCTGGGCACAGGCGTGTGTGACGCGCCCTCCTCCCTGCCACAGGATGTCCTACCACGACTTCCTGTGCCACTTCTCCCTCCTGGAAGTCTGCAACCTCACACCCGATGCACTGGCCGGGGAGCCCATGAGGCGCTGGCACGTCACCTTCTATGAGGGCAGCTGGCGGAGGGGCAGCACCGCGGGGGGCTGCAGGAACAACCCCGGTGGGTGAAGGGCTCAGGTAGGAGGGTTGGGGTACCTGAAGTGAAGTGTCCACTGGGCTCCTGGACCCCCTGCACAGCTCCACACCCTGACCCCCGACTTCCTCCCCACAGACACATTCTGGACCAACCCCCAGTTCAGGGTCTCACTCTTGGTGGGAGATGACCCCGACGATGACCCGGAGGATGACACAGTTGTTTGCACCTGCCTGGTGGCTCTCATGCAGAAGAACTGGAGGCTCGGCCAGCCGCAGGGGGCCACGCTGCTGACCATTGGCTTCATCATCTTCCCGGTGGGCACCCCACACCTCCCCTGCCCTCACCTGGCTGCACCCGCTGACCTTCCCCTAGACTGCAGCCCTGGCTCCTGGAGGTGTGGGGTCCTTTCCTTCTATTACCATAGCTAGGCAGCATTTCCTTCGTGACACATGCTCTCTCAGAGCCTGGCAGCACTGATGCCCTTGAGGAGGAGGAAGAAGTTTGCGGGCCAGAGGGCCCAAGTCACAGCCACACTCACATGTCCAAGGGCCAAGGGCAGGGTTTATGTCCTAGGCCCAGACTTGGCACAGTTGTGACCCCCAGGGTCCACTTTCCCCACCACCTTCCCAGTGGCCCTCATTTCAGAGACCCAAAGAAATCCTGACAGATTTCCCAGGGCCCATAGTGCTTTGCAAATCCCAGGAACAACCATTTGGTCCTCTGTGTCTAGCTACATCAAGTATTTATGGAGCCTGGGCAACACTGAGACCCCAGCATGAAAAGCAAACACACACACTAGTTTGTCCTTGGTCCTCAATTTCTATTATCTCCTGTCCACTTCCTGCAGGAAATGAGTGTTCTTTGGAATAGCGTCCCGGAAAAGCCTCTGTTAGATTTTTCTCTCCCATCTCTTTCACTTTTACCCTCATGGGGTCAACAGATCACTTTACTTCTGGGGACTGAATTTCCTGTCCTTAGCTTGGGGCGATAAAGATCTACTTGGCAAAGCTCTGTGTAAACCGTATTTTGCTGTCTGAAGCTGGCGGCTCCTCAGCACTATCAGACCCGTGTCCCACCCAGCACCAACGCCCCAGTGCCTGAACACACCCCAACACACTCACGCAACCTACCATGTGTGCCCCGGCTCCCGCATCCTGGAGGTCTGACACCCCTCTCTCTCATCCCCCAGGTCCCCAAGGAGGTACAGGAGACCAAGACCCAGGGTGGCATCCTGGAGAAGGCCCAGTCTGCCCCAGCTTCATGTGGATGGTTAGGGACGGGCTCTGGCCTTGAGTTTGGGGAGCACCAGCTTGGGAATCTAGCACCCTGGAGCTCTCTGGTGGGGCTGGAGGAGGAAGGGACCATCCTAGAGTTGCCTGTCCCAAGGGCAGGGTCCAGGCCAGCCAGCTGCTCCCCGAGGGCCTGTCCCGGGCCTGTGCCCACCACAGGGCCCACAGTTTCAGAGTCTTCAACACGGCCACCTGAGGAAAGACTTCTTTGTGCGGTACCCAGACGTGGGCTTTTCTGAGGTCTTCTGCAGTGCAAGGGAAGTGCACAACCAGCTGCGGCTCTCGCCCGGAGAGTACGTCGTCATCCCCTCCACCCTTGAGCCGCACCAGGACGCCGACTTCTTGCTGCGAGTCTTCACCGAGAAACACAGCGAGTCCTGGTGAGGAGGACAGAGTTTCCTGCCCCACGGCTGCAGGATGCCTGCTCCTTCTCTTTGGGGTCCCTACTTTACACTAGGGGAACTTAAGGCACAGGAAGTGAGGTCCCAGTGAGGAGTAGCACCCGAGTCAGGACTAGCACCCAGACCCCAGAGCTTTCTCACGTTGCCCAAGAGATACGCCATGACCCCTGGGACCACCCCAGGCAGCCCCTGTTCCCCAGCCCTTGTAACCAGAGGCCTTCATCCCTTTTGCTTAGGGAACTGGATGAAGTCAACTATGCCGAGCATCTCCAGGAGGTTAGGGGAGGCCTGGCCGGGGCCGAAGGGGCTCGGGGGGATGTGCACAGGATCTGGACTGCATGCTCCCTCCCTCAGGAGACCGTCTCCCAGCAGGACGCGGACCAGAGCATCCTCAGTCTATTTGACGTGGTGGCCGGTGAGGTGAGAAGGCCCGGGGCTGAGGCTGCAGAGAGGGGGCTGCATGGGGTGAAGGGGCGGGGACAGGGGTTTATGGTCTCTCTTCCTAGGACAAGGAAATAAATGTGCACAGGCTCCAAACTCTGCTCAAAAGATTGGCCTTTAAATGTGAGTCTCTTCCCAGTCCTGCTGCCCATCGCCTGGCACTTTGCCCCATGCGCCATTCATTCCAAGTCTCCTTCCACCACTTCCCTCTGTCCCAGTGAGTAACTTCAAGAGCAAGGGCTTCAGCCTGAACACCTGTCGCCGTATGATCAGCCTCATGGATGTATCTTCCTGTGCATGGGTGGGCCCACCCTGTGCCCTCTGGCCCCTGCCCTGCACCCCCACACCTGACTCTGAGGCACCACCTCTCCAGCCAACCTTGGCCTCCTTTGGGATGGCGATGAAACTCAGGGACTGCAAAGGATGTGAGTTCTAGCTGGGCAGTGGGGCAGGCCTGGACTCTCATTACACTGGTAGGCTGAGGCAAGAGCATTGCAAGTTTGAGTCCAGCCTGGGCTGCTTATCAAGACCCTGTCTCAAAATAAGAAAACTGAAGGGGCTGATGGAATAGCTCAGGGCAAAGACCCGAGCTTTAATCCCCAGTACTGGGCAGGAAAAAAGAGGTGCCAGTCTTCGTGGCTGTAACCATTGAGGAACTAGAGTCGGCACCCCATGGTGAGCCCGTTGGCTCCCTGGCTCAGGGTTCCCCCTTCATGCCCACCCCTAAGATCCTTGACTGGCCACCAGAAAGACGGCTCTGGCAAGCTGGGGCTTCAGGAGTTCCAGATCCTGTGGAAAAAGATCAAGAAATGGGTGGTAAGTGGCACTAAGGGGGTGGGTGGTCTCTGGGGGCCAGAGAGGGCAGCCCTGGGGGAGGGGATATGGGAACATGAAACAGGAGTCCTGGAGTAAACACACCCACGTGTACGCATGCACACATACACACACACATGTGCACATACATGGCGGGGGCCTGCAGGAGGCTGGTGCATCATTCATCGAGATGCTTAATACATGACAGACAGGCCTGAAGGGCGCAGTCATCGTGTCAGCTGGGCATCAGCGGCCCCTGATGTGCCCGGCATTAACCCTTCTGTCCCTGGATAATCAGGAGCTCATGAGTTAGGTTAGGGTTGGGGTCTCGGCATTGGTACTGGGACCCCAGTGCTTCATGATCCAAACCCCACACCCCGCACATGGCCACCCCACACTCAGGACCTCTTCCAAGAGTGCGACCAGGACTGTTCGGGCACCCTGAACTCCTACGAGATGCGTCTGGCTGTGGAGAAAGCAGGTGGCTGGGGCAGGTGGGGCTGCAGGGTGCGGGGGGGGAGTGCGTTCAGAGGCCCACACTGTCCCCTTCCTGCCCCCTCCATCCCAGGCATTAAGTTGAACAACAAAGTGGCAGAGGTACTGGTGGCTCGGTACACAGATGACAACCTGACCCTGGACTTTGACAGCTTCCTCTGCTGTTTCCTGAGGCTGAAGGCCATGTTTGGTGAGTGGGGTGCCAGCCTGCACCCGCCTGGCCCTGGCAAGTCCCAGGACCCACAGGGTCCACTGCTTGCTGGGCTGTAGTTGTCCAGTGCCTCTATCACCCCCCCCCAGTAAAATGAGAGGACAGTGGGTATGGACCCCAGGACTGAAGTGCAGTGATCCCCGGGCTAGGAGCCCTGACTCTGGCTCCAGGTGAGGCCAGTGAGCGGTGCTGGGGGTGCATCTGGGTGTATCTATCTGGGCTGTATCTGGGGTGCACCTAGGCTGGATCTGGGATGGAGCAGCAGGAGGGCTGTGCCTAACCCTTCCGCCCTGGGAGTGGGCCCTGCAGCCCTGGCCCCGCTCTCAGCACTGTGCCCGGCCTCCTCTCTAATGCAGCATTCTTTCTAACCATGGACCCCAAGAACACCGGCTATATTCGCTTAAACCTGGATCAGGTGTGTGGGAAGGGCCGGAGGGGGTCCAGGTCCCACCCTAGGCTGCTGCTGTCCCCCCACCTGCCCCCGCTTCTCTCCTCAGTGGCTGCAGATGACCATGTGAGAGTAGCTGGCTCCCCCCGCCTGTGAGGTCCTGGATCAGCGGGGTGGGTGCTCTGTGCCACCCCAGTGCTCTGTCCCCACACATGGCGTGGGACCCACATACCGAAGTTACTCCATGCCCACCCTCCCAGCTCAAGCCCCCTTCCCTCCCCCCTGCCAGGCTTCCAGTGCCTGGGTTGGCCCCACAGTCTCCAGCTCTTTCTGAGCCTGTTTTACTAAAAATTAAGTGACACTTTCCCAGCATCCCCTGCCCACCTGTACCCACATGTGGCCACCCCTCACCTGTGAGTGGTAATAATAAATGCACCTGTTGCCCATTACTCAGATCTTGTCTCTATGCCATGAAAAGACAGCAGCAAAGAAGGGGGTCCCATAGCTCTCAGTGGAAGGGGATACCACCCCATCTCTGGGAGCATTTAGAGGAATGTGCACTTGAAGCCCAGTGTGGTGGGGCACACCTGTAACCCCAACACTCTGGGAAACTGAGGCAGGAGGATCACAAGGTTGATCACCTAGCCTGGGCAACTTAGTGATTTAGCAACACACTGTCTCAAAATAAAAATAAGTTTTATAAAGGGTTGAAAGTCTTTGCTTCAGGACTGAAAAAGAGATGGAGGGAAAACAAAAAGAAGAGAGGGAAGGAAGAGAGGAAGGAAGGCACACAGGAGAGCTTGTCCCGATGACTAGGGAGCACTGTCAGTGCTTGTGGGCAGTGCCAGGAGGCTGAGTGCACTACCAGTCCCTGGGGTGAGAACTGTGTGGGGCCTGGTGGGTGGCAGGTTGGGACAGATGGGGCAGGGGGGCCGAACCAGCTGCTCACAGAACTTGCACTGCCACTGCCAGGTTAAGGGCTACAGCCTCCTGAGGCCCCCCGTGATCTCTGGCCTGACTCTGGGGTCCTCGAAGGTGGTGTCACAGGGCCTCAAAGACCAAAGCTCTGACGCCTGCCACAGCTCGCAGGTTCTGTGGGCAGGAGGGGTCCTGGTGGAGATGTAGCCCCATGGTGGCCCAGAGCTGCTCATAGGTGTCAGATCCAAACTGTTCCTGCTATTGACGGCAAACTGTGGCCTGGCAAACTGTCACCAGGGGCCCAGCCACCTACACTCATCCACCGCCTGCCATGGAGAGTTCAGGTAGGAAAAAGCCAAGGAGAAGGGAAGAATGAGCTTATTCACGTCTGGCCAAATGAGGGGGCAGCTGGGGCCCCTGCCCCCATGCACAGAGGAGCTTTCACCCAGGAGGGGCAACATGAGGCCAGGATATGCCAGACCCAGAAAGACGCCAAGTCCAGCCCAATGGAACCATCCTTGGTACCAGGCCTGCAGGTGGCCCTTGTCCCCCTCAGATTGGGGAAGATGGGCCAATAGCTTAGCTTTAAAACCTAAGGGTTAAACTCCACTTCTGATTCCCAGCTGTGAATCTGCTGTTCCAATCCCTCTCTCTGTCTCTGTCTGTCTGTCTATCTCTCTCTCTCTGTCTATCTCTCTGTCTCTGTCTGTGTCTCTGTCTATGTCTGTCTGTCTGTCTCTCAGCTCAGGGCTGGGCCTTTATGACTGTGTTGAAATATGCAACTTCATTTTATTTATGTTTTATTTGATGTGCTGGGGTTGCAACCAGGACCTTCTGCATGCTTGAGCTGCTCCTCCTAGCCCCTTAAACTCATCTAATTCCTTCCTGCCTCAGTTTCCCCCATACATTGCTCCCCACCATGGTACTCACTAGGCCATCCAGACATGCTGAGAGGGCAGCTGGGACTAAGGTCCTCTGGGACCTGCAACCAGTAACTCGGTGCCAGCCTAGCCCACTGCCTGTGTAACTTCAAAGACCCAGGCTAGTCAGCCTGCAGAGAGGGCCACTCCCACTGCCTGTCCAGGAGTCATTTCCTGTCCCGCCACCCCCTTTCCCAGTGAGAGATCGAACTCTTAAGAGCCTCTTACAGAGCGGATGCCTCACCCCTTGTCTTCCTTCCCACAGAGCTGGCAAAGGTCCCTGGGGGCCAGGGGACATTGGAAAGCAACAAGGCAGGGAGATTCTGTCCCCAGGCCTTGGCTCTTGTTCTACAGAGGGTGACAGCACCAATGTCAAGCCACGATTGAAGGGAAGCCGACACTCCCGAATCTAGAGGTCACTTCTTTCTTTAAAATGTTTAAAATGTATTTTTATTTTTAATCCACACTCACTAAGTAAGTGTACATAGTTATGGGGTTCAATATGACATTTCAGCACAAGTGTACGATGGGCAGTGGTCAGATCCAGGTCATTGGCAGATCTGCGCCCTTGTACATTTAGCACTTCTGTGTGCTGGGAACATCCAAAATCCTGTGCTCCCAAACCCAGGGAGTACAGAGCCACATCCTAGCCCTTTAAAAAATAACAAAAGTAAGTCAGGCACGGTGGTGCATGCCTGTAATCCCAGCACTTGGGAGGCTGAGGTAGGAGGATTACCATTTTTGAGGTTGCCCTGAGCTAAATAGCAAGACCCTGTCTCAAACAAAAAAATAAAAACAATAAACACTTATTTGTTTATTGTAGTATTAGAGATTGAACTCAGGGCCTTCAGAATGCTGGGCAAGCTCTCTACACTGAGCTACACCAGCTTTCTTCCTACTGGGGATTAAACTCAGGGCCTTCACACTGAGCTACATCCCTTTTAGGGGGATTGTTTTTGTTGTTTTGAGACAGGATTTCACTATATAGTTCAGGCTGGTCTTAACCTCACCATGTAACCCAGTCTGGGCTTGAACTCAAGACAATCTTCCCATCTCAGCCTCCCGAGTTCCATCCTTAGCCTTTTAAAAATTGTATTTTTTACTTTGAGACAGGGCCTTGCTAAGTCACTCAGCTGCCCTGGTTGCACTTGAACTTTTTTGTTTTTGTTTTTTTGAGACAAGTTCTCACTACATAGTCCAGGCTGGCCTTGAACTCACTTTGAAGCCAAGGCTGGCCTCCAACTTGCAGTAATCCTCCTGCCTCAGCCTCCCAAGTGCTGGGATCACAGGCATGCGCCACAATACCTGGCCCATGAACTCTGGTTCACTGTCACTGGCAAAGGTCCCTGGGGGTCAGGGGACATTGGAAAGCAACAAGGCAGGGAGATTCTGTCCCCAGGCCTTGGCTCTTGCTCTGCAGAGGGTGACAGCACCAATGTCAAGCCACAATTGAAGGGAAGCCGACACTCCCAAATCCAGAGGTCACTTCTTTCTTTAAAATTTTTAAAATATATTTTTATTTTTAATCCACACTCACCAAGTAAGTGTACATAGTTATGGGGTTCAATATGACATTTCAATGCAAATGTACAAAGGGTAGTGGTCAGATCCAGGTCATTAGCAGAGGAAGAGGACAAGCAGGTCTGTACCAGGCACCCCAAGGAGAGAAGAACTCATGGAGTCTTTCTTTTTAAATTACATTTTATATTTTGGAGTCACTGGGCTGGGAATACAGCTTAGCAGAATCGCGTCTGCCTGCCAAGCGCAAAGTCCCAAGTTTGATTCCCGGTACTAAACAACAACAACAACAACAACAAAAATTGAAATTTTGAAGTAATTGTAGATTTGCACACAGCTGTAAGCAATAATACAGCAGGGTGGTGTTGCAGTTTTGATCTTTCTGCCTCAGCCTCCCAGAATTCTGGGATTCCAGGTGTGCAGCTCCATGCTGGGGTTTTGTTTGTTTTTGTTTTTGAGATAGGGTCTCCTTCTGTAGCACAGGCTAGCCTCGAACTCACAGCAATCCTCCTGTCCCCCACTATCCTCCAAAGATGGGGGCACAGGAAGAGTGGCCTCGCCCCACAGAGACCCTTCACGTTCTAGACTCTGAGACAACGGGGCTCACCTGCACTGGATACCAGGGGTCAGGTTTGACTGCCCCTAAGTACACGTGAGCGAAGGGAAGCAAAGAAGAAGGGCTCAATAGCTTTCTGGAACTTTTATAACTTAAAAAAAATATATGGTAAACTGGATATGCTGCATGCCTGTAATCCCAGCACTCTGGAAGGCTGAGGCAGGAGGATTGCAAGTTTGGGCCCAGCGTGGGCAGCTTAGCAATTTAGTGATCACTGTCTCAAAATTTAAAAAAGGACAAAAAAGAGGAATCAAAATATATCATACACAGGTACAAATTCCTTATAATGAATATGATCATTGTGTATATCTAAAATTGTACCAATAAACTTAAATAAAAAATTTTTTAAAAAATATTTTAAAAGGGCTTGGGGATGTAGCTTAGTGCAATAGCTCTGGGTTCAACCTCTAGTATTAAAAAAAATAAAAATGATAAAATATGTAGAGCATAAAATTGATCATCTTAACTTTTATTTATTTATTAAGTTACAAGGCCTCCCCTCGTTGCCCTGGCTGGCCCGGAAGGCCTAGGCTGCTGTAATGCGCTTGTCTCTGCCTCCTAAGGAGCTTAAATGATAGGGCCCCACCCCCACACGAGGTCTCAGTAACCACAGTCCAGTGAACACTCACAGTGCTGGCTGCAAATAATACCACAGTGAAAACTTGTGTGCAAGCTTTAGTGTGAATCTGTTCCCAATTCTCTTGGTAGATTCTTATATCTTTCCATCATTGCTCTATGTAAATACAAGTTATAGCTGGGCGTGGTGGTGCATGCCTGTAATCCCAGTACTCGGGAGGCTGAGGCAGGAGGATGGGTGCGAGTTCAAGACCAGCCTGGACTACAAAGTGAGCTCGAGGCCAGCCTGAACTGTATGATGAGACCCTGTCTCAAAAAGACAAAAAAAACCCTCACAAATATATAAATACATATTCTCATTTCTCCATCCTCTTTGCACAAGAGGTTAAGATGTGATACAAACCAGTCCACACCTTATTTTTTTTCTTTTTTTTTGTTGATGTAGCTTTTGAAATAGCATCTCCATACATAATCCAGGCTGTCCTAGTTTTTACTTATGTCTGTTTACTTGTTTGTTTCGTGGTACTGGGGATTAAACCAAGAGCGTTTGCCCTGAGCTACAACCCCAGCCACATTTTATTTTTTATTTTGAGACAGGCCTCACTAAAGTCACCAAGCTGCCTAGGATATGGACTCAAGCGTTCAATCCTGCTGTCTTGGCCTCCCAGAGTGCTGCGATTACAGGTGTGCACCACCATGCCCAGCTCTTACCTCTTCCTTATGTCCTTCCTTTCTCCTTCCCTTCCTTCTTTCCTCTCTTCCTTTCTCCGTGTGTGTGTGTGTGTGTGTGTGTGTGTGTGTGTGTGTGTGTGTGTGTGTGTCTGTGTTGCTAGGAATCAAACCCAGAACCTCATACATGCTAAATCCTCACTGTACTCTGAGCTCTCCCAACAGCCCCTCCTTTTTTCATTAGAAAAGCGTATGTATCTTGGGGAGATTACAAATTAGCAAGGGGAGGAGTCCCAATTGATCCATATGGTAGATTAGCAGTATCAACATGAACTTTATTTCACTTGGTACACATATAAATGATTACATAAAAAATATTTATGAACTGGGCCTGGCAGTGCACGTCTATGCTCCCAGCTACTGGAGGGGTTCAGCTAGGAGGATCACGAATTCTAGGGCAGCCTGAGTAACTTAATAAGAATTTGTCTCAAAATAATAAAAAGAGCTGGGGATGTAGCTCAGTGCTCCATGGGTTCAGTTCCCCTACTGAAAATATATACATTTGTGCACACACCCAGGTTACTCTACACACACTTCCTCCATCCAAGCCCTGAATCGACAGCAACACTCCAGCAGCAACAGGCACAGGAAGTATCCAGGAATTGGTTTCTCATTCCATTCTCCAATAAACAGAGGAAATTGGTAGGAGAAAGAAAGAAACTGCACAACCTCCACAATTTTGCTGTACATCTAAAACTATTCTAAGTACATAGTTTATTTTAAAGTATATAGTTTATTTTAAAAAGTCATTAACATATGTATCTTGGAGCTATTTTTCCATTCCTGTGCAGAAAGAGCCTCCTTCTTGTTTTCAGAGTTGAGTGCTATCCACCCTGTCAGTCCCCTTCCTATCTTCTGGTGGCTCTGTAGTGACGGTGCTTTCCCATCTTTAGCTTTTAGAAACAACGGATAACACACTAAATAACACTATGCATGTGTCCAATATTACAAGATGCATTTCTATAAGCAAGGTTATTATGCTAGAGATACACAGTATTTCTAATACAGCAGTAATTATGATGAGAATTAAATTCTCTTCCCTTTCACGTGCACTCTGCCTGGCAAGAGCAGAGACTGCTTATTTCCTCACAGCCTGGTGAGCACAGCGTGTGCTCATATTCTTCGCTGGCTTCCCATCAACCTAAACCGCAGCATCTCAGAGGAGTTGGGGCTTGAGTTTCACTCGCTGCAGTGAGCCCAAGCATGGATTCATATTTTGCTTCCTCCCGCATCCTGTTTTCCACAGACAATCTGTACGTACCCCCTGTACATTTTTATTTTGGGGTTCTTTTCGTTTTGTTTTCTTTACAAAAGTCTAGGAGCTGTTTGTATTTTAGAAAGAGGAGATGTCAGTCAGCTGCAGGAATTACAAATACTTTTCTTTTGTCATCGGTCTTCCCCCTTGGGTTTTAGCTCCTGCCACATGCGCTCTGCCCCTTCTGTCCAGGAGTACTGCCTTCCCCAGCCACTTGTTCCCTCCCTGGGCCACATCTCCAGGCCCTTCTAGACCCAGGATCTCCCTGGAGTTGTCTTGGTAACATCTGATTCCAGCCTGAGGATCCCTCCCTCAACCCCGTGTAAATAGCATCTTTCAAGTCCCTCTGGAGTCAGGGCTTACATGTTCTTGTTAGAATGCAAGAAACATGGAAAAGTACAGAAGAAAACCCGAACTCGCATTTCATCCACCCTCCTGGGGTAACTACTTCCTGGCTTTGTCAATGCCTCTGTGTTATGTCTGTGGCATTTATTTACAAAATGAATTTCTTAACCTGGCGCAGACCTACTGGGAGTCCACAGCTGTGCTTCCCTGCTTCGTGGGCTGCTGCTTGCGTGCATTCTGATCCCAAGGCAGCTGGCAGGCACTTCCTGTCCTACTCAGCCCCAGGCAGTCTCAGGGTCTCTTTTACCTACCCTCAGCCATTGAGCTTGAGCTCCAGGGCTTCAGAATCATCCTGAGTTCATTTCCTAGTTTTCCTGTTTCTTTCAGCACCTCCTTGCCAGAAGGACATCTAGGACTTGGGTCCATGAGGATATTTTTTTTTCTTTTGAGACAGAGTTTCACTATGTAGTTCCAGCTAGCCTTGAACAAACTAGTCCAGGCTGACCTCAAACTCATGGTGATTCTCCTGCCTCAGCCTCCCGAGTGCTGGGATTACAGGCATGGCCACCATACCAGAATCTATGAAGTCTTTTGTCCTATTCACAGCCCAGGTAGGCTGGGCCGGTGGACTGGTTGCCCAGAGACGGAAGAAAGTACCCAGAGATCATTATAGGAGAGACAGTTTATTACAATATCAACAGGAAAGAATAAAGTTGAGACTTATTAGCAGAGAAGGACAGAGTCCAGCAGAGGCAGGCCAGACAGGACAGTCACCAGAAAGTACCCAGAAAGTCCAGGGGCAGCAGGCTGGACTAATTAATCACCAGGCTTGAGTGGGGGTGGGCAGACAGAAAGTGACCAAAGAGAAGCTTGGTGACAGTGCTTGGCGGTTCTCAGCCATTGCAGGGATGAGGCTGTATTGATTAAACCCCCTAACAGTGACACTAGCGTGCTTGTCCCCATTGTAAGGCCAGCATTCCAAGGAACAGCTGACTTGGCACATGGGCAGGAAGGGAGTTTCTACAGATAACACTGGTTTGCCCGGGGTCCTTCAGATAGTACTTATCCGGACATTCCAGTCCCTGTCCGTTTACAATGTCCACTTGATTTGGCAAGCATCTTAGAAACACAGAAAGGTCATTTCAGGGACACACAACTAATTGCCTTAGTTTTTCTCAGGGACCATACACTCCACCCCCCTGTGTCTGACCGCCCTTAGGATCTTACCACACCCGTGTCCCTTGGGGGCTGCAACCATGTCCCACAATAACAGCACAGAGAGCAATGGATATTAGGAGCCCTGTTGCAGAAACAAGCAAACCAAATAAAACACTTCCCCAGGTGGCAGGAAGAAATTATAACCAGTGGAAACGGGACAAACTCTTGAGTTGATCTACAGGGGCTTACCACATATTACCACAGATGTAAAACTCCAAGACACAGCCACGAGACTTATCAAGGATGTGCACGGACATGTCTCCATTACATTCTGTCCTATGAGGGGCACTGGTGTCTCCCTCAGCCACCCCAGATGATCAAAACCCAGCAAAGACTTAGTTATGTTCATCTGATCCCGTTCAAAGAGAATGGCATGTATCTAAAGAAGATGATTTTCAGGCCACTTTTTAAGTCAGCTGCGAGGCTGTTTCCCTCTGTGGACATCCAAAGGCAGCTCTGTTAGATTTTAGGCTTAAGCTGACTCAGGACAAAGGACTGTGGTAGAAGCTTTGCAGTATTTATGATGGGACACATGTGTAAGAGCACCTTCCTCACAATCTCTTGGCTTTAACTTTTTGTAGGACGCACACAAGTGGCACCATCTTGATTTTGATGACTGCTATGTTCCTTATATCTCCATGGGTGTTTGTTTTGAGACAGGATCTTACTATGTTGTTCAGCCTGGCCTTGAGTTCTCAGCAATCATCCTGCCTCAGCCTCCTGAGTGTTGGGGTTACAGAGGTGCCCCAGTACATCCAGTTCCCCACTGGTCTTTGTGAGATCCTCTCCAAAGGCATCGCTGATCAATCACCTACTAATTACATTTGGATATGTCCTTCACTGCCGGAATGCTGTTCTGTTTGTTAGTCTTATGTGGTCCTAAGTTGGAAGTGATTGACAATTGAAAGCCAGCATCATAACCCTTTTACTATTTATTTTTATTTGTTGGTTGGTTGGTGTGTAGTATAGGGAGTGAATCCAAGGCCTTCACACTAAGCTACATCCCCAATCATTTTTTATTTTGAGACAAAGACCTGCTATGTTGCTCAGAGTGCCCTTGAACTTGAGGTCTTCCTGCCTCAGCCTCTCAGAGTGCTGGAATTGCAGGTGCATGCCAACACACCCAGCGAAGCATCATGCTTGACTTTTAGCCGCAGTCAAGCAACAAAGAGGTTTAGAACATTCATAGGCTCTTGTTAATTGGACCAGGCTCTTGTGTTAGGAGTTGTGTTATTGTAGAATTCTAAGAGGCAGGAATCATAGAGTTTTGTTGTGGTGGTTGTTGTTGTTTTATTGTTGTTAATTTTTTTTTGAGACAAGGTCTTGCTATGTAGTTCAGGCTGGCCTTGAACTCACTATGTAGCCCACACTGGCCTTCAACTCACTGCAATCCTCCTGCCTCAGCCTTCTCAGTGGTGGGATAACAGGTATGCACCACCATTCCTGATAAGAATCAGAGAATTTTAAAAAGGAAAATATAAAACAAAAACTTGTATAACAGTTTTGAACCAGAAAATATAATTTTTAGTTACACCATATTTTACCAAAGATAATCAAAAGTGAAATCAATTTGTTTAAGAGATTTGTTAGAGTCATGAATCTGATTGCAGATTTAGAGCTGATTTAAAATCATGAATCAAGACTGGCATAGTGGTGCATGCCTGTAATCCCAGCACTCGGGAGGGTGAGACAGGAGGATTATTGTAAGTTTGAGGGCAGCCTCAGCAAGAAAGTAAGCTCAAGGCCAGCCTGAACTGCATAGTAAGACCCTGCCTCAAAAAGACCAAAAAAACCCAAAACAAACAAACAAACAAAAAACCATGAATCTAAACTGGGGATAAATTTCTGGTACCAAAAAAAAAACCTCTCTGGATCAAAACTGTGGTTGACCCAAAAGAATAGCCATGATTAGAATTCTGATGAATGGTTAGCAGTTGACAAGAAAAACAGGTACAGGTTTTACTATAAAAATCAGGGCTGACAACTCATAACAGAACCACCTTTGTTTATATCTTCCTTTGTTTACAGATGTGTTTCCTAGGCAACCAGTATCTAATCCTCTTAATGATCAACAGCTCTAACACAGTTAACAGCCGCCGACCAAAAAAAAAAATAAACTTTTAACAAGCTTCTGAAACCATGTGAATGGCCACAAATACTTATGGCTTGATATATATAAGCCAAGGTTTTACATGGTGAGATTGTATACATGGAGAATTTACCCCAAGTGACCCAAAGCTAACTAGGACAGCAGAAAACACAAGAAATTATCCAGAAAATAACTTGGTTTCCTAGGCCAGTTTATATATATTTTACCAAAAACTGATCAATGCTAAACACAGAGAATCAGATTTCGGTTTTATAACAGTGCATTGAATTCTGATTTTAGAAAACTCTTAAGTGACATTTTCATTGTAACCAACTTAATCATACATACAAATTTTCTTTTTTAAAATTTTCTATTTTTTGAGACAGGGCCTTTTTATGTAGTTCAGACTGGCCTTGAACTCAACATATAGCCCAGGCTGGCCACCGACTCACAGCAATCCTCCCTCAGCCTCTTCAGTGCTGGGATTATAGTTATGCATCACTGCACCTGGCTCAAGAGACTTGTTAGAGTCAAGTTTTCTTTTATAATTTTTATGCTCTGTAAACCTTTCTCAACTTTGTCCTTATCTTTTTGTGTATGTGTGTGATATTGGGATTTTGATATTGGGATATTGGACCTTGGCACCCAGCTACATCTCCAGCACCTTTTTATTTTTTATTTTGAGACAAGGTCTCCCTGAATCACTAAATTTCCCAGGCTGGGCTGGAACTTGTGATCCTCCTGCCTCAGCCTCCCATGGTACTAGGATTACTACTAGGCTTTGCCACCATGCCCAGTTATTCTTACCTTTTTTTAAAAAAAAACATCTAGTCCTTTTGCTTTAAGACAAAATCTTTATTTTATCAGACATAATAATTTTTCCTTGCTTTTGTATTTCTCTTTCTCTCCTACTTACTGGTTTCTTTCTGTTGTGTGCTTGTTGCCACTCAAATTTCAACGAGGCCTTTGTCATTTCCTTTTTCCTTTGGTCTCATAGACGTTACATTTCAGGGTGTGTGATCCTTTAAGCCTTTATATGACCTTGAAAATTATCTTAGTAGAAGCAAAAAGCAGCAAAAGAACAAGTTAACACTGTAATTACAATTTAAGTTCTACCCAAAGCTATGTATGAGAAATGTTTTGGTCAACAAACTAAACAAAAATATCAACTCAGACCCTATAATCCCAAAGCATATTTAACAATCAGCCAAACTGTTCCCAAATGGGCTCTGGTTAACTCTCCAGGGCTACCAGGAAATTCTTCCACTCCCTACGCATCCAGAGACAATGGTCGGTCTGGCCCAGCCTTGCTGCCCGCTGGGACCCAACACAGGCTGCACAGACCCAGCTTTCTTGTCTGATGTCGGGCTTTCCAGCCTGGCCCTTTCTCCATATCAGCTTGGATTCAGGCTCCAGCCTGAGCTTTGTCCAGCTGCCAGGATGCTGCCCCATCTCCGCAAGGTGGGTGGTGTCCACCCTCCGCACTGTTACCTGAGCAGGTTTACCTGACTTCTGTCCCCTGTGCTGCCCTCACAGCCACTGCAGTGCCACACAGCCTTTATTTGCCTTAAATCACATCGCTCAAGAACAAACACCATTCCCCTAATCTGGGGCCTTTTCATACTTACATAGCACCCAGACCTGTATAAAAGCCACCATTCCACGCCTGTGGAGGCAGACAGCCATCCTGGGATTGCCCCACCCCAGCTATTTCTCTCTTTATAAAGATAAACTTATTTATTTATTTTTGAGACAAGGTCTCCCTATGTAGTCCAGGCTGGCCTTGAACTTGGGGCAATCCCGCTGCCTCAGCCTCCCCACAGCTGGCATTACAGATGTGCAATCTCAGTGTTCGCAGTTCCTCAGGCTTCCTAGCTGGGTTGCCATTTGCCTTGCCCACAGCCAAGGTGTGCTCAGGCAGTGGCGTGGGGCCAGGAGACCAAAGAAAATGCCCAAGATGGCTGTGAGATAAAGTTTACTAAGATACCAGCAGGAGAGGATAGGTTGAGACTCATTAGCAGAGAAGGACAGAGGCCAGTGGTGGTAGCCAGGGCCTGGGGAGAGCGGGCTGGACAGGGACATCGCCAGAGAGAGTTTGAAGTGTCCAGTGGCACTGGAAGGGGCTACAGCCCTAGGGACAGGGACGGTGCCTGTGATCTGCATTCTGCCGCATGGCAACTGTGTTGGCACTGGGGAAGAGGCAGTTGCTGCCATGACGCTGGTTTGCCAGTCCCAGTGTCCCTCAGGTCATACTAACCTAGACACTCTGGTCCCCATCTGTGTGTGATGTCCCCTGACTTGGTGAGAGTGCTGGGGTACTCAGGGGACATTTCAGGGTCAGCGCTACATGCTCTGGCTTTCTAGGGACATCCACCTTGGTTCCCCAAATTCCCTCTCTGCTTGGCCCTTGTTCCTGGTCAACTATTTCCTTTTCCTTTCTCCTGTCCCCTGTAGCCTTCTCATTGTCCTTCTGCCTGCCAGTCCTATGGTCACACACATGAATGGGGACCTCCAGACCCCTTCCTGCTCCCTGCAGGTCCCTGTGACCACCGTGACAGCAGTGCGGCCTCCTCACAGACATTTGCCCTCATTGAGGTTGGATTTGGAGAGCACAGCCAGAGGGGCCCTGAGTGAGCTACGCCTCCCACAGCTTTGCACTCAGGACCCTCCAGCCAAGACTCCTCCTCTGCCCTCCTCTTCCTTGAGGCTATCTCAAGCCTTAGTTTACTCATCTGTCAGGGCAGGGAATACAGCTTGTAGATGGAAAATGATCGAGGAAAGGGGAGGCAGAGGGTATCATATAAAAAGTGGTGCTGTAATGCCGGGCGAAGTGGCGCACACCTGCAATCCCAGCACTCGGGAGGCTGAGGCAGGAGGATCATTCCAAGTTCAAGAGCAGCTCAAGCTACACAGTGAGCTCAAGTCCAGCCTGAACTGCATCGTAAGACCACCTCAAAAAGACCAAAAAAAAAAAAGAGTGCTGCTGTTCACTGAGTGTCCCCCATGACGTGTTTCCTAACCAGTCAGCTGCATTTCACAGGAAGGTAAGCTGAGTCACACAGTCAGTGACTTATCTGCCTAAAATTCCACACTGGCAGTAGCAGAGCTGGGGTTGAGACCTGGAGGGCCACAGGTCCAGACTCCTCTTGTCAACCAGCCCTGCCTAGAAAAGGCTTAGGGGTGGAGCCAGGTGTCGGAGCGAGGAGGCCCTGGTCCCCATACCCAGATCTACAGAGGCGGGGTTTCTGATTTACTAGGAAAGTCAAGCAACCCTTGATTCACATGCAGGGGCTCACTGGCTTTTCCAAACCCTTGCTTCTCTCTCACAGCAATGTGGTCCGCTGATCTAGACCCAGAAAAAAAAAAAAGCAGGAAGCGCTGTTGGGTCCTTGAATGCAGTCTTGTTGAAGTTCAAGATTATTTTGAGGAGAACAAACATCTCGGCCACATTTATGACCCGATGCAATGCTTTCCTAACTGCTGCTCTGGCACGTCCACCCTCTATTTGAGGCTCCTCTTCTGCTTCCTCTGTTAAAAAAATGTGTTTGCTTTCTTGGTCAGGGCCTTGCTCAATCATGGTTAGATTTTTCCCTGGGCCTGTGGTTTCCACCACACTTCCTCCCTTCTCGAGTAGACTCCGCCAGGCGTGTCCTCCCGACTGCTTGCTTCCTCCTACCCCTTCCTGGGGCAGCTATCTTACAACAGCTGTCTGTCCGCACGAGATGTCCCTCACCCTGGGCCCTTCAGCTGAGTTGGGAGGGTGGCAGCTGTTCCCCTGGGGACAATGGGACCTTCTCTTCAGGCACCTGCCCTGGGCCACCTCCTGTTTCCTGGCTGGAGCAACTGTCCCCAGTTGTCAACCCCACTTACGCTTTGGGCCACAGCCGCTGCCTGGACCCCCATAGCTCATGTTCTCCAAGCGCGCCTGTTGTGGGTTCTGTGCCCCCCACCTACCTCCTCCCATCTGTTGTGGGAGTAGTGGGTGGGTATCATTTCTGACTGGGAGGACACTGAAGTGTATGCTGTCTCCCTGGTGTCCCATTGGGCCCACAGATCTTCACAAGGCCCCCTCAGGGCTGCTGCTTCTGGGTCTGCTGCCCCAGGTTACAAGATGCTGTGCTGAGTGACACAGCCGAATGCCAATTCCTGGTCTGGGCCTCAGCCCTTTGCCCAGCCACACCCCCTCCCCCGGCCAGCCAAGGCCCCAGGAGATGCTCCTTAGCCACAAGGACAGCTGGAGGTGTCACAGTCCCTGTGTCTTTCCAAAATGCCTTACTTGGGGTCAGTACTGTCCTCAACCCTTCCAAGACTGGGCAGAGCTCCAGGCCAGGGCCAAGTCCAGGGAGGACCATGGGACAAGGAAGCAGGAAGGAGCCAGGCTATGGCCTTGCAGCCCCATCGAGAGCCGAGCCTCTGCCTGCTGCTGCTTGTGCACGGCAGGATGCCCTCCCCTGCCAGGAGCCGCCGGCTCCCTGACCGAAGGGCAAAGCTGAGACACTGGAAGGAAGGAAACTGATGTTTACCGGACACTGTCCAGGAGCCGACCTCAAGCCCTGTCTTCTCTGAGTCTTGTTTCGGGGAAGAGGTCTCCATCCAGCCACTGTGAGCCCCAGCTGTGCCATGTGCAGCTTTGCTCAGCCATCCAGGGTGGCCCAGAGCCAGCTGTGTACCCAGGGCTGAGTGACTTACAGAAGCATTTGTGTGTTTTTGCAGTACTGGGCACCCAGAAACTTTTTTTCTTTTTATTTGTCTTTTTGAGACAGGGTCTGGCTGTGCAGTCAGACTGGCCTTGAGCTCACTTTGTAGCCCACCCAGGCTGGTCTCAAACATTCAACGATCCTCCTGCCTCAGCCTCCTGAGTATTGGGATTACAGGCATGCACCACCACGCTTGGTGACATGCAGAAATTTTAACCAGCTTCACAGGATAATAATCGGCTTCACACAGTGATAACCCTGTTCTGGGGTGCCCTGGAACCCCTGGGTGGAGATGAGCAGACAGGGGTGGGGCCCTCCACTAGGACCCTCGGTACCTCAGCCTCAACAATTCACCTAGTCCTGTTTCTCTTGGCACTAACCCTTAGTGTCTACTCTCCACCACTGCCACATGCCTTGCCCTGGCCTGGCACACAGAAGGTACCCACTCATCTCCAGCTGTCCACATGAATGGGCCCACCAGTGGTCCAAGTGGCAGGTCGCTGGAACACTGCCAGATGGGCCTACTTGTGCGTGGGCCACCCAGTGCCTGCTCCACCCAAAACTCACCAGGGTGTTTCCTTAATTGACCTTGAGGAAACAGGAGGTGAGCTGGCTTCCTCAAAGCTGCCTCCCTGCTGCCAGGGAAACATAGGAGACCAGGTCAGAGGCGTTCAGGGATCGCAACACTGGCCAGATTTGGAACCAGGAGAAACCGCTCCTGGCAGCGAGGATGGTTTTCCTTCCAGGAAACTCAGCGGAGCTTGAGCCTGGCTGAGAAGGGGGAGGGGGCAGGGCCACTAGTGTGGGTGAGGGAGGGGGCAGAGGACGGGAGAGTCAATGGGGGTCCATCCCACCCTGTCCCCACCCCGGTCTGCATTGTTCCAGAGATAGCCTGCTCACCCACACCTACCACCAACCCCACCCTGAGGCCATCATAGGCTACTGAGGCCAAGGGGGCAGGGGCAGGAGAATCTGGCCCCAATTCAGGGTCCAAAGAGCCCACAAGTGTGGAAACTGAGGCTGGGAAGGATGGCGTGTGGTCAGACGAGTTCACAGCAGTCACAGACCAAGTGCTTTGGAGGTTCCTGGAGGGAGCCGCCCAGACCCACCTTTCCGGCCCTTTGGCCCAGTGTGTCCAGCTGTCCCCAAGGGTTCTAGCAACACCTGAGTGTTTGGGCCACTGGAACCCCAGGCTCGGGAGCAAGACCCCAGGGTACAGAACCTTCTCTTACTCTCGTAGCCATGGGGACAGCGACAAACAAAACAGAGAAGTCCTCACTCTCACGGACTTGTGCCCCGGGGTGGAGGTAGACAAGGGGGCGCAGAGTTTCACGTATGAGACAAAGATTCATCGTGCGGATGCGGGGAGAGAAGGTGGGGCAGAGAGGTGGGAGGGAAGAGATGGACCCACACGGATACCTGGATGAACAGCCTTGGAGGAGCTGGGCCTGTAATCCCGGAACTCAGGAGGCTGAGGCAGGAAGATGGTGAGTTTGAGCCTGGTGGTGTGGCAAGTAAGTCACTGTCTCAAAATAAAAAGGGCTGGGATATAGCTCAGTGTGAAGGCCTTGGCTGTAGACAGGAGCAGCTGTAAGTTATATCGGGGCTCAGGATACACTCCCAAAGCAGGAGTGTAGGAGACCAGAACACGCTGCCCTAAAATGTCCCCCTTTGCCGCATTGACATTTCAAAAACCAGCAGACGCAAGAGTCTCTCTGGCAAGTTGCTCCTTACAAAGAAATGTCCATTAGTTAAGGCGGGAAAGGTGCTGCTCACACAGCTTTTGTCACCTACCAAGGCAGCCTCCATCCACCACCTACCTCCTCCCCTCCCGCTCTCGGAGTCTGTCTGCACGGCAGACCCCACCCCACCCCCTCTCTGTGGTTCAGGGTGGGGCACACGAGAGTTTCCATCCTATTTTCTGTGGGCTTCCCACGCTGACATTTGCAATGAAAATGGTTTTTCATCCTTTAATGTTTTATGTCAATTTAATTAGAAGACCAGCCAAGGAAGTGGGAAGGGCAGAAGGAAGAATTTCCCTCCCCTACGCCGTGGCGACCCGAGGGGCCTTACAGAGCTGCTTGCTCCAGACTACAGCAGAGGAGGCAGAAGGCCAGCTGGAGGGCATGCTCCGCCCTGTTCCAGGCTCCCAGATCTCTGCCTGCAAGAGAGCAGCAGATGAGAGACACCTGGCCTTTCCTTGTGTAAATTTGGATTAACAGGAGAAAACAGTCACGTGTAAACTAGATCTTGTAGGGCAGATTTGGGGTATGTGTGTGCGCATGCGTGTATATGTAGTTGCGTGTGTGCCTGTGTACAGGGATTTCTCTGTGTGTTATATGAGAATTTTGCAACTCTCTCCCCTCCACTGACAGTAATTGTTTTCTTTTGTGTCCTTTATCCTAAGGAGGATAGATCGTGGGTTGAGGTCTGCTCCTTCCACCTTATATCCTGAGAGCTGACGGTGTGGCTTTATCATCACAGACAAGGACCTTTCTGGTGTCCTTAAACATGGGACACAAGTGTCCCCTGGCATCAAGCTGCTGGTCCCTTAGATGGAGAGCCTGACCTGTGAAGTAACAAGCTGAATTCTCTGCCCGACCACACCAGCTCTCCAGGACTCTGCCTTCTTGAGGTTCTGGTCCCTGAGAGGCCTGTGTCATCTCCAACACCACCGCTTGGCTGGCACTAGGAAAGTCCCACCCGCAGCCCTATCCAGAGTCACAGATGAGCAGAATTGTGTCTGTTGCGCTTATTGGAGGCTTGAGATGCCGTTCGGCAAACAGTGCCCTTAACTGCCTATGGCAGGAGGGTTGTGCTATCCTCCCCATCTCTGGGAGGGACCTTTCTGGATCCCAAGGACCTGATTCCTGTGCCCACTTCAGGAGACCTCCAGCATGCCTGGGACAGTTGATTCTCAGCCTAGAAACCATGTGGCACTGCTGAGAGGCCGCTGACCAGCTGTGCACACATGAGGGCAGTGCCCTTGTGTCCAACAACTGTCTCCCCCATATGCACAGGAAGATCAGACAGGGGACCTGAAAGTAAAAAGGCTGTGCCGGGCCTCCCTAGATAAGGTTAAAACACAGAGCCAAAAAGCCATAGAAATCAGTCAGAACAGAAGCGGAGACCAGATCCACCATAAGCTCTCCTTCTCCCCTCTCTACGCTGTGCCCCCTTTACCCTGACCTCTCTGACCCTCAGAAGACCCTGGATCTGGATCCCCTAAACTCCCCTCCTCCAGGTCTGGCCTCATTTCCCAGCAAATTCTTTTAGCTGCCAAACGGCTCCAACTCCCCCAGAAAGTCCCTGAGATAGCCATCCCGCCATCTTCACTTCCTTTCCCTGCAAGGACTCAAGAGGCCTCTGGCCTGGTCCCAGGTTAAACCCACAGAAGCAACCAGGATGAAGGGTCAGGCTCACGTTGCTGTCCCTTAAGATCCTCATTTCTAGGGCTCTTTGGGGTCCTCATGCTGCCCGTGCTCTTTCATACACCCATAAAGTGGCGAAACACCTAGAAGCGGGCTCCAAGAAAGTCTGATTTCTGATATAGGCGCAGGCCCCCAAACTCTTCACTGCAGAAAACTTGATTTAATTCATTTACTACATTATTCTTCCTGAGAAACACTCCTTTTGACATGCAAACTTCAGGAAAACATGGAAAGACATACAGACAGGCAGACATATGGTAGTGCCTGCATGTAATCCCAGCACTTAGGAGGCTGAGACAGGAGGATCCTGAGTTTGAAGCCAGGCAATTAAGGCCAGCCCAATCTCACAACAACCACAAACGATTAGAAATAATAAGGATGACAACTCTAAGGAGTTGCTGGACACAAGGGCGCTGACAACTCTAAGGAGTCTAAGATACGCTTTCAGTAAGAAACACTATAAGATATGAAAATTGTTGTGTCTATAGAGAGGAAAACATTAATTTTATCTAGTTTGGAGGTTATTTAAAAGTTGTTTCAGAATGAAGGAAGGATGGTAGGTAAGGTGGCATTCTTATAATCCCAGCACTCAGGATGCTGAGATAGGAGGATTTCCTTCAGTTTTGAGTTTGAGGCCAGCCTGGGCTATATAGTGAGATGCTGTCTTAAAAACTACCACTACCACCAACACCAACACCAACAAGCCAGAATGAAAGAAGGGAAGAAAAGCAAAAAAAAAAAAAAAAAAAAAGAATTTAGGAAGTCAGGAAGAGCCAACCATGGTGGCACCATCCACCCTCCCAGTACTCTGGGATCTCAGGTTCAAGCCTGGCCTGGGCAATCCAGTGATTTAGTGAGACCTTGTCTCAAAATAAAAAATAAAAACGGGTCTGGAGATGTAGCTCAGTGTGAAAAGAACTGAGTTCAATCCCCAGCATTGAAAGACAGAGAGAGATTACAAACAACTTAGTTAGAAATATTGTAGACAGTCAGATAGAGCTAGTCCCTCAAAGAAGTCAGTGCAGAAGGTCAGAACACATTACAACTATAGTTGGAGGCACCTTGGTTGAAGGTCAGGCCTCAAAATAAAGAGGAATTAACGATGCCTACGTACTTCCCCAAGGGACACACAGCAGTGATTGATATTCTAAATAGCCATTAGTCACCTTGGGTAGCAGACCAAGACCTCCTGACCCATCCGTCCTCTTCCAGGAAAGGTCTTTATGTGACTTGCTTCCCTATTGGATCAATATTCCCTAAGCGATTATACTTGTAATCTTCTTGGTTGATCATAGTTTTGTCCCACCTGATACCTCATGATTTTGTACCCACCTCATGATTTTGCTCCCCTGTAAGTGGAGTCCCCAGTAACCCACGTTTGGGTCCCTTTGTGTCTCTCAGGCAAGAACTGCCTTTCCCTCAATAAATATTTCCTACTCTTAACCTCCATTATTCCTTAAAACTCACTTTTTGATTTTGGGGAACACAAGCTCAGTGCATTGGACATCTAGCAGGTTGAGAGTTATAGTATTTTCTTTATATCATTTGGAGGTTCTATATCATCCCTATATCATTTCTGGATGCCCCTCCAAGCTAATTGGAACAACATAAGAGTTTGGTTTTGTCTCATAAATTGTGGGCTGTGACTCACACAGATAATCAAAAATTGTCATCCTTGTTTATGAATTGCTTATACCTTCAATTTTGAGACAAGTTCTAACTATGTAATTCAGGCTGGCTTTGAACTCACACTGATCCTCCTGCCTCAGCTTCCCAACTGCTGAGATTACAGGCATGCACCACCACACCTGGCAATTTTTATGCTTGGAATTTTATACCCTCTGTTTGCCAATTTCTTATGGCTTAAATTTTTATGCCTTGTCTCTTATATGCATTTTTTAGTTAAAAATGATGATAAATTTAAGCTGAGAACATGGAAAGATTATGCTTTGCTTTTACAAGTGAGGTCTTGTATTCCTGTTTTGTATGTGATGCATTTGGACTAGTTTCTCAGTTTACTAGTGTTCCTTGTTTGACCTGTTTGACTGTTGTGCTATGTTATTTAGACAGCAGTGTTAGGGAAACATAATGCTAGAGCACCCCCTAGTGGACTTTGATATGAAATGCTGTAAAATGGGTCTTTTATGACATTAGGTTATATTTAGAAAATATATATGCCTATTATTAATTCATGGGACCTCTTCTGCCAATTAAAAAGCAATAGGCTGGCAGCCATTCTTAAGATTTAGGGGACAGGTTTTACTGGGACAAATTGCTGCAGATCACCCCTCCATACCCCAAAGTGAATGTCAAACCTGTTCTGCCTCAGTTTCCTTTCTGGTCTGATCTTCCACTGGTGAAGAGGCAATCTTAGCTCTTGAGATTCCCCATTCTCACCTTTCCAGACCAACAGTGATGACTCATGGGAAAGTTGTCTCAATAACTCCATGAGCACAAGAAAAGACTTCCTTTTTAAAAATCTCATTTCAATATTTCTCAGAGCCACTTTGTACTTTCCTTTTTTGGAGGCATGTAAGATTAGAGAGAGACAAACCTATTCCTCCTATCCAACAACTAAGAATCTTTACTTTGTCTTTTTTTTTTTTTTTTTGAGACAGGGTCTCGCTATGCAGTCCAGGCTGGCCTTGAGCTCACTTTGTAACCCAGGCTGGTCTCGAACTTGGAACAATCCTTCTGCCTCTGCCTCCTGAGTGCTGGGATTACAGGCGTGTGCCACCATGCCTGGCAGAACCTTTACTTCAAGCCCATAGAATATAAGCATTTGTTAACACTGAAGACAGGGAAGTCACCTTAAAGCAGGAATCCTGACCTAGCTGTAGCCATTTTGTTTAATAAAGCCACAGCCATTCTGTTCTCTGTCATGGACTCAGCTAAATCATATTTTTTGTCATCAAATTGAAACTTCTGTGAATGTGCTAAGAACAACTTTGCTGCATTCAGTTATGCTCACCAGAAGATACCCACTGTACCATGATCTTCAGCTATGCTTATCTTAGTTTTTTATAACTATAGCTTGCCACCCTATAAGAAAAGACAAACTCTGTAATCAGCACCTCAGACTTTGGAGATTACTTTTCTGGAGACTGCTAGTGTTAATGAAATTTCCTGTCTTCTCCTGAGCTCCTGGCTACTGTTGACTCAATTTTCCTGCAACAGTCTTAGATGAACAGTTCAGGCTTTTTTCTGTCCCCTATAAAACTCTAACAAACAGTGGTTATTTTGCCAGCTAGTTAAATGCTCTTAGAGTAGCTGCCACTCTTAAAGCAGAGACCAGGTTTCTCCGGCACCTTTTAGTCAATTCCCACTGAAGCCAATGGAATGTTGACCAGACAGGCAGGTGGATTCTTTTCCAGAGACAATTCTCTCTGTGAAAGCTGAGAAGACAACTGAGAGGTCATGACCACGGCAACTCTCTGGTGGATACCCAAAGTTTCATCAGTGGAAGTTGGCTCCCGACAGCCCGACGGCATAATCAGCAGAAAAATCTCCATTTACCTATCGTCCCTACTTACACTCCTCAGTGAGGTGGGAAGTAACTCTCTCAGCAATCACCTGGTATCTTCTGTCCCAGAGTGGCCAGAGGCAACACTGTTAGAGCCTCCATTAAGAGTTGAGCTATGGGCTTGGACTTTCCTCTCTGCTAGTAAGTTAGAAACTCCTCCTAAGTTTTTTCTCCAGCTCATGGGGAGTTAACTTTATATTTTTATTTTTAAAGAGAATAAAAAATTTTAAAAACCAGGCTAGGGATATAGCTCAATGGCATAAGTGCCTGCCTGGCAAGTGCAAGGATGTGAGTTCGATTCCCAGTACCCAAAATAAACAAACAAACAAACAAACAAATAAATAAAAACCCATTAAAATGATGCAGAAAAAAAATAAAATAAAATGATGCAGAATTTCAAAATAGGATGATAAGAAACAAACCATGGTAGTTATACTGCATACTGTTATCTTCAAAGTACTTGTTCAGATTACCAGACATAGGCGTGCAAAATTGATTTTAAAAAATTCAGCATTGTTCCTTTCAATAAACCAATAGAATTTAGTAGTACAATGTTATGTGTACATATATAATTTCCCCCTTCCTTCTTTCTTTTTTTTTTCCTTTCCCTCATCCAAGTTGTTCTTTCTTTTTGAACAAAGTGTCTTTCCATTTCACACTACCTATTGTACCTTTCAGATTTTATTAACTCTTTCAGGCTCTTACACTAGGGAGACAATATGATGTTTATACATGCAAGTCTGATTTATTTCACTTATGAATATGGTCTCTAGTTGCATCCGTTTACCTATAAAAGACTCAAGTTTACCTTTCTTTAGAGCTGAGTAATACTCCATTGTATAAAAATACCACATCTTTTTATCCATTCCACAGCTGATGGGCATTTGAGTTGTTTCCAAGATTTTGGTATGACCAATTGTGCTGCTATAAATATGGGTGTACATGTATTGCTGTGGTATGATGTTTTCAGTTCTTTAGGAAAAATACCCAGAAGGGGAATCACTGGGTTGAATGGGACCTCTAATCCTAGTTTTTTAAGGAATCTCTACACTGTTTTTCACAGTGGTTGTACCAGTCTACACTCCCATTAACAGTGGAGAAGAGTTCCTTTTTCCCCTCAGCCCCTCCAGCATTTATTATTGGTTGATTTCTTGAAGATAATCATCCTTTCTGGGGTGAGATGGAATCTCAGTGTTGTTTTAATTTGCATTTCTTGAATGACCAATGATACTGAACATTCTTTCATATATTTATTTGCCTTTTTATTTTTTTTTTTGTATTTTTGAGACAGGGTCTGGCTATGCAGTCAGGCTGGCCTTGAGCTCACTTTGTAGTTTAGGATGGTTTTGAACTTGCAACAATCCTCCTGCCTAAGCTTCCTGAGTGCTGGGATTACAAGTGTGTGCCACCATGCCTGGTGCCACTTGTATTTCTTGATCTGAGAAGTACGTGTTCATCTCAGATGCCCATTTTTGGATTGGGTCTTTGACTTTAGGAGGCCTGATTTATTTTTAAATCCTTCGTATGTTCTAGATAGAAGTCCTTTGTCTGAGGGACAGTTGGCTAAAATTTTTTTCCAATTTGTAGGTTTTCTTTTCACTCTGTTGGTGATTTCTTTTGATGTGCAAAAGCTTTTCAATAAGATGAGATCCCAGTTGTTGATTCTTTGAAGTATTTCTCATGCAGTTTGGTTTTTGTTCACGAACTCTTTGCCTACCCCTATGTCTTCAAGATTTCTACCTACTTTCTTCCAGTAGATTCAATGTTTCTGTTTTAATATTTAGATCTTTGATCCATTTTGACTTTAGCGCATGGTGATAGACATGAGTCTAGTTTTAGTCTTCAGCATATGGAAAGCAAGTTTTTCCAGCATCATTTATTAAAGAGGCTAGCTTTCGGGCTAGGGATATAGCTCAGTAGAATAAGTGCCTACCTGGCAAGCGCAATGTCCTGAGTTCAATCCCCAGTACCACACACAAAAAAAATAATAAAAAAATAATAAAAAATAAAAGAGGCTAGCTTTCTTCCGGTGAACATGTTTGGCCCCTTTGTCAAAAATAAGATGGCTGAGTGTGTTTGTACTTGTGTCTCCATCTTCTGATCTGTTCCATTGATCCTCAGGTCTGTTTGTTTGTTTATTTGTTTGTTGCCAGTACCATACTGATTTTATTGCAGTGGCTTTGCAGCAGTATAATTTCAAGTCAGGGAATGTGATGCCTCCTGCCCTGCCTTTGTTGCTCAGGATTGCTATTTTAGGTCTCTTCTGGTTCCAGATGAATTTTAGGAACATTTTTCTAGATCTGTGAGTTATACTAACGGTATTTTGATCAGGATTGCATTGAATTTGTATAACAGTTTTGGGAGTATGGACATTTCCACAATGTTTTCTGAAATCCTCCTTGATCTCTCTTTTTAGAGTGCTGTAATTGTCACTTTATACGATATTTTACTTCCTTTGTTAGATTGATTCCTAAGTATTTCATTTTTTGGATGCTATTGTGAAGGTTATGGTTTCCCTAATTTCTCTCAGTGAGCTTGTTGTTTGTGTACAGGAGTGCTATTGATTTTTGAGTATTGACTTAATATCCAGCTATGCTACTTACTTTGGTTATTAAATCCAGGAATCTTTTGGCAGAGTTTTGGGGGTCTCCAATGTAGAGTAGCATGTCGTCTGCAAATAATGATAATTTCACTTCTTCCTTTCCTATCCTTATTCCTTTTATTTCTCTCTCTTGTCTAATTGCTCTGCCTAATGTTTCCAGAACTATATTGAATAGGAGTGGTGATAGTGGACATCCTTGTCTTTTTCCTGATTTTAAAGTGAAAGTTTAGGGCTGGGGATATAGCTCAGTAGCACAAGTGCCTGCCTGGCAAGTACAAGGTCCTGAGTTCGATCCTGGGTACCCAAAACAAAAACAAACAACAAACAGAGTGAAAGCTTTCAGTTTTTATCCATTTAGTATGATGTTGGTTGTTGGTTTGTCATAGATGGCTTTTATCAGCTTGAGATAAAGACTATCCTGATTTTCTGTAGGGTTTTTTTTCTTTTGTCTTGTTCAAGACATGGTCTTTCTATGTAGTTCAGATTGGACTTGAGCTCACTTTGTAGCTCAGGCTGGTCTCAAACTTGCAATGATCCTCCTGCCTCAGCCTCCCCAGTGCTCAGATTACAAACGTGCACCACACGCCTGGCTTCTGTGGGGTTTTTATCATGAATGAGTGTTGGACTTCATCAAAAGCTTTTTCTGCATCTATTGAGATAATAGTGTGGTTTTTGTCTTTGGCTCTGTTGATATGGTGTATTACATTTACTGAATTGTGTGTATTGAACCATCACTGCATTCATCATCTTGATGATTTGCTGCAGTCTGTTTGCTAGTATTTTAGTGAGCATTTTTACGTGTATGTTCATTAGGGAGATTGGCCCGTAGTTCTTGTTATTGGTTGGGTCTTGCTCTGGTTTTGGTATCACGGTAATGTTTGCCACTAGGAAGGGAGATAACTTTAGAAGCGCCTTGTAGTAAGACTGCTGCTCCCTCCAGAAGGTCAGGCTGAGACAGCTTGCAACAACCCTTTGTCTTTCACAGAAGGGAACAGCTATCAGAGAATTGATTTACACTTGTGTCTTACATATAATAACTAAAAGTGGAAAAGGCATTTTAGACAGCCTTTCTCTTCTTCCATGTGCATGTGAAAAACCAACAAGTGTGCCTTTACTAATGTGCAGGATGTGGTTGCTAGGTGATGAGTACAAGTTCAACTTGATGAGCTTCAAAGACATAAAAATTTTAGAGTGGATGTTGAATCCGGGAAGCGCTCCAATAACTTCCAATCTGCCCTGTGGTCTGTTTTCCTCCCTTGCTTTCAAAGAATTAAAAAGTAGTGGTTTAGATCTCTTGATAACTGGTTTTGCTAGCGACGCCTCCTTCTTTAAACACGCCTCTTACAGCTGGTATCCATTGTAGCTCGTGCTTTTGGAAACATCTGCTAGAATGAGGAGTTTCCAGTGAAGACAGAATCATGAGCTGGTAAAGGTGGCTAGTCCAACCCAATCTATCTCCCACTCTCCAGATGGCAGGCAACTGCTCTGGAGTAGGGATGCCTTGAGGGTGTACAAATAAAGTAAAAATTAAAAGGATGCCAATTCTTTCTCTTATATTTCAGATGGGAAAATCAATGTCAAAATTTCTTACTCCTTTGGAATGTATTCTTAAGCACTAGAGAATGTTTAACCCTCACCTGTTGAAAAAGAGCCATTTTTAATATTTTTCTCCACCTATGCAGAGCCAGCCTACCGCAAATGGGATGCAGAGGGAAGTATTGATTATAGTACTATTTCACAACTAGAATCGCACTTTAATAGAGAGTGAAAATAGTCACAATTATGTTCAGACTTTCTTTGCATTAAGAAATTGTTATGGTTTGTGTCTGAGTGTCTGTCCAAAGCCTTGTGTGGTCATGGGGTAGGTTTTTAGGGTTTGATTAATTATGGGTGTGAGAGCTACACCTGCCCTGGGGCGGAGAGTTTGGCACATGTACGGGAGAAAAAAAGGCTGCTTGCTGCCATTCCTCCCTTTTGCTCTTGTTACTTTGCTGTGTTCTCCCACCATGAACATTTGCTCTCTGCCACGTGGCACTCTGCCTTGGAGTCAGCCAAGTATGGACTGAAACCTCCACAAACTGTGAGCTAAATAAACCTTTCCTTCCTTCATTTTGGGCATTGGGTATTTTGTTTCAGCAATAAGAGAGAAGTAACCAAGATAGAAATAATCCCTATTTGCATTCAAAATGTAAATATAAGCCACAAAGAGTGAATGGCAAATTCAACTATACCTATGTTCATGTGTCCTTTTCTCTCAGCGACCTCAAACAAATCAAACAAGATGTCTAAAAATCTAAAAATGTTTTCCAATGAACCTAATAAGTACATTGAGGTCTTTAGAGGACTTACTCAGACCTATGAACTAGACTGTAAAGACATAATGTTACTCTTAAATCAAACATTGAATTCTAATGAGAGATAAGATTACATTTAGAGATGAATATCATGTTAATTTTAGAAGGTCAGAAGACAGGCAGCAGGGGTGTAGGTGGTTCCTACTGGAGCCAAAGCAGTCCCTATACAAGACCCAAAATGGCCTAACAACCAGATGGGAGCTTCAAATAGGAGACATTTTCAGGCATGTATTATTGAAGGTCTAAAAAGTATAAAAACTAAGACAAAAAAATAGATTATGAGAGGCATTGATGAAACATACCTCTCTGACCCTTGATTCCATAAGACAGATTATTCTTTTTTTTTGTCTTTTTTGAGACTGGGTTTTGCTATGCAGTTCAGGCTGGCCTTGAGCTCGCTTTGTAGCCCAGGCTGGTCTCGAACTCACAATAATCCTCCTGCCTCAGCCTCCCAAGTGCTGGGATTACAGGTGTGCGCCACCATGCCCAGCTAGGACAGATTATTTTTAAAGCCAAATTTATTATCCAGCCAGCCCCAGATATTAGAAATAAGCTACAAAAGATGCTTTTCCTCCAGATAGCTCACTTGATACTTTAGTCAAAATTGTCTCCTCAGTATTTTACAATCAAGACCAGCACATGAGAAAACAAAGAGACCAAGAAAAAAAAATGCCTGCCTTTGCTGTGGCCTTAGAGGAGGAGACCTTAAGTTTGATTCTTGGGGATCCAAAAAGAACTCAACAATTAAACTCACCTGTTACTGCTGTGAAAAGCCAGTCCAGCTTAGGAGGAACTGCCATAAGAGGCCCCCTAGGCCATGCCCTGATTGCAAAGGTGACGCTAGAAGTCAGGGGCTCCTGTGCTCAAACCCACCTTCCCAGATGGTCCAGCAAGACTGAAGGGCCTTGCAGCACTCTCTGCCTTCTCCCTCTGGCCAAACTGTTTTCTTCATGGAGGAGCCCCAGGTAACCATGACTACAGAGGGAAAAGAAACCAGCCTATTGCCGGACACTGGAGTGTGTCTCTTGGTCCTTCCTTTCAACCCTGGCCTTCTTTCCAGCCATCATACCTCAGTGAAATGAGTCACTAGAGAAGAGATAACTCACTGTTTCTCACAACCTTCGGGCTATAACTGGGATGACTTTATCTTCACTCATTCCTTTTAGTTAAGCCTGAAAGTCTAATTCTCCTGGGGAGAGATATTTTATCTGTTGTAAATACTGTTATTTTCCCCAGGTCATGGTCTTGTAACATGTGAATGATATATTGTTATGTGCCTCCTCAGAAAAGGTCTCTAGCCAAGGCACCCCTGCTCTGAAATTTCTAGCAGACAGAGGTCATAAAGTCTCTAGGTCTAAGGCACAACTTTGCAGCCTTGAGGTAAAATACTTGGACCTTATATCTAAGGCAATCAGAAGTCTGGAAGAAGAGAGAATTCAACCAATACTTTCCTTCCCACAACCCAAGACCCTAAGACAGCTAAGGGGGTTCCTAAGATTTACAGACTTTTGTCACCTCTGGCAGGATATGGTGAAATAGCACAACCCCTCTATCAGCTTATAAAGGAAGCCCAAAAGACAGATGCTTATAGTTTAACCTGAGAACTTGATTCCCAAACTGCATTCCAGAAGGCTAAACAGGCACTTCTAAACGCCCTAGTACTGAGCCACCCGATAGCTGTGTGTTTATGAAAGGCGGGGCATGGCTTTGGGCGTGCTTACATAGAGTCAGGGACCTGTTCAATAGCCTGTAGTATATCTGAGTCATGAATTAGAAGACATTATAGCAAAGGGATTGCCTGAGTCCCTTAGTGCTGTGGCTGCAGTGGCTTTCCTGGCGCTAGATGCATCCAAACTGACTTTCGGCAAAGATCTCATTATACATCTCACATAGGCTCCAAAGAGAGCCTATGGCTATCAGACAATGGACTTCCTAAATACCAGGCTCTGCTTCTAGAAGGGCCACCCATTCAAATAAAGACATGGTCCTTAAACCCTGCCACCTCTCTACCAAAAAGAAAAAGTGAGGCTGAAAGACTTAACTGTGAACAGGTAATTCTCCATACGCACGCAGCCAGAAAAGACATGTTAGACACATCCTTTACTGACTCTGATTTGACCTTCTTCTGTGATGGCAGTTTCTTCATTGAAAATGTGGCAAGAAAGGCAGAGTATACAGTATCGACTGCATCGGACCCTTAAGGTTTCTCAGTTGCCCCTGGGACTAGTGCTCAGGTAGCAAAACTCATAGCTCTGACCAGAGCTTTACAACTCAGCAAAGGACAAAAAGTCAATATTTATACTAATTTAAAATGTGCTTTCTGGGTGTAGTGGCACATGTCTGTAATCCTAGGACTCAGGAGGCTGAAGCAGGAGAACCATCCCCATGAGTTTGAGGTCAGCCTGGCCCTTATAGTGGGTTCAAGGCCAGCCTCAACTGCATAGCAAGACCCTGACTCAAAAAAAAAAAACAAAAAAGTATGCTTTCCTAAAACTGTGTGCCCACACTGTCATGTGGAAAGACAGTATATGACAGCCAGTGGATCTCCCATAAAGTATCATAAGGAAATAGGTGAACTTTGATCATCTCTCTATATGTCCTCCAAAGTGCCAATAATCTACTGTAGAGGACACCAAAAAAGAATTAATGAAGTATCTCAAGGTAATCAACTGACTGATGTGGCAGCAAAAAGAAAGCTGCTTTGGAGTCCCTCCCTCCAGACCCTCCAGATGCAGGAAGGGTCCCTTGACCATACTGGACTCAAATATTCTCAGTCAGAGATCAAATGGACTCTTTCTCATGGTCTCTCTCAGTTCCTTCCATCAGGATGGTTACAGTCAGATGATGGTAAATTTTCTGATGCTAGCCAATGGAAAGTTACTGTCTCTATATCAAACCTTTCACCTGGAGAGAGACAAGATCCAACAGGTGGCCTCAAAGTTATAAAAAAGAAAAGGTGGCCTCAAAGTTATAAAAAAGAAAAGGGGTCTCAGGACAGTACAACAGATAGTTAAGACAAGTGAGCTCTGTCAAAAGAACAATCCTTTTAATGGACCATAGACCCCCAGGTAACCCTGGAGAAGACTGGTAGCTTGATTTTACTCATATGGCAAAGAATGAGGAACTTGCTGGTCTGGGTAGATACTTTACAGACTGGTTGGAGGCCTTTCCTTGCAGAACAGAAAAGACACAAGAGATGGTAAGGGTTTTGGTTTCAGAAATAATCCCCAGATTCAGAATTCCTAAGAGCTTACAGAGGGATGATGGCCCTTCTTTTAAAGCAACAGTCTCACAGGGTGTCTCCCAGGCACTGTGCATTTTCTATCACTTTCACTGTGCAAAGAGGCCACAATCATCAAAAAAATGGAGAAAAAAATAAATGAGACCTTAAAGAGACAACTTCACAAAATGGTTCAAAAAACCCACTTACAGTGGTCTCACTTACTACCTTTGGTCCTTATCAAACTAAAAAATACACCTCAAATCCTGAGCCTCAGTTAAAATGCTTTGTGGATGCCCCTTGCTCACTAACAATTTCCTTTTTGATAGAAAAACAAATGCCTTACTATAAGATGTCACCTCACTGGCTAAATTCCAATAGATAGCTAATAGAAGCTCACCCTAAAGAAAAGAAAAATCCCATATTCCACCCTAGCCTTTTAGTACTGGTAGTCTCTTCCTTCATCATCTCCTTGTTGAGGACCAACTTGGGAAAGACCATATGCCATGATCCTGTCAACTCCATCAGCTGTCAAGGTAGCAGCCCTGGATTCCTGAATATACCACACTCAACTCAAGTCCTGAGAACCAAAAACTGTTGCTAAGTGGGAGCAAGCATCCAGAGAGTGCTGTGAACCCATAAAGGTCTTAAAATTCTTGTTCAAAAAGAAGATAAAGGGCTGGGGATATAGCTCAGTGGAATAAGCGCTTGCCTAGCAAGCGCAGGGTCCTGAGTTCGATCCCCAGCACGGCAAAAAAAAAGAAGATAAAATCTTCAGATAAGTAATCTAAGATGTTACTCTTAGCCCTTCTATTAATTACTTTACCACTTAGAAGAGAATACAACTCCTTTCTACCATGGGCACAGAAATAGGTAGAGTTGTTACAACAAACAACTTGCTAGATAGGTGGCCTGCTCCCCTTGTCAAGTACATCAGGACTTCCTTAGTGGGTATCCCCACTTCAAGGAAATGATTAAAATAACCTACAAGACTACACTGATGAGACACAGGAGAGTTCAATGGTTTATAGTTTAGCCCACCACTATACCCTTAATGGTCCTGAACATAATCAAATTTTTTCTAAGGATGCCACTAAAGCCTCTCTACAGACTCTAGTAAAACCCCTACTAGGTAAGAGAAAGGGTTCTATCATGAGGGCCAACAACCATATATACCAAGATGAGTATTTTCAGATATGGGATGATTAAGTATGGTTAACTCCCACTATAGGACACGTTAGTAGAAAGGTCCCCTTATGTTGAGAACAGAAAAACACTCTTATTCTCATTGGCCTAACTCTACTAAATAGGTAGGATAGATATCCCCTGAGCATTGTACACATATAATAATTACTTTACAGGTCAAAGATTAGTTTGCAACCAACTGGTTTAATCATTCTGAAATTAGATGGGGAGCCCCTCAGTGGAACTCACTGGTCCTGTGGAACCAATCTGTGGCCCCCGGATGGATAGAGAGATGTACACTGAGACTTGCATGATTAGAAGGCCGGAGTGTCAAAAGTATCCACAAACCTGCGAACGTACTCTGCCTATGACGTGATGGTCTAAAAGTGTGTCTCACCGGTACGATGGCTTGGCTTCTGTCTTTATCCGCCCCCCAGGATTTAAGGGTGTCACGCAACATATCAAGGCCTTGATGAACTATACCCAGCAGGTCTTATGTGACACCTCACCAGGTCTCCCTCCTAAATGAAAAAGTGAAATTAATGAGGCAAGTCATCTGCCAAAATCAGACAGCATCAGACATTCTAACAGCAGCATAGGGGGTAGTTGTACAATTATAAAAGCTAAATGTTGTACATACATTCCTGATCCTTCTGCTAATATCTCAATGACTATTGAAGATTTAAAACACCAGATTAATGCCATGTTAGATTCTAAAGTTCCCTAGACCTTCTCCTTACCCTCTTTGTGGGAGGCTATTACTAGCTCTTTCTGGTGGAAACTTCTAGTGGTTACATTCATAATAATCTTGTTGATCGTACTATTTGGCCTAATGCATACTTAACTGTTTCTTTGGCCTTGTCTCCTCCAGATTTAAAGCTATACCAAGTCAAAAGTGCCTGTTGTCAGGCCAGCAATATAGCTCAGCACAGCGCCTGCCTGCCAAGTGCAAGGCCCTGAGTTCAAGTCTCAGTAAAAAAAAAAAAAAATCCTGGTGTCTACTGAAGGTCTTTAGAGAGACCCTCTGTAGAATATCTCTGACTGCTGATCATTAACTACGACCCCGGAGGTAGCCAGAATGATCTTTGCACCTTGCACCTTCACAGCAGTTAAAGGTGCCTCTTTAGAGGGAGGAATATTATAGACAACTAAATTAGTTAGAAATATTATAGGCAGTCAGACAGGGCTAGGCCTTCAAAGAAGTCAGTACAGGGCTGGGGAGATAGCTCAGTGGCACTAGTGCCTGCCTGGCAAGCGCAAGGTCCTGAGTTCGACCCACAGTACCGCAAAAAAAGAAAAAAAAAGAATTCAGTACAAAAGAGAAGGACACATGACAACTATGGCTGGATGAGCTACAAAAGGAGCTCAAGTCTGGCTTGAACGGCATAGCAAGACTCTGTCTCAAAAAGACAAAAACTAAAACAAAACAAAGAAACTATGGCAGGAGGCACGTTTGTTGAAGGCCAGGTCACATGGTAAGGGCAAATGACCATTCCTACATACCTTCCCAAGGGAGGACAATGGTGACTGATACCCTAAACAGCCATCAGTCACGTTGGGTGGAGAACAAGACTTCCTGACTCATCCCCTTCTAGGAAAGGTCCTTGTTAATTCTGTGACTCTCTTCTCCCTTGGATCAATATTACCTAAGTGACTATACTTGTTATCTTATTGGCTGACCATAGTTGTGTCCCACCTCATACTCACTTTGTGATTTTGCCCTATAAAGCCTCCCTTGTAAGTGGAGTCCATGATGGCCCACTTTCTGGGTCCCCTCCTGTCTCTCTTTAGGCAGGTGCCTTTTCCTCAACAAATAATTTCCTACTCTTCATCTCCATTTTCCTTAAAATTCATTCTTCAGTTTTGGGGAACATGAACTCAGTGTATCAGACACTTAGTAGGTTGAGAGTTATAGTATAGCCCTTATATCATTGAGAGGTCCTATATCACCCCAATAACAGAAAGAGAAAAAAGAAAGTTGGGAAGAGATAGAGAATTTCTTGTGGTCAAGTGGACTAAATGGAATGAATCTGTAATGGATTTCCAAGGGAGTGGTGGCCTGCACAGCTTCACTGATGGTCCCACTGGGCTCAAGTGTTAGAGTGTTGCTAACACACCCAAGGACCTGGGTTTGATCACCAATCGATACAAAACAACAGATGTGAAGATAGAATTTGGCCTTCTCTCTTAAAAGGGCAGTTTCTTGGAGCATTGGTTCACTTTTTCTTTTTTCTTTATTTTATTACTATTGAAACTGTGAGCCGGGCATGGTGTTGCACACCCGTAATCCCAGCACTCGGGAGGCTGAGACAGGAGGATTATTGCAAGTTTGAGACCAGCCTGGGATACAAAGTGAACTCAAGGCCAACCTGGACTGCATAGTGAGACCCTCTCTCAAAAAAGAAGAAGAAGAAGAAGAAATTGCACAGTTTGGGGTAGAGTGTGACAACTTGATACACGCCTTATCTTTACTTCATGTTGGTTGCTTCTCTGTTCCTCTGTCCCTCTGCTCTTGATAAGAGATTGTGAAACAATCCTTTCTGCGATCCTCTGGGAGGGAGAACTCTGTGTTTTGTCAAAGTAATTTCCTGTGTTTTATGTTAAATTCATTCAGGCTTTTATTACTTTATAAAAAAGAGAGGCTGGAGGGTGCAGCTCAGAGCTGAGCACTTGCCTGGCCTGTGCTACACCCTGGATTCTATCCCCAGCACAGGGAAAGATGGAGGGAGGTTGTTTCATAAAAATCTGTGATCATACTTAACCAAATGTTCTAAACTTTTGAACAGGTTCCAAAATCAAATTCTAAATAGGCCTTTTCTTTTAAACCTCAAACTTTGAGGTTTTCCAGATGGAATCCTGGAACATCTCAAAATCTGATTTATTTTCTCTTCTTGTAAAAACAAAGGTATTAATCTAATAATGCTTTTTCTCTGTGTGTGTATGTGTATGCTGGGAACCAAACCCAGGCCCTTGCACACGCTAAACATACACATGCCCTACCACTTGAGGACACCCTAACCCTAATTAGAATTATTTGATGTGTTAAGTAACAGGAGGAACATTGTCAAGTACTAAGCAATGCTAAGCCTTCTTTAGGTTATTTGTATAGGTATATTTATTAATAACATAAATATTCTAGCAGTTGGATGAAATTTCCTAGCAATCTGGTACATCGTGGTATAATTATAAGTTACAGTTCTAGTTGTCTTAAAATATGTTATGTAGCCAGGTGAGGGATGCATTTCTGTAATCCCAGCTACTTGGAAGGCTGAGGCAGGAGGTTTACAGCAAGTTGGAGGCTGACATGGGCTGCACAGTGAATTCAAGGCTGCCTGAAGTACACAGCAAGACTCTGTCTCAGAAGCACAAAAAAAAAAAAAAAAAAAAAAAAAACCTCTTCAGTACCACAAAAAAACGTATGAGGCAGAAGTTTTGAAAGTTCCTTGAAACACCAATGTAGTGACCTCTCAGCAGGTTTTTTACCATGGCCATTTCAAGTCTTCTGTCACCTGCAGGGGGCTATTCTTTTACTCTGACGCCTTCCTGAAAACTCTAATCTTCAGGTGCTCTGTCTTTAGAGGATTCAAGGGCTGGATCTGACAGCTACAAGTTTCTCAGATCCCTAGGATCAAAGATGAGGCTTGACTGAAGGGAGCCTATTCAACAATTTAGTAATAGTCACCCTTTGAAACATTTTTCTACCTAAGTTGTCCTTATAGAACTCAGGAAAGAAACATTTTTAAAAATATTTTCGCTTTGGGAATTGAACATAGAGGTCCTCTATTATTGAGCTATATAGCCTCAGCCTTTTTTATTTATTTAAAATTTTTTTTTGTTTTTGAGACAAGGTCTTCCTATGTAGTTCATGCTAATCTTGAATATACTGTGTAGCCTAGGCTTGCCCCAAACATGCAGTGATCCTCCTGCCTCAGCCTCCCAATTGCTGAGATTACAGGTGTGCACAATCATGCCTGGACAGCTTTTCAAATTTTGAGACACAGTCTTGCTGAATTGCCCTGGCTAGTCTAGAGTTTATGATCTTCCCACTTTTGCTTCCAGGATAGCTGGAATTACAGGTACACACTGCTATGCCCAGCTCCAGAATTCAGAATTTTTGGTGAAAATTCTTATTTTCATGGTAGTATAGTTATTTGTATAAGTTCAATGAGAGCCTATTTCTTATGTGATACAGTTGGAAACATGGAGTATGGTACCAAGGCTTTGAGATGAAGAACATGTTTTGAAATGTATATAGACTCAGATATGACCAAATAGTTTTAAGGAACTAAGTTTGACTTTATAGAGTCAAGGCAAACCCGTGGGGTGGGGAGGAGCAGCAGCCTGTTACCTTGTATACACGGTTCCTGAAACACCTGACAAAAACAATTTAGTGGAAAGGTTTGTTTTGGCTCACAGTTTTAGAGGGTCCAGTTCATGGCCAGCTGACTCCAAGGCAGAAACATCGTGGTAGAAGGGAGTGGTGGAGGAAAACTGCCCAACTCATGAAGAAACAGAGAACTTCAAGAGGAAGGAGACAGGGACAAGATACAATCTCTGAGGTCACACTCTCATGACCTACTACCCAGACACACCCTAGTGCTTTACTGGTTTCCTAGGTGTTTTTCAAACCAAGTTGACCACCAAGATTAACTATCCCAACTCCATCCCTTGTCCGCTTGACACTCAAACACCTCTTTTAAGCCATACCTAACCTCCAGAGACAATAAAAAGGTCATAAGTCCACCTAACATGATGTATCTATCCTTCATGTGATCAAAAACACACTAATTCCTTCCTCAAAGTTTCAGTAGTTCCAGCATTGCTCAAAAGTCCAAGTCTAAAGTCTCCTCTGACACTAAAGGCAAACTTAGCTGTGAGCCCCTATAAAAATTAAAAAGCAAGTTTCACACTTGCAAGATAAAATGGTACAAGGGAAACATTCCCACTCCAAAAGAGAGAAATAGCAGGGTACAAAAACTTAATCAAAGAAAGACCAAAACCCATCAAGCCAAACATTAAGTCCCACATCTCCATGTCAGCACTCAGGGTAGGTGGTAGTGAGCTATGACCTCCAAAGTCTATGGACAGCCTCAACCCTATACTCTTGCATGTTGGAGTCCACACAGTTCCTCTCTTGGGATGGCTTTGCTCATTGCTTTTGACTTTCCTCAGCAGAGAGTCCACATTCCTGGTGTCCCTGACTCCCTCGGATCTCCACTGCAGCTTTGGCTTCACCCTCACGGTTTCCCTGCCATCTCAGTGGTTCCTGTCAGGTCTCCATGCCTATGACACATTTCCTGGTCTCCCAGGCCTTCCTTTGAAATGTGAGTGGAAGCTCCTGTGATTTCTTGCATTCTGCATATCTGCAAAACCAGGATCACATGGATGTTGCCAAGGTCTGCTGTCAGTGCAAGCAGTAGCCTGTCCCCCTTGGACTGCAGCTGCAGCAGCTTCTGAGTGCCTGGATGGTTGAGCACAGTGAAATTAATTCCAGATAGCCAATTACCTTGGCAGCACTTCTTGGGCAGGAGGTCCAGGAGTTATTTCCTCAAATGAATAATCAACCCTTTCGCATTCTTGAACCTATAGTGGGTGGGATCTTGCTGACTTGGGGAATATCCTCAAGGCTTCTTTCTTTTTGTTCCAGTGCAAAATAGTTGATAGCTTTTAAAAAAATTTTTTTGTCATGCTGGGTTTGGTGGAACACACCTGTAATCCCACCACTTGGGAGGCTGAGGCAGGAGAATTGTTCTCGAGTTCAAGACCAGCCTGTGCTACAAAGTGAGCACAAGTCCAGTACGAACTGCTTAATGAGACCCTGTCTCAAAATGACAAAAAAAAAGGAAAACAAACATAACTATTCCAGTAATGAGCTCAATCTCTAAATATAATAATAATAATAAAGTTTCAATAGGAAACTGTAAGGTACCCATTATCAGATGATCTTGGAGGTTTTATCTACCTGTAAATTGAATTCGATCCTGAATTCTTTTTCAGAATGACTCAGAACAGAAGCTGCACTTTCCTCGAAGTCCTACAAGTTGAGGCTGGATGATTTGATGTGAACTTCAGGGAAATCACAGCATGTTGTTTTGTTTTCAAGATGGGGTCTTTCTGTGTGATAGAGACTGGCCTTAAACACTATGGAGCACAGACTAGGTCAAATCCTCCTGCTTCAGCCTCCCAAGTGCTGCAATTCTAGGCGTGTACTACTGAACACAGCAAAATTCTTAATTTTCTTTTTAAGCTCTGGAGATTAAACCCAGGGCCTAGCTCAGAGGTAACATGCCAGGCAAATGTTCTACCTCTGAGCTACACCCCAGGCTTCAATTCCAGATATTTTGGAAGTAGAACCACTAGGATTTGCTCTTGGGTAGAAAAGGGGGGAAAGAATCCAGAATAACTCCCAAGATTTGTGAGAAAGACATGACTGCCACTTTGAGAAACAGGAAAGCTACGGACAGGGCAGGCCTGGGGGAAGTCAGACCATTTTTCTGCTCTGTGGTCCAAGATCTGACCACTCTGAGGCTCCTTTCCATCTAGAGGAGTGGGTAAGAAAGAGGGTCCCAGGCTGGGCAACACCTTCCTGTCCAGGCATGAGAATGCCCCAGCTGTGTCAGCTGTGCCCAGCTCAGTGATGGACGGTACCCCTACTGCCCTGTCCCAGACAGAATGGCTGCCCACCTGGTGTCAGGGGTGTGTGTATCTGGCTGCAGCCTGACCATACTTGAAATCTGGACATGTGGTGTCACACACTGTCCTCTCCAGTTCTCCCTCCCAGGTCCCCCAGTGATGAGGTTGCAGATGAGGGACCCGGAGCCCTGAGTCAACATGCTTCAAGTCCCACATTTGAAACCACAATCTGGGTTCCAGTTCCGAGGTCTACGCTGGCTGGGGAATTCCGCAACTGTTCCCTGGAAAGGCAGCCAGTCAGCTGCCCCCACGCCTGGATATGCCAGGTGCCGGAACACAGCTGTCCCCATTGTTCCCCCACCCAGGCAGGCCACACTGGGTGGGGCTGGCCTGTGTTGGATCGAGCAGTGAGGCTGTCTCCACCACAGGCAAATTCAGCCAGAGACGGCTTTGAGCAGCCCTTCTGAAGGGTGAGAGCTGCCCTTGATCTGTGAGGGTATAGGAGGGCAGGGAGTACAGGTCTGGGTGGATCAAGGGCCTCCAAAGAAGAGGTGAAATTTCCTCTGGATTGCGGGAGAGGTTGAAGGGAGGAAGTTGAAGGAAGGAGGCTGGAGAGTGGTAATGTGCACAAGGAGGGGTGGTCAGCAGAAGGGGTCAAACTGTGGGGAGGTAGAAGCAGGGGTTTGGGTCTAGAGCCAGTGTTGCCTTCACAGGAGTCTGGCTGCCATGCCCGCTCCGCTACTCCCATTGCTGCTGCGCACACTCCTGTCCCGCCTGCTGCTCCCAGCCGCTCGCCTGGCCCGCCAGCACCTCCTGCCCCTGCTGCGCCGCCTGGCCCAACGCCTGGGCTCTCAGGACATGCAGGATGCCGTGCTGGGCTGCCTGCTGTTCATCCTCAGCCAGAGACACCCGCCGGACTCCAGGGAAACCTCCAGAGTGGACCCTGAGGAGCGCAAGGAGAGGCGAGGCCCCCGAAAGTGAGGCCGTGCTCCCAGCAGCACTTCCCTCTGGAGCAGGCTGGTCCTGGCACCACAGGCCACAGCCTGGCATGGAACTGGGTGTGAGCGGGCCCCTCCTGGAAGGGTACCCTGCGTCCCCATCTTGGGCCTCAGGTGACAGGGACCCAGCCTCCAGCAGACAGGGACAGCAAGGCCCAGTGATGGACAATGCCTCGCATGCGGACAAGTGATATTTTAGCTCAGAGGGGACATCTGAATCCAGACTGTCTTCCAGACTTGGGACTGGCCTTCAAAGAGTAGGATCTCTGGAGGCCAACCTGCTCCCAAAGGACAGCACATAGCAAGGATGTGAAGACAGCTCAATAAATAGCTGTGAATTCTTGAGGTACCTATGAAAGTCTTGTCACCCCCTTCTGCCCAGCAAGACAGTCTGAGCTGGTGGGGATGGGGTCACTCAGCCACGAGGTGCCTTTTTCAGTTTTTGTGAGTTTTTAAATTTTATTGTATTTTATTTATTTTCTGAGACAAGGTCTCACAATGTAGCCCAGGCTGGCCTTGAATTTGGAACTGGCAATTCTCCTGCTTCAGCCTCCTGGATGTGCCACCACACCCGGCCATTCGGGCCTTCCTTTTGCTGCTCCTTCCCTTTGTAGCTGTTGGTAGTGCCTGACTTGTTTGGGAAACTATGTTGCTCAGTGACCACTAATGGCGCCCATCTGTCTGGGAGGGAAGCAGATGGCTGCGGGGAGGGGGAATGTCTTGGAGCAAGTTTGGGGACATCTCAGCTACAGGATGGAGACAGCATTTCTGTCTGCTAATGGGGCCTGGGGACAAGAGAGAGGGTGCTCCCCGGGAGGGATGAAGGGATCTGAAAATTGGCTCCGTCCTTTATGGCCCTCCCCATGGGGGGCCCGGGGCAGGGACTGTCCTACAGGCGTTGTGACACTTTTGCAACCCGGCCTCAGGATCGTTTGTCTGCGGTTCCCAGCAGCCATCCTAGGCTCTGGGTCGGGCTGGATATCTAGGCTGGGAGGAGACAGCGTGGGACACAGGCCCCTTTCGGGGACCCCCCCCACACACATCCCACTCGCTTCTTCCGGAGTCCCTGCAAGGCCAGGGCACGTGCCTGGCCCCCTCCAGGCTCTGTGCCCCTGCGCCCCAAAACGCGGGCCCTGGGGCGCTTCCACTTTCCCAGCCACGCTGGCCCCGCCCCCTGGGCCTGTCCCGGCCTCCCCTCCTCCTGTTCCTCCTTCCCGCCCCCCTTTCCACCCGCCGGTGCAGAGGCGCCCGCGTCCCTGCCGTCGCGGCCCCCTCCCCGGGCAGCGCGCGGCGGTCCCTCTCGCCATGGCTGCCGCAGCGGCCCGGGCCCGGAGGTGAGGAGGCGGGGCGGGTGGGGGTGGGGCGGAAGCGTCTGTCCCCAGCCCGGAGGCCCGCGCGAGCGAGGCCGCCGCAGGTGGGAGGGGGCAGAAAGGGAAGGGGAGGGGCCGGCGGGTTCCCACGCGGCCCGGCGGGCACACGCCACCAGGGACCGTTGCCGGGCTCAGGCACTGCGTCATCCGAAGAGGCCGCGCCCGCGGTCTCTTCAAGAGAGGACAGTTGTCAGGGAGTCTGGAGGTGACGTTAGATGACTGCCCTTCCAGCACCTACACTTGGCCCCAAGGTTAGAGACCTGCCCAGAGGCCTGCGAAATTAGACCGGAAGACCAGGCCCAAGCCTAGAGAGCAAGGAAGGAATGCTTGAGCCCTGACCCACCCTGCGTGCACATCTGTTACTATTTAGAACTTCTGATATGGTGTGCATTATGGGTTCTTTACATTAACACCCCCTCACACTAGAGATTAAATCCTGGGGCATCTACCAATGGGCTGCATCCCTAACTCTTTATTTTTTGATAAATTACTCAGGCTCAGCTGGGCATGGTGGTGCATGCCTATAATCCAGGCACTGTGGGAGGCTGAGGCAGGAGCATTGCACGTTTGAGCCCAGCCTGGACAATTTAGCAATTTAGTGAGACCCTACCCTCAAAAACAAAAACAAAACAAAAAGATGGCTGGCAATGTAGCTCAGTGAAGTGAATCCCTGAGTACCACAAAAACATAAAATAAAAAGTACACAGGCAGACCCCCGCCTACAATCATCCTGCCTCAGCTTCTGGAGTAGTTGGTCTGCACCACCCTTCCCTACTTAACTTTGATATTTATTTAGAGACAGGGTCTCATTATGTAGTTCAGGCTAGCCTTGAAATCACTATATAGCCCAGGCTTTTCTAGAACTTTGGTCCTCTTGGCTTAGTCTCTAGAGTAGCTGTTATTATAGGCCTGCGCCATCCTTCCCACTTAACTTTGATTTTTTAAGCACTGCATTAAGGTTGAGCGTGTAGTTCAGTGATAGAACATGTCATTCGAGCATGTAGGCGATCCTGAATTTGATCCCCAGCACTATAAAACAAAAGAAAACAAAACACATCACCTTACGATTTATCTTGATTACTGAGTTTTTTCAGCACCCTCTTCAGTTGGGCTTTTTAGGTCAGACCTGGCCTGGCTGCCCCTCATTCCAGCCCTACCACAAGGACATGTGGTACAATCACAAATTCTGAGAATGGGTGGGCAGCATCCCAGTAACAACCCCCAGGAGACCAGGGTAAAGGTGGAGAGGATGTCTGGGCTGGGCAGGAGAATGCCAGGCACAGGCCTGGGTGTGTTTGGGCTCCAGGCTGTCCAGCAGGGGGCCCTGGCACCCAGCACCCAGCTCTGCCTGGGAGGCCGCCCAGAGCCGTGGGTGCTGGCTGGGGCCAGGCCGGGTGTGTGCCAGGTGGGCTTCTCTCCAACAACAACAAGCTTGGCTCTTGCCATCCACTGAGCGGCAAGGAACCAGCCTCCCCCATCTCCTGACCCTGTGGCTTTCTTCCACTCCCCCCCCCTGAACACACAACTTGGGCCAAAGGCCACCAGCCTGCTATGCCTGGCAGATCCCTGTGACCACCAGTCTGCCAACCCCCACAGGGTCAGAGCCAGGAAGGAAGGTGGGAGAGGGGCAAGGGGCCAAGGCAGAGGCAGGCAAGCACTTGGAGAGGGAGAGCCAGAGATAGACAAACAGGAGGGAAGGAATCCGTGCTGGGGACAGACAGGAGGATACTCAAAAAACCAAGGGGCAGCACCTAGAAAAATACCACCCACGCCAGTCTTTCTGCCCTGTTTGTTTAGCACCCGGGGAAGCTGTGTGTCATCTCTGTAGGAGTTGGAAAGCTGGGGACGGCCTCCTGGAGTAGCCTGGGCAGAGCCCACTGTGGAGGCCCAGGCCTGCTGGGGACAAGGTGTGGCTTCACACTATGGCCCTAGGCTGTTCTTACTGCTAATTGTTAATTAGAGGCTGCGGCTTCTCCAGGGGCCAAGGCCCTTGGGGAGCTGGGGGGCGGGGGTGGCCTGGATAGTATTTTCTCTTGAGGACCCCTGCAGAGTTTGGGTCACTCTTTAGCATTAAGAGCTGCTGTAGGGGGAGCCCCCTTCCCAGTTTACAGCCTAACAGAAAGGATTTTTGTGGTATTGAGGATTGAATCCCGGGCCTTCTCACTGAGCTGCATCCCCAGCACCCGTCCTCCTTTTCTTCTCTTGAGACAAGTTCTCACTAAATTGCTAAGTTGCCCAGACTGGACCCTGGGTTCGCCATCCTCCTGCCTCAGCCTCAGAGAGTGCTGGGATAACAGGCCTGCACCACCATGACAAGTTCACAGGAAGGAATCCTGTCCCTCTAACCGAGGTAACCCTCCTCAGCAGCCTAACCTCCCTGCCCCAGGCTGCAAGGATGTGCACAGTGACCTATGGAAGGCAATGGGGACAAAGGGTCAGCACAGGATGTGGGCTCCTCTAGGCCTTGTCTCTCCCAGGCCCAACTGTGCCTCGCTTTTACCAAGTACTGGTGTAGGAAGGTGAACCAGGAGGGGGCTTCAGGGCTGTGTCTCTACACACAAACACACACACACACACACACACACACACACACACACACACGCACCCTAGGTCTGCGGGTGTCAGGAGGTGGGTCCCATGATCTGTCTGGGTCTGGGGCACACAGCCCACCACACAGGGCGCAGAGCAGCTAAGCCGGGGGACTCTACGCAGGATGGGGGTACAAGAGTCTTCTGGAAGGGAAAGGGGGATCTAAAAAGAAGGGGCATGAGAAGAGGGCGCTGGGGAGAGAAGTGGGGTGCTTGGACAGTGCAAGATACCAAGATAACGGGACACCTGGGGGCACGCTGGCGGCGGGGCTTGGGAGGAGGAGACCCAGGGTGTCCCTTGGGGGACTAAGCACCCCAGGCTGGTGCGCGGGGCGGGTCCTGGGCGGGGCTGGGGCGGGCCGGCGCTGCGGGGAGCCGGGCGGCGGGCGGGCTGAAAGGGCTCCGCGGGCGCGGGAAGCGCGGAAGGCCGGGTCCGCGGAGGAGTCGCCAGGCAGGTGCAGCAAGGCCGGGCGGGCCAGAGGGGCGACCCGCAAGGACCAGGTGGCGGCGAGGACCGGGCGAGGGCCGCTTCCCTGAGGCGCGCGAGCGGGCGGGCGGGGGCGGGAGCACGTGGCACGCACGTCCGGGGCGCGGGGTCCCGCGTCAGGTCTCCCAGATCTCGGCCCCCTGTCCTGGAGCGCGCTGTCGTCCCGCCGAGCCCAGAAGGCGGCCCTAGGGTTCGGGAGCGCGGGGCGGGCGCCGGTGGTCGGTCGGGGTGCCAGCTACATTCGGTCCAGGCTGCACATCGCGCGCCAGGACCCGCGGCTCCTTCCCGGGCAGCGGCACGGGTACCACCCGCGCCGCCGGGACCCGGACCCGGCCACCCCCGGGCCCCAGCTCGTCTCCGCCACGTGAGCGTCCGAGCGGTCTACGCTGCTGACACTCTGGGACCCCACCCACCTTCCTTTCGTTTGTTTTGCTTTTGTGGTATTGGTGATGGAGCCCAGGGGCTCTCAACCACCGAGCTAAAGCCTCAGCCCTCTTAACATATTTATTGTCATTTTACTTTTATTAATACTGTTATTATTTGTAGTAGCGGGGATTGAACCCAGTGTCTTCAGACTGAGCTACATCTCCAACCCTTTTTATTTATTTATAGTTAGTATTATTTATTATTATTTTTTTACAGTACTAAACCCAAAGCCGTCACACTGAGCTACATCCCCAGCACTGTTTTTAGTTTTTATTTGGAGACAAGGTCTTGCTGAGTTATCCAGGCTGGGCCCAAACTTTCTACCTTCCTGCCTACCTCTCCAGAGTAGCTGGGATTCCAGGCATGCATCACCAGGACCGGCCTTACTTTTTCTCTCTAATTGGTGCACAGTCCTGCACGGCAGCCCAGTGTACGAGGCGAGCTGGCAAGCAGACTTTTTGGCACCACACCCCTCCCCAGAACTACCCTGAATCCCTAATCTGAATCCTGTATCCCTGCTCAGTGACTCTGTGACCTTAGGCGAGTGACTCAACCTCTCTGAGCCTTCACTGGCCTGGTGTGTTCTGTGGGAACGCCTGGTGCTAGCTCTGGGTGTAGGAGGAAAGAGGAGTTCTGCAGGTAGTGACTGGTCCGTGCAGGGTCACAGGCAGGGGAGACCTGATGTGTGCAGAGGTTTGTGTGGACACTGGGGTCCAGGAGAGGTGTCCCGGAGCCTGGGGCAGGGGATGGCTACATTTGATGGCTATCTCAGCTGTGGAGACAGGCAGTTGAGATAGGCCAGGGCAGTCCAGAGGACATCAGAAGCTCCAGCTGGTACGGATCCCTGGTCACTACTCGGCAAAAGTGGGCAGGGGCACCTGGGTGTGAGCGATGCTGGCCTGTGGATTGAGCAGGGGGCCCTCTAGAGATGCCTGGTGCCCGGGATGGGGTGGAGACATGGAGAACAGAAGAAGGACCAGGGCTCCTGGGAGCAGGGAAAGGGCTGCGGACAAAACCCAGGGACTGGGAGAAAGGGGCTTGGCCTCCAGGATCGAGGTCTCCCAGCTGGCTAGCGGGTGCCTGGGTGGTAGGTGAAGTCCTTAGCAAGCATTCCACGGGGGCAGATTGGAAGGTACCCTCTGCCCATCCTGCCCGTGCCCGCAGCCCACTGTAAGCTGAGGGGACCTGGGTGCCAGGGGTGGGAAGTGTGGCATTTGCCCATCCATGGAGGGCTTCAGAGAAGTGGTAATTGGCTGGAGTGCAGAATTCTGCTGAGGGCCTGGGAGATTGTGTGTGTGTGTGTGTGTGTGTGTGTGTGTGTGTATACACAAGTATGTGTGCCCCTGCCCGAGGTGCCGCAGCTGAGTGCTGACCTCCTATCCCCATCCCAGACCCCTTGCTGCCTTATCAGCCGGACGCTGGGTGTCCCTTTATCTCTCAGGCGCTGTGCTCCCAGGCTTCCTGGGAGGCCTCTCAGGATGGGGTCCTGTGAGGCCTGACGGGTCCTCTCTTGTGCCTCGTGCCGCCTTTCTCATTCTGGACCCTCACCCAGGACCCCAGGGACAAGGCCCTGCTGACCCTGTGCCAGGACAACCCCCCAGGGACTGCTGGGGACCCCTCCGCTCCCACCCTTCTGCCTCCACATCCAGGTGGCCGGTGAGCTTGGGGTGCTGCATGTAAGTGGTGGGGAGATGAGGGAGGCTGCCAGTGGGAAGCTGTTCAACCTGGCAATGCTGGGGTGCCTTTGCTCTGCCAGTGTGGAGTGGAGAGGGACACTGAGGCAGGGCGGGAGGCTTTGCTCCTCTGTGGATCGGGCCTGTGCTGTGCTCCCCCAGTCTCCCTTCAAGGCCACTCAGAAATGGGAAGAGGATAAGTGGGCTGGAATTAAGTCGGAGAGGAACTGGCGGGGAGGGGATGACCCAGTGCCAGAACTGGGGGTCAGAGGAGGGGCCTGGCTGAGCTGTGGGAAGGGCTGTATCTCTACACCCATTGTGAAATGTTTTCCTGGAAAACTGGTCAGGAACTGGGAAGCCCCGGGGCTGGTGGTGGGAATAAAGGATCACAGTGACTAGGTAGCGAGGCTGGAGTCCGCGTATCTCCAAGACTCGCCAGGCTTCCCCAAGCCAGCCGAGGAGGTGCAGAGCTCAGGCAGGTGGGGAGGTTGGTGCTGTTCTGCTTTGTGCCTCCTCTCCCACCTTCCCCATGCTCTGTCCTTGCTGCTTTCTCTCGTCTGTCCCTCCTTCCCTGTCATCGCTGCCTTCCCTGACCCTCTGTCTCTTCCTTGTCTTCCCTGACAGTCTCCCTCCCTCCAATCGCTTCCTCCTCCCCCTCTCCCGCTCTCCACCCTTCTGTTTCCAGCTTCTAAACTGCTTGGCTGCTGGGTAAAAATAGCGTGGCATCGGCCAGGCTGAGAGCCAGGTGGAGGCTGAGTGGGCAGGGGCCGCAGGACTGGCAGGCTGGGGGGGACAGGTGGGGGTCCCATGGGGTGATCCTCAAGGGCAAGGCCCCAGGGGTCTTGGGCTCCTCCTCCTGCCGCCCCCCCCCATCTGCCAGGGCTGCGAGAAGCAGGGCCTCACTGTGCCTCTGTCCCCAGCCAGCACTGCAGGGAGGGAGCTGCTGTCCACCAGGCACAGCCCAGAGCACTGGCACCATGACGACCAATCACAAGCCACAGGACAGGTACTGGGATCGAGGTGGGATGGGGATGGGCTCCGGGCACGGATCTCTAGGGCCCCGGGTGATCTCCAGGGCTCTGGGACCCAGGGCTGCCGCTGCCGACGGGCCTTCTGGCCAGGTAGCTCTGGGCTAGGCCTGTGTCAGGTTGGGGATCACACATGCCTCTGCGAGGTTCTGTCTGCTGTCCCCAGGGAGGGCAGGGTGGGTGGCAGCAGTCCCCATCTGCCTGTTAGTGTTTCCAGCTTTGCTCTCCAGATAGACTCCTCCCATCTCCACTTCGGGGAGACACTTGGCAGCACCCCTCATTTCAGAGCACATCTGGTGGGACTTGCCCAGTCTCTTGGGGCTGCTGGACGATGCCTCCACCCCTCATGACCCGAGGTCATCTTGGCCCTTGACTGGGCCTTCCTCCCTTTCCTGGCCCTGGAGCCTAAGAAACCCTCCCGTCAGACCTGTGGTTAGGACAGGGAATGTGTGCTTTGGAGGGAGAGGCTGAGCTGACTCAAGTTTTCCAACAGGAATCCAGAAAGTTGGCAAAACCATGTCAGGCCCTGTCCTTCCTACTCCCTCAGGCCCAGAGCCCTCCCAACTCCCCTACCCGTGCTAGGCCCCCCTGTTGCCAGAGGCTATGGCACTAGGGTGCATCTAACTGTGACCCACTACTGCCAGGTGCCCGGGGTAAACCCCTGCCCCCCATGCGTGCTTGGCAACTACAACAGGGAGCCCTGGCAGAGGGTCTGAAGCCTTTAGCTTGATCTCTCTGGAGCCTTTTCCTTTTCTGCAAAATAGAAGCAAGCGTATCCACATAAGTCAGGCCTGAGAGACACTGCCTACAATCCGAGCACTTGGAGGGTGAGGCGAGATTGCAAATTCAATCCCTGCTTGGGAAATTCAGGGCCTTAACAAGACCCTGTCCCAAAGTCAAAAAGGGCTTGGGATATAGTTTAATGCAAAGGCCCTAGGTTTAAGCCCAAGTACTGAAAAAAAAAAAAAACAAACAACCATGTTACGGGTTCTATTTGGAGGGAAGGGTATTTGAGTGATGCAGACCCAGGTGCCCCTGCCACCTCTGTCCCCACACTGCTTGCTGCCCCGCCTGGTCTCCTCTCTGCCACCTACTTGGGCTGCTCTAGTTTCCCAGTTGCCACTGACCCTGTGTGCTGGGCAGCCTTGCCTGGGAGTTGTGCCTGCATTCAGGCTCTCAGTGTCTGTACCCCAGGAGGGCCTATGAGGGCTTCTGGGTCTACCACTGGGCACTAGCCCAGCCCTTTCTCTCATGAGGCCTGATGGTCCAGGCCTCCACACCCTAGCCAGACCTGGATCCTCACTGCCTTGAGGCTGTGACACCCATATGTGGAGACTGGTTGGGGAGACCAAATCTCTGAGCTCACAAGCAAGGTCTACTGGGGAGCAGGGCCTGGCCAGAGCTGGGTGGCCCACATTTACACCAGGCCCAGGCGGCATCTGGTAGCCCCAGACCTCCCAGCCTGCCCTAGGCGCTGTGACCAACACAGAGGGTCCTATCTGGGCCAGGAGAAAATCCTCACTTCCCAGATGCCTTGAGTCACCTCACTACCCACCCCACTGGACCCAGAGCTGCTGGGGATTACTTAACCTTGGAGCCACCTCAGGGAGTCTACACAAAGTTCCTTCCCAGACATATCATCACTCTGGCCTGCCCAGTGACTGCTGTCACTCACCACCCCACCACCGGCCTCAGGGCTGCAGAGGATTTCCTGGATGAAGGTCACCCTGGTTCCCAGCCTGCAGTGTCCCCCGGGGCTAAGAACTGAGGTCCTGGGTTCCTGGCCCTTTTCCCTCCAGCTCATCCTGTGCCCTGTGCCAGGACCTGCACACACACACACACACACACACACACACACACACACACACACACATCCCATGGGAGGATGTGGGCACGGCTACCCTGGACCCTAGGCCCGCCGGGGAGCCAAGGGAAGGGAGGGAAGGCGGATGGTGGATGACTTGGCTTCTTTTTCCTCCTGTCCCAGATACAAAGCCGTTTGGCTTATCTTCTTTATGCTGGGCCTGGGGACGCTGCTCCCCTGGAATTTCTTCATGACAGCCACTAGGGTGAGGCCGGGGTCTGGCTGGGAGGAATGGTGAATGCCTTGGGTGCCAGGAGAAGCCTGAGCTGCCGACACTCCTCCCTGAACCCCCACAGTATTTCACAACACGTGTGGAAGTGTCTCAGAACGTGTCCTCTGTCTCTGCCAAGCTGAGCAAAGACATCAAAGCCTCAGCCGCCCCTGAGACGTCCGTGCCTGAGCGGAACTCCCTCAGTGCCATCTTCAACAATGTCATGACACTGTGTGCTATGCTGCCGCTGCTGCTCTTCACCTGCCTCAACTCTTTCCTGCACCAGAGGTGAGTGTGGCTACGCCGCCTCTAGAGTGCCCGGGCCAGTCTGCCAGCCCTCACTGGCCCCTCCGCCTCTCCGTCCACAGGATCCCCCAGTCCGTGCGGATCCTGGGCAGCCTGGTGGCCATCCTGCTGGTGTTCCTGGTCACCGCCATCCTGGTGAAGGTGCAGATGGATGCTCTGCCCTTCTTTGTCTTCACCATGATCAAGATCATGCTCATCAATTGTAGGTCGGGTCGGCTGGGAGGACTCTGGGGGCAGTGAGGACATACAGACCCGAGCAGGCTGGACCTGGGCCAGCAGGACTCCCAGGGACCCCAGCTGACAGCCTCCCTGTCTGTCCCCAGCATTTGGCGCCATCTTGCAAGGGAGTCTCTTCGGCCTTGCGGGCCTCCTGCCCGCCAGCTACACGGCCCCCATCATGAGCGGCCAGGGCCTGGCCGGCTTCTTTGCCTCGGTAGCTATGATCTGCGCCATCGCTAGTGAGTCCTGCCCCTGCCTGTCATCCTGGATGGGATGTGGAGGGAAGGGGATGGGCTGTCTCTGATCCCGCACACTATGCCCCTAGCTGGCTCGGAGCTGTCAGAAAGTGCCTTTGGCTACTTCATCACGGCCTGTGTGGTGATCGTGTTGGCCATCCTCTGCTACCTGGCCCTGCCTCGGCTAGTAAGTAGAGGAAGCTGGGGCTTAGGGATGGGGATGAGGGGCCAGCCCTCCTGGGCGGGGCTGGAATGCTAGTAATGCCTCCAATGCCTTCCTGTCTCCTTCACTTGGTAGGAGTTCTACCGCTACTACCAGCAACTCAAGCTCGAGGGCCCAGGGGAGCAAGAGACGAAGCTGGACCTCATTAGTAAAGGTCCTGAGTCTGAGAGGCTGAGTTGGGTGGCATGCTGGGTGGTGGCAGCAGGAACAGAGGGGACACAGATGGGTACACCATCTTAGCGGCAGCTGTGAGCCAGGGGAGGACAGAGAAAACGGGTGGGAGCAGGGGCAGCAGGAAATAAGGGCTGGAGGACAGATGAGGGGGACTCTAGACGACCAAAGGCACTGGGAAGCAGTTTCAGTAACATGTCCTGAGGGTCCTAGTGCCACCTGGAGCCCCAAGGGGTTGGAGGTTCAGGGAGAGCAGGGCTGTAGCCAGGTTAAAGGAGACCCTGTTGCTCTGTCCTTCCCACAACACAGATCCTTCCACAGCCTCTCACCCACCAGGAGAGGAGCCACGAGCAGGCAAGGAGGAACCTGTGGTCTCAGCACCCAGCTCCCAGCCCACTGGCAAAATCCACTCCATCAAGGAAATTCTCAAGAATGTACGTGGCTGGGCATTCCCTCTGTCCCCACCTGCCTCTTCCCAGCGGTCACCCTCCGTCTTGTGCGTGCTCCCTTCTGACCTGAGCCTGGGTGCTCCCTGGGTGTGTGTGTGTGTTTTCATGGCTCCTTAATGACAGCTACTGTGGAGACGCAGAGCTGTGGGTGAGACCTCTCCTCCCTCCAGATCTCAGTCCTGGCCCTGTCTGTCTGCTTCATCTTCACCATCACCATTGGGCTGTTTCCCGCTGTCACCGCAGATGTCCAGTCCACCATTGCAGGAGACAGCCCCTGGGGTGAGGATGCCGGGGTTTCCGAGATGGGACAGAGAGCCCTGCACAGGGCTGGGTATGGAGCGGAGAGGAGCTAGGGTTCTCTTTGGCCCAGCTACACCTTGCTGGGCCCATCTGCCCTTCCCAGGGCCCGAAGTATCCTCTCCACTGTGCACTCGGGGACGCTGAGCCCGGGAGGTCTGGGTGCCAAGCTGCTTGTCCCTTCTCCTCAGCGGACTACTTCATCCCCGTGTCCTGTTTCTTGGTCTTCAATATCTTTGACTGGCTGGGCCGGAGCCTCACAGCCATCTTCATGTGGGTGAGTGGGGAGTGGACCAGGCCTCTGTGGGATGAGGGATCCAGTCTGAGGCTCAGAAAGGGAGCCCAAGAAGGAGTAGCAGGGGACCTTTTTTTTTTTGGCAGTGATGGGAGATGAACCCAGGGCTTTGTACATGATGTTAGGCAAATGTTTACCACTGAGCTGCATCCCCAGCCTTTTTATTTATTATTATTATTTATTTTTATGTTAAGACAGGGTCTTGCTAAATTGCCTGAGATGGGCTCAAACTTTTCCATCCTCCTGCCTCAGCCTCCCAGAGTAAACTCTTACTTATTCTGAGACAGAGTCTTGCTAAGTTGCATCGGGTGGCCATGTGGTCCTCCTACCTCTGCCTCCTGAGTAGCTGGGATGACAAGCATGCATCAACGTCTACCAGCAGACTATCTTAAAAGTTCAGGTTCCTGTGTAACGAGAGGGTCCTAATGGGGCTGTGCCTGTGCCCACAGCCAGGGAAGGACAGCCGCTGGCTGCCGAGCCTGGTGGTGGCCCGGCTGGTGTTTGTGCCACTCCTTCTGCTGTGCAATGTCCAGCCGCGCCAGTACATGAGTGTGTTCTTCGAGCATGATGCCTGGTACATCCTCTTCATGGCCGCCTTCGCCTTCTCCAACGGCTACCTCGCCAGCCTCTGCATGTGCTTCGGGCCCAAGTAAGTGTGCTGGCAGGGCCTGGAGCACCTTGGGACCTTGGCAGGGCTAGAGAGGGGGAAAGGAGCTGCCCCAGGCCGGGGGCATCCCTTGGTGGGCTCAGGCTTGCTGTGGGGGGACCTGTACCCCAAGGGACAGGCAGGCCAGTCTTGGGACAGGTGGGTGGTGGGCAGGATTGGGTGCTCAGATGTCTGCAACAGGTTCTGGCCAGTCCTCAGGAAGTATCACCCTCCCTCCCTCCTCTAGGAAAGTAAAACCAGCTGAGGCGGAGACAGCAGGTGCCATCATGGCCTTCTTCCTGTGCCTGGGCTTGGCGCTGGGGGCCGTCTTCTCCTTCCTGTTCCGGGCCATTGTGTGACACTGGTGGGCTGAGGACCACATGGCCTGCCCACCTCCTGCCCCTCATCTTCTGCCAGGGACACTCAGCGTGTCTACAGGTCTCTTCTGCCAATTCCTGCTTTCTTCTGTGCAGGGCTCGGCTGGCCAGGCCTGGGGAGGGGGCCCAAGCTGGCGGAGATCAAGGGTGTGTACCGAGAGTCCAAGGGGGCGTGGGCTCTGACTGATGGCTCTGATGGGAGAGGTGTGGGCCCTGCAGGGGTATACGTGTGTTTTGTGTCTGTCCATTTATCTGCCTGCATCACGGGTGGCTGAGGGCCAGGACTGACCTTTGTATGGTCTGATCTCAGATTTCCCCTCCTTTCTCCCTTTCTGTCCTTGCCCTGCTGCCCCTACCCATCATGCACCCTGTACAGTTACCATTTTACTGCCTTTTTTATACTCGACACAAGCCAGGTGCCTTCTGAGGCTCTCTGATTAAATAAACCTTTTTTTCTCCATGGCTCCCCATGTCCTCTGGCCAGGGCTTGGTGCCTTGGAGAAGAGGGTAGAACACAGGCAGACGGATCCAGCTTGAACCCGACCCAGCATGGACTAAGCCAGGGTGGGCCCAGATCTAGGGGTGGGCAGGTACTGTGCACCCTCATATGGGCTGCAGTGCCCCCTGCTGGAGCTGCAGGGGAGACACAGGCCTGGAGCCAGGACACCCAGACTGTGGCCCAGACAGAGGAAAGCCATGTTTTTCTTTGCTTCAGCGTTTCCTCTTTCATAGGCTGATGATGGAGGCTGCTCCCCATTTTTCTTTTGTTTTCACCCCACCCCCTAACTCTGTCCCTGGTCCCTGGAATGAGCTTCACAAAGCTGGCCAGCTCCACTCAGCTCCTGGCTGGGCTCCCCGTCGCTGGGCAGGAAGAGGCTGAGGCCCGAGGGTTCTCCCCGCCTGGAACCTGGCCTGCTAGGCTTCCCAGGGAACAAGGGGCTATGTGTCCCCACGGAGGCTGGACCTTCCTTGCCAGCTCTGCCCGAGGGGTGGGATGACTCAGGACTTTGAGAGAGCCCAGAACAACAACCTGCAAGGAGGGCAGGGCTGCAGCCCTGCATCCCCAGTGCCCACCCCCTCTGCCCAGCTGGCAGCTTGTTCCTTGGCCCCTGACCAACAGATCACACTCAAGCTGGTGCCTCTGTCAGGACTTTTTTGTTGTTTTCAGGCTCTTGCAATATAATTCAGATTGGCCTTGAACTCCCTGTGTAGCCCAAACTGGCCTCCAACTCTCTGTGCTCCTCCTGTCTCAGCCTCTTGAGTGCTGGGTTTCTGAGTGTGTGCCACTACATCTGGCTTGGGACTTCTTTTCTCACATGCATTTAATTGCAGGGTTAGGCCCCAGTGAGTGCTGCCAGCTCATTTTCAGTTCCTTTGATGAGGTCGAGCCCTGGGGAGCGGTTAAACACACCATTGTGTCTGGCCAAAGTCCAGGTGCTTCTGTGTCAGGCCAGACCACGCGTCTGAGGTGGGAACAGGGCCACCTCTCCTGTCATATTTAAAATCTGCTGTCTGGGGCACTTCCTCCAGCCTTTGTCAGTGAACAGCATGTGGCCGATGGAGGCTCAGGCTGAGCACCTCCTCCTCTGCCCGCCCACAGCC
>PVLD010001834.1:0-186188 GCA_004027595.1 Dinomys branickii
TCTGTTGCTGAGAGGATAAACTGTCTGACTAAATTTGCATGTCTGTATATGGGTCCATACATCTACAATTCGAAGATATCAATGGATAAAGCAACAACTACTGTTGAGACCATGTCACCTTGTCTGTAGATTAGTTGTGATTGTACTATTTTCTATGATGATGGGTGTCTGTTTGTCAATATGTTTTTGTACTTTTATGTTTCTAAAATAAAAAAAAAAATAAAAAAAAATAAAGATTGATACAAAAATGAAAGCCCTCCAGTTTTAAAATTCCCAAGGGCTCTCTTGATCCCTAGTTTGAAATGCTCTACTTGACTTCACAAATAATGGCCCTGAGATGGACATGTTTTGCTCTTTGTTTTTAATATTGACCTTTTATCACTTCAAAACACATTAGCATGGGGATGACACCAGGTTTTTACAGTCTAAGAAGGAAATGTTTTCCACGAAGAGGAAACAGCACTTGAAGGGAGATGGGGTAGTAGAGTGCAGGGGTTAACGTGATGATACCAGGTGGAGAAGCTTCTAGTGCAGCACAGTAGGCAGAAAGCCTGGAAGGACAGCCTTCGGGTGGAGAGAGCACTGTGGAGACACAGAAGGCATGAGAGCTGCCAGAATGCATGCTGGGTAGTGAGGAACAGTATCAGGAGTGTGCCAGAGGGAGGACCTGGGGGCTGGGCTGCAGAGCACTCACACCTAGGGGTGCAAAGGTCACTGCAGGGTCATTCTTATATCAACCCCATTCTCCAGACAGAGGTCCATGCCTAGTTCTATGGCTGCATCAGGAAACAAGAAAGGTTCATAGCATCATGGCTGTATAAACTGGAGTATGGCAGCACAATTTTCAATAATCCAAAATCAGTCCTGAATACAGAGGAGGACACAGCAGACTGGTGTGATTAAAGTGACAGCAGGTAGGGTGTGATAGAAAGTGCTCTGAGCAGGGGACTGTCCATGCCTGAGACCTAAAGATGGAGGAAGCTTGGGAAGGAGTTTTTGTGGCAGAAAGATCACAAAAAATGGTCCTCAGATGGACAGTTACAAGGTGTGGAAAGGGGGAGAGATGTGAGGAGGAGGAGAGTCGGGCACCAACCGTGGAGAGCCTTGGATGGTCCGTTGGAGGGCTTTAAGCAGGGAGGAGTGCAGCCTAACTACACTCTTCAGTCTCTCTGAGAGGGATCAGGGTCATCAGGGTAGGACAGGAAGCTGAGACCTGGTCTGCATGTTGCTGAGGTGGCCCAGGCATGAGCAACTGGGTTGGGGGGAGAGGGAGCAGCATGCTGGAGGACAGCTATGGATGGGAGAAATTAAGGATGATTCCTGAGTCTTAGGATGAGAAATGGTGCAGATGGCAATACATTTACTGAGATAAGAAGAGCAAGGCTGAGAAGGGAAAAAAAAATAGAGCCAACACTTTTGTAAATAAGGAGGGGAAGAGGGGTTGAAGGGAGGTAGGGGAATGGGAAGAGAAAGAATCAAGTTATATTATGCACATGTACCCATTCCCTATGATGAATGTGGTCATTGCATATACCTAAAATGTGCCAATAAATTTAATTAATTTTAAAAATAGTAAAGCAAGGCTGGAAGAGGCCAGGGACATGGTGGGCGGAAGTGTGCAGCTTGTGGGGTAGCGAAGAAAAGATGAATTAAAGGAGGAAGGAGATTTTTCCTTTACTACTAGAGGAGATGACATTTGCTGTCACAGAAGGACAAAGAGCCTCTGACTACAGAAAGTAGACAGGTAAGAGAGAGAAGGGGCTGCTGATGAGGAAGGGTAAGACAGGCTGGATGTCCCAGAAGGAGTAAGCTGCTGGGGAGGCAGGGAGAACCTTCTCAGAGACAGAGAAAGAAGGGGACAACATTTGAAATGGTGCACACTAAAAGTAGCCTCTCTCAGCCTCTCAGCCAGGAAGCCAAGGCATGTGCTGCCACTTGGTAGAGGAGTGTAGAATGTTGTGGGGGCAGAGAAACCCCTTTAAATCATTTTAAACCTGGTAACTTGAGGCGATTCCCATAAGTAACCTACATTCCACCTAGCTGGCATCACATAAGTCCTTCCCATTCCAGCAAAGCAGCTCATTTTTTAAAAAGTAGAGTCTTATTTTCATTAAACATTTACTGAGTGCTTACTATAGATGAAAAAAACTGCAGGTTTGAGGGCATAAACATAGCTGAGGCATTGTTCTTTGTCTCAAGGAACTCACAATCTAGTTAGGGATGGTGACAGCCAAGCCTGAGCTATAAAGCCAGGCAGAATAAAATAAGTGTTAGGAAGGAATTACTGGCAACAGCTAGCAGCGAGGAGATGAAGTAAAACATAATTCTGATGGGTGGAGGGGGCCGTGGATCAGCTTTATGGAGACGAGCTCTTGCAGAGTGGCTGGAATTTTGCTTTCAGGTGAAGTGGGAAGGAGGCCAGCAAAAGCTACTGCCATCTGCGCCTAACACAGTGGGGCAGGGTGTCTCCAGAGAGCCAAATGAAAAAGGGGCGAGAAGCCAGGGCTTTTGAGTTAGAGAAGAAATCAAACCAATTAGCGCAGAAGCAAAGGAGCCAATGGGCACCCTCCCTTTGGGCCTACTTCAGGTTTCTTATTCGTGCCCCACGCTCCTGCAACCACATAGTTCCCAGGTGAGGAAGCTGCCAAGAATCCCCGTGCCTTGAAGGACTGAGGTCTGCCTAGTTCGCGAGCTTTCCAAAGCACAGGATGGACGCTGTTAAACTCTTTCCATTATAGTTACCATCATAATCGGCATTTCGCACACTGCCTGTTATCTCCTTCTGGTGTTTAGCAGCTTGGAAATGTTCTGCCTGTGATTTCTTCATCTAGGCAGAACGGTTCCCTCCAGCTTCCCTCCTCCTTTTACTTTGCTTTTTCTCCTAAATGAGAGCCTGAGACCACGAACTCTGGTGTTATTTTTTTCGGCATAAAATAGTGATGAACGCATTCTTAAAACCAACAACAAAGACAGACCTTATGCAGTGGAAAGAAACACTCTTAAGAAGTAAATAAAACCCTGCTTTCTTACATTTTAAATGTGTCCCTCCCTCAAGAAAATATACTCAAGCGATTTTTCTCATGTGTGTGGTGAACAATTCAACTCCTTCATAGGTTGGAAAGGGCTTTAAAGAAAACACAATGCTCCCTCCTTTGCATATGCCGAACACTTCCACTCAGGGCAAAATCAGTTGCTCTTTTAAACAAATTGATTTTTCTGGAGGATGCTATAAAATATTAGTGCAGGCAAAGCCAGCCTGGGGCAGAATCATGTGAACTGTGTGATGCTTGTCTTCGGTACTCTCCTGATTCCTCTTTCCTGTTCAGGGCTGGCCTCTGCTGGCACCTGCTCCGTTCTGCCTGAGGTCAGCCGCGCAGAGCTCTGTGAGCCTGGGAAGGTGCAGCCAACTCCTGGCTCAGCCACTAACCAGATGTGTGACCTTGAGCAAGGTCCCTTCCCCTCTCTGGGGTATAAAAAATCAAATATCTACAGGATGAGGCCGGTTGTGTAAGCGGATGGAATAAGTCTGACAGTGGTGGGCACTAAGACAGAACTAGAAGCCCTGCCAGGCCTAAGGGGTACAGGCTACTCTGCTTTCAGAAGGTAGTGCAAGTCCAATGTTGATAGAACTTGTAGTTTTTTTTAAGAAATCTGAAATTATGAACTTTATGTAAAAATTAAAATTGTAAAATCTTCTTCAGGACAAACATATCAGCAGGCCTAAATTGGCCTATGGGCACTCGCTTGTCATCTCTGAACCAGATGATCTGTATGACCCTTTTTGGCTCTACGAGTGGTTGGCAAAAGATTAAGGATCTACTTTCTCTCCCTGTGGAGTATTTTGACAGCAGCCTCTTAAAGACAGGAAGTCCAAAATGTGAGTCTCTAGTGATGGAACTGGAAGGCTTACAACAGGCCATTGGGAAAGTTATTTGCAGCAGGGATTGTACTAGGCTCTGCCTTATTTCCCTGCTGGATTTTGCCATTCTGGTGGCTTGGTACTCTGCCCATATATAAGGTCAATATTTCTATAGTTTTGCTTCTAATGAAAAGTGACCCAGTCAGGGCAGTGAAATCCAAATGCAAAATTGGTCATACATCCTGAAAAACACTTTAACAAAATAACCATCCAAGTCGGATGGGAGAAGCTTCAGTAGACATGGGGTAGAAAGTTTATAGAGATCTCAGTTTTGGGAGAAGAGGGACCAACCCTGGGAAAGCTTTGATCATGTAATTATACACAACTAGAGTGCCATTTTATCTTTCTGCCCCCAACACAGTGTTAATAGGTTTGATCTTGAATGCCCTCCATACACCAGTGTGTTAAAGGATTGGTTCCCCAGCTGCGGTTACTGGGAGACTTTAGGAGATGGGGCCTTATGGGAGGTCCCTAGGTTGTTGGAGGTGTGCTCTGAAGAGTCATCTTGGGTTCTTGACCCCTTCCTGTTCCTTTTTCCTGGACATGAGTGGAGAAATTTTGCTTTACCCAAAGTTCTCATTATGATGTGCTGCCTCATTGCAGGTGCTAAGAAACAGGGCCAATTACTGTGGACTGAAAACTCCAGAACTGTGAGCCAACGTAACACTTTTCTCTTCACAAATCAATAATCTCTGCATTTTGTTACTGATGGAAAGCTGACACATATGTATACCATTTAATAACATACTGCCAAAAATTCACCTTGCCTTGATACCTGAGCATTAGGAAAAATGTCCTTGGTCTCCATTTAAATCTTTTCTTAGGGTTTTTATGGCAAAAATAGTTAGGAGGTTTTTATTTTTCATAACTAAATGTTAGCTTTTCCCTTTCAGTAGGGCTGATACCTAAAACATGTGACTCTTCCTGAAACATTCTCATATTTGCCAGTATTCAGTACTAAAGCAATTGCCTTTTAGTTTCAGACAAAAGCTTAGATGAGATAACTGATAAATGTTGTTAGGTCAAAATATATGCCAATCATTTATTGCTTAATGTTTATTAAATTTTCTCCTTGACTCTTATTGGATCTTCAGAAACCTATATTCCTAGATCACATTAACTCCATTCCTCACAGAAATGTCTTTCCTGAGTCATGTTGGTTATCATGACCATGACTTTTATGGAGGCGATTTTAAGAGTCAGCCAAATGAAGAACAGTTCCACATTTTCTCTAAAAACTGCTTGGAAGATATTGTCCATTATGTTGTTCAGTGTTCCTGACACAATGATCCATGTTATAAATTCTTATTAAAATTTGCTATCAGGGAAATGTTTGCTTCTCTTGGCAAAATGGAATGCTTCCTATTACATGATCATGAAGATTCTAGGCCTCAGAATTTTCCATTTTCTGTTTCTCCTTGGCTGCTGGGAATCTTATAACCTGCTTCCATGTTGGTGACATAATCCGTATACTCCTAAATTTGGAGTATACTTGTCTTTCTGTTTCATTTTCTTGGTCTTGCCCTGCTATTCTATTTTAATTCTTCTGTATACATGTGTTTGATGTTTGATAAAATAGTTTTTAAATACCAGCATACATTATATATATATATATATATATATATATATATATATTGCTTAAAAACATGTAATTTTATTGTCATCTTCAAATCATTTCATTTGTATTTCTTTAATTTTATCATCTGTGATTATAATTTCTTTCAGAAAAATCTTTCAATTGTACTTAACACAGAGCTTTACACCCAGTTAACACTCAATAAATGCCTGCTGATTTGCTCAACTCACTGTTAACTAATGGCTCAGTCCCAAGACACTGAGAGAAGGAGAAAGCTTAACTCACCTAAAAATGAAATTTCACTTGTAAATACGAAGTGAGAGAGGAAGGGTGGTCCTCACATGCTCTCCTCCTGTACTCTAAATAAATAGGGCATCTGACACAGAATGTAGAAGTGTAACCTGCCCCAGTAGGGACTCCTGAAGTGAAAGGGCACTTCATGGCCAGAGAATAGACTGTACTTGTTTTAAGGTCTCCCTTTAGCAAGGTGCATTAAGTTCTGTATTCACTATGTGCTTGGGCAAGATAGAGAGATGAGAAATTGTTGAATTTTGGGGAGAGGGATGGTTTGCATAGAAAAGAAGACAGTTGAGGGCCATGACTCACAAAGTGGCCCCAGGACATTGTCATTGGAATCACCTCTCCCTTGAAAGTATTGTGAAATTGGGCCAGGGGTGCTAAAGAGAAGTGACAATGAAGAATCAACTATGTTCTACTTTACACAACATAGGTCCTCACACAGCTCTTTCTTTCTTCATCTTTCAGTTGTTGGACCGTGAAGTCTAACACCACCATGTTCTCTTCCACAGCTATGATCTGGCCAGAATGAGGTCTAATGCAGTGCCCACTCGGGATAGAGAAATGTGTACTTGGTGGCAGCTGTAGACTGTGATGGGGTGGCACCGACTAGATCTGCAATAAACGGAGGCTAGCTACCTCTGAGCTAAACAGTGTGCACTGCCAAGGGAGGAATAACATGCTGTTAGAAAATGTGTCTGTTGATGCACATTTAACTAAATTGTTTACTGACCCTTTGCAGTAACATGAATATTTAATATCTAACACACCTCCTAATTTTTGCTAACAATGTCTTATACAATATATACTATTAATACACTAAGGCGATGTGTACCTATGTATTTGGACAGTTTTAGTAATAATACTCTGAGAAATAGCAAATCATGGTCACAATTTATTTTGAAGGGTGTTTAGTAATTTAGCGTGCATCTGTGAAATGTTACTTAATCCTGCTCTGTGTGCATAATTATATTTTAATTTGCACATGATTGCAGACTTTCATATCACTTAAACAATCAGGATGCATCAAATGACTGGCTGTTGTCTTGTAACATTTTGTTTTTCCCCTTGGAACTGTTGGAAAGAGACCATCACAGCCCACAACCATCTGCAATATCGCATGTGCATTGCTGAATATTGAATGGATATTATGAGTATTGAACTTGGCATCACTTCTGTGGTCATATTTTTATGTATTTTCATTGCCTTCTGGAAAGAAAATTAAAAGAAGGAGAGGAATGATTGAAAAGTTCTCTGTGCTTTGCAGAGTGGCCTTTGAATTTCTTGATCCCTTTCTCATCACCCTTTTCTTGTTTCCTTTCCAATAATAGTAGTAGTAATAATAATAATAAATAATAAGTAATAATAATAATTAATAATTGATAATATTAATAATAAATTAATAAAGCAATAGTATCTTGCTTTTGCATACTATATGCACTTAAAAAGTGTTACCCAATAAAGAACCATGTTTGGTCCTCATGCTGACCTGTGAAGGGGATGGGCAGCCTTGTTAAATATGTCTCGGACATAGGAGAAGATAGAAGTACAGAGAACTGGTGATGTATGGGAAAAACCATTATTGTTCCTCAGAGAGAAGAAGCCAAGAACCTCTGATTCTCACTTTCAAACACTTCCCACTCAATGGCATCACCTTCCAACTAGAGGCTGTTGGAGTAGGGGGACGGTTCCTACCACAACACGGGGGAGCAGAGAGCCTAAGTCCAGTTACCACAGTGATGATGGAACTGAGCATGAGGGACTAACATATACCCAAAAAGAGGCCCGTTTTCAGCTGAAGGCCATGGGTACCCACCTGCTTCTTCTTCCCAATCCCCTGCTGCATTGTCACTTATTAGAAATTCAAGAGACATCTTAGGCTTCTTTCCCTCATCTTTCACCGTTGGATTCCAAAGTTTGGTTCATGTTTCTTCCAGGATTCTCAAAACCATCTCTGACCCAGCTTTTCTATCATCACTGTATCATTTCAGGCACTCTCTTCTTATTGACCATTGCAACATCCTGGCCAGTCTCGAGTCTTCACCCTTTGTCACTCCATCCTAGCTGCTAAACTCAAACCTTCTCCCCAGCATTGCAAGAGTAACATAGAAGTAAACACGATCAGGCTGTTCCCTCACTTAAACCATTTCATTGACTCTTCGTCACTTAAAAAAGCCACACTCCTTTTGTGAGAGTGGAACAGCTTTGGGCTGTCCCTCCAGATGAATCATCGCTGACCGCTGCCTCTAACCTTGTTTGGGTTGTATACCACGTTGCTCCTAGCCTCATGCTTTCATGCTCTCATATACGCTGTTCCTTAGGTTTGCAACACTAATTGTCCTCAACACAAACACACATACTGGTGTATGTGTGTATAAGCACTGCCCATATACTTTTCTCACACGTTTGTAGATTGAAGGCCAAGTGTATTAGGGGCACCTCGCCTTCATCACAGAGTATCCTTAGGAGATGACAGTCCTGGGTTGGGACTGTTTAGCTGCCAGTCTCCTCTGATGATAAACCTACTTGATAAACAGGGACAGGAGTTTATTACTCTCGACAGCATTAGCTTAATGGTACTTAATATATTAGGTTCTCAATAAATGTGTCTTGCACTGAAGTGAATTGAGCATGAAAATTCCATTTTTTTCCTGCAGTGATAGACTCCAGAACCTTGGATAGTTCATTTCTTTACCCTGCACGGTGAGACATTCCTTGTCAAAAACTGAGGAACACATCTACCTTCTTGGTTTAATACAAAGGATCCTCGGCACAATCTTAAAGCCTACATCAAGCCATTTGTAACCTGGCTTCATGAACAAAAGGCCACATTAGCGAAAAGTAGCTTTCTATTTCACTGTCAGACTTGGGAAAGATTTTTTTAAAATCCTAACTTGAAAGACAAAAATATATAAGGAGAATCACTGTACAGCTGAGCAACCTCCTCCTTCTACTCATGGGATAAAAGATCCTTACCCCGTCTTACGTTTTACTCTATTGTTCCAGCCCCAGGGCGAATGAAAGAAATTGCTGTTGAGTATGTTAAGACTTACACTACAATGTCCTCCCCTCAAGAACACTGCCGAGAAGTTACTTGGTGTTCTCACCTGGATGCTGCTCCTGGACAACTTATTTATTTTTATGATATAGATGATGCAAATCAAAAAATGTATATTCATGCTCTCTGCTTCGTCTGTCTGTCTCTGTTTCTGTCTCTCTTTGTCTCTGTTTGTCTGTCCATCTGTCTATCTGTCTCTCTCTTATTGGGTGTTAGGAAGCTTAAAATTCAGCTTGCAGTTGGACACTTGCTAGTATGTAAGACCTTAAAGCATGAATTTGTATGTTAACCTCACTTTCAGAAACATCATTCTCCTTACTTGTTCATTAGACCAATTTTCCCACGTTTCATGACTTTTACTTTGCTCTGCCCACATGTGCCTGGTGCACGCAGGCCATGTACAAGAAAGGCAGGAAGGAAGGTTGAGGACTGGGAAACTTGGATTCCATCTCTAAACCTTTACTGATGTTAAGCTGAATTAAGACATACGGGGTAAATTGTCAGGCAGTCTCTTTTTAAAAAACTATCTCTGGAATTACCTACTTACCCATATCATCTTGCAAACATGCATGAAGCTTTATTTAACTGATTTTACTCATTCTCTCAGCAAATATTTACTGTGTATGCTGCTTACTAGGCACTGTTGTAGCCATGGGGGATACAGCAGGAAAGTGAACTGGAGAAGTCCTTGTGCTCACTGAGCTACATTCTTGTCAGGTTCTGTGAAGAAAAAATTGTAAGGCAAGGGGAGCAGGGCATTCATTTAAGTGGTTATGGGAACTCTTGTAGAAAGCATTTGAACAGAAGTGAGAAAGGGACCTGTGTGAATATCTAGAAGAAGAGCTGGTGTGGAATGTGCCAGAAATCACAGGTCAGGTTGGAACGTCAGCTGGGATAAGAACAAGAATGGTCCAATAGGTCAGCTTTCTGGCTTTGTCTTTCACTTGGCATAAGCTGAAATGCCACCAGTAGTTCTGAGGGGAGGAGTGGCATAGTCTGACCTGGAATTTAAAGGAATCATTCTGGCTGCAGAGTAGAGAATAGACTGTTGCCTATAGTAAGGCAAAGGTGGTGACAGGGACACCAGAGAGCTGCTGGTTGCAGGAATAACAGAATGTGCAATAGAGGTGGAGGAAGAGTTGCCTTCTCAACATATTTTGAAGATAGATTTGGCTGCATTTGCTACCCGATTAGATGTGGTTGTCAAGCAGAAGAAGTCATGAATGAGTCTAAGATTTTTTAATTTGAGTAACATGAAGAGAACATGTCAATGAAAAAATACTATTCTCATAGGAAAGAACAAGAGTTTAAGAACAAAATAAGAAAACTTTTCTTGATATTATTTCTGATACTTTTGTTTGGAAAAAATATTCTAAGTGCAAACAATTAGGGATGGTTTAGTTAAACTGTGCTATAGGACATCATTCAGATCTATGGGTGGATGATTTGCGGGAATTTGGACTTGGTGACTAGGTGTTTCTTATGGACAAGGGCAGGATCCTGCTAAACTGAGGAAGATAATTAGTGACTTTTTAATACCAGCTGGAGGCTTTGCTGCTCTTGTGGTCCCTTCACTCAGCATTCTGTCTTATGGGCCCTTACAACCTGACCTGCATGCAACTCTCATATCCATTACTTTTTTTTTTTCTTTTTTTTTTGGTACTGGGGATCGAACTCAGGACCCTGCCCTTGCTAGGCAAGTGCTTATTCCACTGAGCTATATCCCCAGCCCCCATGCAACTCTCTAGGTTCAGTGCTGCATTCCCCTCTTTGCTAGCCCTGGTATGGAGGTCTAGACCAGCATTTGGACAAATACTTCTTTGGCAAGACTTGGCCCAAGACAGGTGCTGAGGAACCCATTTGGTCAAAGTGGGCTTTGGTGTCCTAATAAAAGAGTGAGAAAGAGACACACACATGCAATACACACACACACATGCACACACACACACACACACACACATACGCAGAGAGGGAGAAGAAGAGGAAGGAGAAGGGGGAGAGGAGGAGGGAGAGAGAGACTGACATTTCCATAAGGTAGGACGAGGCTGGACATTTTTTGCAAGTCATGGAGGAGGGGGAGCTTGCACACTGCTCAAGAGTTCCACAATTAATTATTGTTTTGTTTTGATTTTGGGTTGGGGAGGGGTTGCTGGGGCACTCTACTACTGAGCCACATTCCTTACCCTTATTATTTCTTTTCAGATGGGGTCTCTGTAAGCTGCTAAGGCTGACCTTAACCTTGCAGTCCTCTTCCATCAGTCTTCCAGATGGCTAGGATTCTAGGCTTGTGCCACCATGCCCAGTACTGATTATTGTTAATCGCTGAGAAAACTTTTTAAAAATTTGTTCTCTTGGCCAGCTAAGCAAGAGCAGATTTGTGATGCATCTTTTCCAACAGGATTCTGAATAAAAGGCAGTTTGTTTCTGGCTATTTCTACCTCATCCTGGGCAGAGTTCAACATCAGGGCCTTAGAGACATTTCCAGAAGGGCTGTTCTCCCCATTCCACAGGAGCCTGATTCTCAGGGCCCCAAGTGTATGAGTTATGGCTCAGCAGAGAGAAGCAATTAGGTGCTCACATGCAGCCAGACAAGTAATAGAGATCCCTGGAAGTCACACTAGGGATGGGGGTGGGGGAAAGAAGATTGTCCCACCTGGGATGGGTGTTCATTTTTCTTTCATTATATTCAGCACCCTCATCTCTACAGACCGACATCTGACGATCATAACATATGCACAGGTAAGAAGTCTGACCAAAGAGTTCTAATCCAAACTCAACATCTGAGACAAGCTTTAGACAACAAGAGAGAGCTCAGGTGACATTAGATTTGACATTTCCCCCTTAATGGAAGATTTCCTGGAGCCACAGAGAAGTTTCTCTCACACTTAATTATTCAGGAACTGATTAGATGAGACATGGATTATTTTGGTCCCTACAGATGAGCCTATCATAGAAATATAAATGCATTATCTCTCACTGCTTGTCACCCAGGCATGGTCAGTTGGGCTGAGGATTACCCAGGACTTCTGTTTCCTTCTTTTGCTACTCTGTGTCTTATGATGATTTTATATGTCAGTCTCCCCTGCCCTTACAACAGAGTGAGTGTGAGTACGAAGAAGAGGTATAGCTCAGTGGAGTTTGTGTGTTTGTGAGTTAGGAAATAAGTTTAGGTAAGGGAAAAGCCAGTGCTTTAAAAATGATATTGAATTCTCTTTAAGTTTTAATTACCCACGTTATCTCCACTTTCATTATTATAGATCCCTGAATGCTGGCAGTAATGGCTGCACAGTTGATAACAGCACCATGTAGTAACAATATCTGCTCCATAATCATATTCCAGCCTGTCATTTATCAAGGACCATTAGAACTCAGGGTGCTGGAGAGCAAGAAAAATAAGCAAATGACAAGCCCAGAGCGCTGTCTTGAATTTCTAGCCATCTTTCATTACCTCTTGTTTTCCTAACTAGCAGATCCATATGGACCAAGTCTATTCTTTCTTGCAAATTTTCAGAATCAAATCAAATACATGATAGAAGTACAGCATCACACTATTCATCACTGGTTTAAATTGAGTTGGTTTTCAATCATACGCCGTGTGGGTGAGTGGTGGAGGTAGCAGAAGGAACTCAGTGTTAGGCAGTCTGATATTTTGTCAGTATTTTTTAAGACTCAGGCTTCAGGCTGAGGTAGAGACATGACATGGGACCTACCACCAAGCAAGTGTGGGTTTGCTGGGTGTGAGATTCAGTGCACCGAAAGGCCACTTCAGCCAAAGATGCACACAGCAGAATTCAAAGGGCCGCGAGCCAGGATCCCTACACAGAGGTGTTTTAGAAATTAAGTAAAAAGGGAATCCTGTCTGTAGGTGACCTGTCCTGGTCTCCAAAATGAGGTCCATTCTGGGGTAGCTCTTTAGTCACAGAGGAGAAAAAAGGATAAGTAAGGAAATCAGCTGGTTTCCAAAGAGTCAAAGGGGCAGGGATGGACTCAGGTGTTAGCGGACGAGCTGATATGTGCACACAGAATATCTATGTACTTAAAACATAATAAACCATATGTAAGTGTTTACTATTATTTTTATCACCACTACTATTATTTTCATATGACTATCCCAGTAATGCTACATCCTGATTGTCACAGCAGAGGAGGTAGTGGTTAATTGTGGACACCTCCATCTCAGCTTTGTAAGGTGACCCCAAGTGTTGTGGCCCAGACCTTTCAGGTAGTATTTTTCATATCTCTGGATTAATTGGGAATTAGCATAAGGGTGATCACCAGGTAAAGGGAACAGTAGGTCTAGCTTGGGGGTCTGGATAGAGAGGAAATAAAAGGTTGCAGTGGCACCCATTGTGTGGCCTGGGAGTAGCCTAAATCAGAAATGTGTGGGCAGTAACATGTAAGAAATTGCTCTTAAAACTGAGCATGCGTAATTTCCGAGTGGGGGCACATAAATTCTCTTGGATTGGAGTTGATATTTTGTATATCTAAAATAAACACTCAGGAAACCAAATAATGCTAACTCTCTTCTCAGGAATCTGTGGACTTCTATGGGTGGCAATGGTCTGAAATGAGTCCCATCTTCTTTTGATTGAGGGTCTCTGCAGAACACATCACCATGCAGAAGTGTGGACAGTGGCTTGATTGCAGAGGACTTCTGTAGTTAACCTGGCCCCTACAGAGTTAACTCAGTCTGAAACACACATTTCTAATTCAATCTGTATTGGTGCCACTGTATTTTGGGGAGTTTTTATTAAAAATTCTAAATTGGTGCAATATAAGAGAATTACCTACTTGCCACTCCATATCTCCTGCCAAGTACTTGATAAAGCATGTTCTACAAATGCAGACCTGGAGTCATGATAAGAGAACTCACTCTTGCTGGATATTGGAATTATCTGACTGATATTGCTGGCAAATATAAATAAAACCAGGAAAAAGTCTCAACTGAAGAGTTTCTAAACTCCTAGAGATTATGTATCACCTTGAGGGAGAGTTTGAAGGGAAAACTTAGAGACCCTTCCATTTGCCTACATGTTGGTGATCATATTCAAGATGAAATTTCCTGGGCTGCTCAAGCTAAACAGCTTCCAAATATGTATAGGTCTGATCAAGACCTCAAAGTCAGGGCTGTCTCTGAGGCCAATCCAAGTGTTGGATCAGCTTCTTGTAGGGTGACCCTCAACTGCAGGGTTATGGGCATATGGATGATGAAGATCTCTTGTTTTCTGGGATCCACCTTATTAACTATCTAAGGAACCAGAGCCCCTGATGTCCATGATCAGCCTCACCAAAGCGTACAAAAATCAGAGGAGAGATGGGGTAGTGAACAGTGACAATCACATATGTGGGCCATGACAACCTCTTTTGAAGTTCTGTCTGCTTCTCTGGGAGGGCGTGTTGATGATAGTAGCATCAGATGAATTCAACTTGCTAAAAAAGCAGTTGTTTATCATGAAGAGGAAGTTAATTGGGGATAAAATATTGGGATTGACCTCTGGTGCTGTAGGAGTAGGAAGTCCCCTTCCGTTTCTGTGCCTCATTTTCTGCACCCATAACTTAGGGTAGTGGCACGAGAGAAATAGAGGCTACATTGTTAGGACACTTCAATTCTAATAATGCAAGCAGTGTGTCCTGTTTTGTGCCCCTTTCTGTTAAGCACCAAACAAAATCTACATTTTCATTTCCACTGACTTCCTCTGATATGTTTCACTTTTCTCACACATTTAGGTTATTGAGATAAACCACTTACCTGAGACAGTCAGACAATCATTTAGCCAAGAAAACATGAAAGCAGATGAAAGCCCATCAGCAGAACAGATGGCTTCACATGCAAGGCAGAAAGACCCATGGGCGAGACAGCGGGCGGGCTGATGGGGAACCAGGATAAGCGATGTTGTGTGGCTGGCTGGATGGAGTGGAGGGAAGGAGGCAGGGCTGGTGACAGAGGAACGAATGTCTGCTCATCATCAGCATCAGTATCATCTTAAGAGGAGAGACACTCTTTCACCAGACCTGCAACACAGGTACATATAGCTCTGCCCCCAGCCACCCCAATATAAACAGCAAGTAGTGTGCAAAGCAGAGAACTGACAATCACTGGGTGTACCAGGCGCCCTTCACTGCATCACAGATTAGCTTACTTCACTTGAATAGTGACCTCAGGGGGTTGACTGTTTTTGTGATTGTTGTTGTAGTTGTTATCCAGCTCTATGATTGTGATAAGGTCAGGGTGGACCACTCAGCCAGTTAATGCCAGTGTTAGGCTGAACTTGGGATTGTTCCACTCCTGAGCACACATCATTTCTCACTCTGTAGCCAGAGCCGGTTCTGGCTTATGGAACATTAGTTCAGATGCATTTCCCCAGTGCTTCCTGTTCTCTTACCTCTCCCCTCATTCTGGGACAAAGATCTCAACAGATTAGAGGAGAAGAAAGCACTGTTTTACTATTCTTCTCCCCCTCCCACCTCTGTTTCCCCAAGAGTTCCATTTGTAATATGGAATGTACTCAGAAGTCATCCATCCATCTCCCTAATTTTTATGGCATTTGAAATTAAATCAACTGAGAGGCTGGGAGAAGTTTGGTAATTAAATTATTTAGGTAAGAGAATATTTAATGAATTGTAGTTACATATGCCATCTTAAAAACCATTTCTATTTTAATTTTGGTAAAAAGTAGATTGTACAAAATGTGTTTGTTGTTTGCAATCAAAACCCTTCTTTCTTTCTCTCCCACCACTCCTCTACCTTTGAATCTTCCTTCCTTCTTCCTCATATTTGGAAGCACGGACTGGCACAGTGTGCCAGTCTACCATAGTTCTGTGTTCTAGGGGCAGTGGAAACAGGAGAACATAAGACAGTCTTAGCCTGCAAAGGTGCATGTGATCCAGCTGAAGAGACAATCCGTAAACACATTAAAATGTGAGTAATGTCAAGAGCCCCACAGATGGTAATTACAGGTGCAGTGGACTTGGGAGGGGGGATATGGATTTGCAATGAACATGAGTATAGGTCTCGGTCATTTTTGTCTCATTGCTGAAAAAAAATACCTGATGCCCAAAATTAAGGAAAAAAAGGTTTATTTACCTCATAGTCTATGGAGATTTCAGTCCATAAGTAGCTGACTCCAAGGCAGAGTGGCACATGGCAGAGGGCAACAGTTCATGGCAGCAGAAAACAGAAAAAGCAACACGAGGAGGAGCAGGAGAGAGCGAGCCTTTTCACCTCCCTTACACCATACGCAGGCCAGCCCCGGGGTGGGTGTAGCATTCACACTCTTAACCGCAGAACTGACCGCGAATCGATCACAAACCCTAAAAGCCGGCCCCATGACTGCAAGAGGCTTTGGGAGGACATCTGGAAACAAATCATATCATTCTTTTTCCTTTCTTTCTTTTTTATTTTAAAGATAAAAGAATGAAAACATATTAGTAAGCACACATACATTTTTACAGGAAAATGGACAAACCATAGCATTCCACCCCTAGCCCCTCAAAAACTCATGCACATCTCTTTATGCAAAAGACATTTTAGTCCATCTCTAGGAGTTGCCAGAGTCCTAACAGTTTCAGCATTGCTGAAAAGTCCAAGTCTCAAGTCTCCTCCGAGATAAAAGACAAATTCTTAACTGTGAGCCCCTGCACAAATGAAAACTTAAGCACTTCCAACATTCAAAGGCAGAAGATAAACATTACCATTCCAAAAGGTACAAATGGGGATTCAAAGGAATGGGACCAGAGCAACTCCAAAATCCAGCAGGACTAACGTTGTGTTCTGTAGTTCCATAAGGAATATCTGCAGCAATCTGTGGTAGTTATAAGCTCCAAAAGGCTTGTGTGACTCTGTCCTATGGCATTTGTAGTGGTCGTAGCTCCCGTGGCTTCTCTCTTAAGCCTGCTTTGCTCCTTCCTTGCAGTTTTCCTCAGACAATTTACATGCCTGGCTTCTCCAAACTTCTGTGGTCCCCACTGCACCTTGGATTCATCCTCACAGTTTCACATATTGCCCTCTCAGGAGCACACTGCCTGGCCTCACAGGCCTTCTTCTAAAATCTGGATGGAAGCTTTTTAAACTTCAGAACTCTTGCATTCTGTATGCACCTAAAACCAATACCATGTGGATGATGCCAAGGTCTGCTGCCAGCTGGAGCAGTAGCCAGGCTTTCATCTCTCTTGGCTACAGATAGAGGTCAACTGCCTGGATCGCTGAGCACTCTGAACCTGATTCTAAGGAACAAATTATCTATGCCTCTGCCATTCTGGAACCTGGTGTGGCTGGCACCATCTTTCTGGAACATGGCATTCTGTGACTTTATCCTTAAAGCAAAGTCTTTCACTTTTGCAGATTTGAGGGTTCAAATGGTGGAGACTTGCTGCTTCTTGTGATGCTCTCGGGCCATCTTTTATGTTCTTCTGTTCCTTCTCAACAATTGAGATCGCCTCAGCTCTGTCTTTGCAGTCCATGGATTTGCTGGAGCTGTTTTCCTGGCCAAACTCACAATATTTTAAATCATCCTGCTGGGCTCTTTGCTCTTGATGCACAGCATAAATTTGGCTAAAATTCCCCAACAATAGCCATGCCACTGCCTCAACATTTGACTGCCTTGAGATTTCTTCTGCTAGATTAGTCCACCCCTTAATCTTAGTTTCAAGCAAAATCTCTGGACAAAAGTAAAAGGCAGACAAACTTTCTGCCAAGCCATAACATGCATCATTTGGAGTCCAACAGCCTGCAGTCCCTCTTCCCGGTAGAAACCTCCCAAGCCTGGTCTTTACCAGAAGAATTTCTGTCAGATTTCTGGTCTTCTGAGCTCTAACCAGAATCTCCCACACAGAACAGTTTAAGGTGTTCTAGCTCTACTCTTTCAAGTGACATCTCCAAACCTTTCCAAACTCTTCCCACAAGCCGTTCTCAAAGATTCTTGAACACATGGTCAGGTATAGGCACAGCAATGATCCTGCTCCTGGTACCAAATTCTGTCTTGGTTATTTTTTGTCTCATTTCTGAAACAAGATACCTGACATCCAAAATTAAGGAAGGAAAGGTTTATTTAGCTCATAGTTTCTGGAGTTTCAGTCAATAATCAGCTGGCTCCAGTGCAGAGTGCCACATGGCAAAGGGTAACACTTCATGGTCACAGAAAACAGCAAAAGCAACAAGAGCATAAAGTGGGAGAGCAAGTCTCTTTCCCTCCTTTATATTGTGTGAAGGTTACCTGCCCCAGGGTGGGTATAGCACTCACACCCATAATCCCAGCATTAAACACGAACCAATCATGAACTCTAGAAGACAGCCCCATGACTGCATGAGGCTTTGGAAGGACATCTAGACACAAACCATAACAGTGTAGCGCTTGTATTGATAAAAACAGGTAGGAGTAAGTTTCTAGGAAGAGAAGATTTTAGATTTTTGATATATAAGAGGTGGTTTGTGTTTCTTTTCTCTCTATTCTCTTCTTCATTTATTGATTTATTCACTTAGTAAGATAGATTTTTAGAAGCTGAAAATTGAATCCAAGGCCTAGCATATGCTACCACTGAGACATATCCCCTCAACAAAGACTTTTGAGCACCTATTGGATGCTAGTCATCCAAGGAGACATCTAAAATGTCTATTCTGGACCAAAGAAAGCAATTTGCATCTGAAAATGGAGAAAAAAACCCAGAGCTGTGCTTTGATCTCCAGGTGTTTCATGCAGGGATAGCTACTATCATGGCAAGCTGAGTTTGCCCACTTACAGGTGTGATGGTTCAGATCCAGTCCTCATTTAACCATGGCAGGACCTAGCTTTAAAGCATGGATCTTAGATCACACCTGTGTGGGATCAAAAGAAAGAAAGCTCATCTTGTAGGTCTTCAGCCCTTGTCCATTCACCCAAACTCAGCATCTCAGTGGGGCTCTGACATCCCAGAGCCATGTTAGCTCATGAAGTCACCTCAGTCTGAAATACTAGGGTCCAAAGTCACCTCTTGGCTGGCATGAAACTCATCCCTAGGCTGGACTCTGAAGCTGCTCTGGGGATCTATATTCTCTGGCTCCCCATCATTTTTATCATCTTACATCCACCAATCAGAAGTAGCTCTAATTTCACTCCAAAAGAAGACCTGAGCAATGGCTATTCAATTGTATTTATTTTATAAATATATCAAATAGCCTCTGTAGGAGAAATAAATGGATACAGGATATTATTTGCCACACCATAGTAGACAAATGAAATTTATCAAACACACAAATTACAGCTCAGGGTAATCTAAGTTTTACAATGCATGAAGGTAGAGGATGTGTCTAACTCAGTTTGGAGAGTTGAACCAAGTCTTGAGATGATGCATAAATTATTGTAAAACAGAGGAGGTAGTTTTCCTAATAGTGGTAATGGCTTGTGCAAAACCCAGGAGAGATGTACTGGGGAATGATATAAACTTCTTCCTATATGGCCAAGAGCCACACCAAAGGTTATTTGTTCCTTTTAGGGAAAGGGCCATCATAACCGTATATGAAAAGAAAAAAGGTAATGAGTCCAGTCCCCATTTAGCATTAGAAGTTTTGGATTTGTGATGAATACTGTTTGCTCTGGATCTGAATTCCAGCTCTGCCATGTGCCACAACCATGGGGAGTTCACAAATTTCTCAACTCATTTTTGTTGCATATAAGGTAGGTGTAATAAGATCTCACAGGACCATTCCTGGGACTCAGTGAGATAAGACAGATAGTGCTACATAGACTTTCATTTTCTATCCCGAGACTTATTTTAAACAGGTAGTTGACAAACATAAAGACTTACCAAGTCTGTGCAACATTTTAAGATCTGTTTTGTTGTTTAGCCTTATCTAACAATCTGAATAAGTGAAATAAGGTGGTGATAAAAAAAGAAATAAGAGTTTGTGCTGGAGCAGGGATAACCTTAACAATCACGTGGTGAAATTGCGGATGTCCCCTTCATCACACCCAGCACCCCAGCAACAGCAAGCTGGGTAGCCCTGGGGGTAAGAGAAGCCAGCTCTGCTCACACCATCCATGGTTATCAGATTTTCTAAACGTTTTTGAAAAAGCAGCTTTTGCTTTGTTGCCAAATCTGCTTTTCTTTTGTTTGTGAAGTTTCTACCAAGTGGAGCAGCTCTGTTGATAATGAAACTGCAGAGTATGCTCATTAAACAGGCCGCTCTACCTGAAACTGGGTGCGCTGCCCTCGCAGTGCTGAGATCTTCCACCCAGCTAGGACACATCCCTTCATGGAACATCCTTTAGGCATCCTTTAGAGGCCTACCCCTCTCTCCTCTAACACTGATCATATTAATAAAAGATCACATGTTGATATTAGGCTATGATGCTATACATGACTCCTGCTTTTTCTCAGTAGACTTAAGAGTTTTAAAATTCATTTAAAACAAGGAGCAAGATATGCTTTTTATAATACCTAAAAAAGCATAGAGATACATAAAGAAAGAACTAATATGCCTCTGACTCCTTTAGCTCTATTTATGTGGAAAAATCAGTGTTTATAGTTTCATATGTGCACCCACGGCTCTCTATGTTTGCACATGTACCACACTCACAAACACACAAACACACGTGCTCAGGCACTCACATATTCTATTGTTTAGTTTGGCAAGTGGGATTATTCACCATATGTTACCCCACCATTTGTCCTCAATCTGACCAATCTATAGGTGTAACTAATTCTAAAATATCTACTTAACATTCCATTGTAAAGATGTGTAAAAATGTAGTTACTCACTCCCTGAGTGATATGGATCCATGTTGTTTCCAGGTTTTTTCACTTTTAACAAATAATGCCAGAACAAATCTTTCTATATATGTATTTCATACATATGTGTGTGTATACAGATGTATATGCACATGTATACATTTCTATAATAAACTCATAATAAGGGTTTGTTGATCAGCTGTGTGAATTTTTAGTTTCAGTAGAACACACTATGTCATATTCCACAAAAATTGCACCATCAATATTTGAAAATACCTTTCCAGTCCTACAGGGTAGCAGTCTTGTAAAGTTTTGTGAATTGGATGAGGCAGGAATTAATTAATCTCCTTGCTCCTACTCCATCTCTGCAGCACAGCCAGATAGCAACTGTCTGGTGCCAGTGGAACATGTAGGGGACCAGACCCGTGCTGACCCTCTTGTTTGAGGAGAGTTCAGCTGGTTACCCCTACAAGCTACCCAGCCTACCTTGTTTTACCAACAGAGCTGAGTTCTCCGGTAGGTTTAGGAGCACAAGTAAATCTAGTGTGAAATAGCTCTGACAGCATAAAAGGTTGTGTTTTATTCATTAAAAGAAGACCTGACAGTGAAGCTAAGTACCGTGGTAGCAAAGAGTCCCCTAAACATCTGAGATGGTATATTTGAAACAGAGGCCAAAACCCTCCTAATCTGCTAAATCTTCCTATTTTCTAAAGATGAAAGAGAGAGCAAGGAGAGGGGAGAAAATAAGAGCTAGGTCTCATCCTTTCAGGTTGCTATAGGACTACAGAGCTGAGTGTATACGGTGCTTAACTCCTTGCCTGCTACATGGTGACTTCTTAACAAACTCTCATTGCTATTATTATTATCAAATAAAAAACAGCACAGTCATTTTCAACCCATCATTTGCTACTTACAGACGCTTCCTCAGTAAGTCACAATTTCAAGAATATTCCCATTTACTGGCTTTATTTGCCAGTTTCTAGGGATGAAACCAGAGTCTCTCTTTTCTGCAGACCCAAAGAAAACGTTCTCTCTGTAGCTGAATGGGAGCTTCCTAATCTTCAGATCTGTCCTGGGACTCCAGAGCATCAAAACCGTGTTTCCCCCCATCCTTTCTGAGCCATGGAGTCCCTAGAGTTTTCTAAGTGAAAGGCCTTGTTCCTGACTTAGGTAGGAGTAGCAAGGACCCGCCTGGGTCCTGGGGAACTCTGTATGCCCTCAGGATGCCCTGACTAGGAATTCAGACTAGAAAGTCTCTATATAGAGTTTAGCACGAGTCTGAGGTTCAGCCTAAGAGCTGATAATAACTTACAGGATGATGAGCCATACCTCGGCTATTGCTGCTTTGTATTTTCTATAGGTATTATGTGTAGTTTCTCCTCACTTACACCACTAACGGTGTGTCTGCTTGACTCTTTAAAGTTCACTGAAGAATAAAAGTGAGCTCCAAGCACCTCAAGCCTATTTTTTTCACAGTCAATCAGTGGGTTCTTCCCTCTAACCTTATTTCTCACGTATAAAATCCCTAGCTTCCTAATCACAACTTTGGCTTTTTTCCCCAGTACTGAGGATTAAACCCAGGACCTTTACACTGAGCTCTTTCTTCAACAACTTTTTTATTTTAAGATAGAATCTTTCTTGGTGGAAACCACTATGAAGCAGTTTGGAGCAGGATTTAATATTAACCGATTGGCTTTTCATGTTTACATGTGAGTTTGCCTGAGGCCTAGGCTCTTGTCTGGTCCTTTGAGGCCTCGTGGCTTCACCCACCATTACAGGCCTCAGTGGGAACCGGTGACTCACAGAGGTTCACTTACTGTGAGTCTGCTGCTCATCTCTAGACAAGGGCCTAGGCCTCAGGCAAACTCACATGTAAACATGAAAAACCAATTTGCTATTAAATCTTGCTCAGAGCTGCTTCATAGTGTCTCCGTTACTTGCTAAGTTACTAAGTTACACAGGCTGTGCTCCAAATTGCAGTCTTTCCTCAGCTTCCCAGAGGGCTAAGATTCTGGTCCAATATCACCTATCACAGCTCATCTTTAGCCTTTAGACAGAGGTATTAACTTTGGTTTCTCAGTGCCAACTCTGAGGCCAACCAGGGGACCAGGCTTCTGCCCCTTGCAGGCCCCCAGCTCTATGCCTCTGATACCAGTGCCAAGTGAAAGCCTGGTGGCTACCAAGGGGTGGGTAGGCCGGTCTCATCTGTCCCCACACTCTCTCATCCCCAGTAACACACAGTAACACAAGTTACATTGGTCATTCTCTACCTCTCAGCCTGTGTACTCCTCCCTGCCACATTTCTGTTTTTCTTGTGTTTATGAATGATTTGTCAGGAGTCACTTAAAGTGAACCATCTCAGCCTCACATTCTAGCCTGCTCAGGGAGCCTGGCTTGAGCACTGTGAGGCTGATGTCATTTCTAGTGATTAGAAAAGTTTAACACCATCCCATTTCCCTCAGAAACTGGTAATAGAAACATCTTAGCCTATATCTGTAAGATGTTTTCAGTCCTTTGGTCCTGCTGACCATGTGTTAAGGCAAAGGGACGAGAAGATCAGTTGGTAGAGATGGGGAGGAGACGAAACATCTCCGTTCTCAGAGGCTCTGAGCATGGCAGAGAGCTGGGGCTGGATGTGCCTGCCACGCGAGAGCTCATGGGTGCTATCGAAAATCCAATCTGATCCACTCCAACTGGGCTATTACACTCTGGGCCTGATAGGATCGTACTCTCAGAGCACAAGGTAAAATTAAATTTGAGAGAAAATGAGATTCCTTTTGTTTTGAACCAAGTCCCATAGATAAGTGTTCTTCACAGCTTGACCTTGATGGCCAGGGGAAGCCCCTTTACAGGCCCAGAGGCATTGGACAGACTAATTAAATGGACTGGTGGTTCCTCTGCTTTTTTGCTTGGCACCGCCATTGGGCTCTTCCTTCTGTCTCCTTCCAGATTGGCTCTGGGCTGAATTGCAAAATTCCATAGAGATGATTGTCCCCAATACCCCTCCATCCTCTTCCTGCAGCTCCTCTTGCCTTTGACCATCACTATGCTTCACATGTGAAGTGGAAGATGCCAGCTCCGAAATCTCGTGTCAATGGGTTTCCTTAGTTCCCAGTAAGAACCAAGGTATTCAGTGAGCTCATTTGAGCTAAAATGTGAACAGCGATGCGAAAACAGTCTAACTCTCTCTACCTCTTCCCTGTATGTCCTTATAAGTGACTTTCAAACAAAGAAATATCTGGTGCAGATTTCAGAGATCCTCTAGGAACCTTGCCCCAAATCACAGGACTCGGGGCTGCTCCCCTGGGAAGAAAGATGAGCCCTGAACACATGTTTTCATTACTGACTTATAGCAGCTCAGTGCGATCTGCAGACAACTTGCATCACAATTTCCTGGGATGCTGGCAAAGAGTTTATTTTAGTTCATTGTGCAGAATTATTAGTTCAGAATCTCTTCCCTGCCTTCCAAGGAAATAGGCTTTTCACTTGCCTTCCACATAACCCTGAGGCACAATTCAAGAGCCATTGGCTATAGACAGGGAGAGGTTTCTCCCAGTGGCCCTGAGACTTTCCCGCCATCATATGTCTGATTGATAGATTATTTCTGGGAAGCAGAATATGCTGGTTCCTTAGGCTTTTACAGACCTAACACTGTTCCCAGGGGTGGCTATAGGAAGGGCTCGGGGCTATGTGGGAATTTGCAGCTTCTCTCAATCTTCTTAGGTTTCTTCCCACAGGAAAAGTCAAATCTTTCCAAAGAAGATGACTAGATATTAAAGAGATACTCAGGTTAACTTGAATATAGGACTGACCTTACTCATTGGGAGCAGGGGAGGCAAAGATGATCATTTGCGATCATTGCAATCACTATTTGTTGAAAGCCTGTCAAGTTCTAGGCTGGGTCCAGATTATTCATAGTTATAATTTCATTTACTCTTCACAGCTTCTTTTATCCTGATGTAGCTATGCCCTTTTTATAGATGAGAAAAATCATTCCTCAAAATCACAGACCTTATAACTGATTTAATAGTAGATCCTGAGCCCTATCAGAATCTAGAGATGCCTTTTTTCAGGCAGGTGTAAATTTGTAGAGCTACAGCCCAGTCCCATCCGTCGTTCTGATTTTTATACTGGCCCTATGAAGTACATAAAGCAAATTTTATAAATGAGACAGTGGAGGATGAAGGGAACAAAGTGTTCCAAACCACGTGTTAACAGCAACACAGCTGACATTTGAACTCAACACATTTGCTCCCAAGCCAAGGCTTTTTCTTTTATGATACTTTCTCCTCCTGCCACAGTCATCTCAAGTGATACTCAAGAGGCGTGATACTAGCACTGTACCTTCAATCAATAAGTGTGGGACTTTGTGTGTGTTGGGGGTACTGTAACAAACCATCACAAACACTGTGATTTTAAACAACACACTTTTCTTGTCTCACAGTTCTGGAGGCCAGAATGCAAAATCAAAGCGTTAGCAGGGCCTACAGCCCCCCTGAGGGCTCCGGGGATGACCTTTCCTTCCACTTCCAGTTTCTGGTGGCTACACAGCTGCAATCTCTACTTCCATCTACGGTGGTCTCCTCTGCATCTGTGATATCTCCTTTCCTTCTTCGTGTTTGTTTTCCTCTTTTTGGTACTGGGGATTGAAACTATGGCCTTTTCACTGAACTACATCCCCAGTCCCTTTGAGTCTTTATTTTGGAGCAGGGTCTTGCTAAGTCACTAAGATGCACCAGCTGGGGTCGAACCTGTGATCTTGCCTCAGCTTCCTAGAATGTTCTTACCACTTGCTATTGGATTTAGGGTTCACATGAATAATTTCCTCTCAAGATCCTTAACTTAATTACATCCTCAAAAACCCTTTTCTAAATAAGGTTGCATGCATGTGTTCCAGGGGGTAGGGCATGGATGCGTGTTTTTTGGACGTCCCCCCTTTCAGTCCACTATAACACGTTACTAGTATTTTCAGACAGAAATACTCCAGGAATTATAAATATGCTAAGCTCATTAGAAAGCACATGCTGAGGCTGGCTATATAGCACAGTGCTAGAGCACCTACCTAGCATGCATAAGACTCTGGGTTCTATCCCTACCATGACAAAGAAAACAAAATAAAAGCAAATAAATAAATGGAAGAGATGAAAGAAAGCATGTGTAGTTCGTTTTTGTTTCTTTCACTATTGCTTTCTTTCCAAACCCTCACTGAGGTCCGCCCTGAGAAACAGTTGTTAATGAGGATGAGGGACAGGGAAGGATTCTTTCAGAGCAGAAAGCCTTAGCTTGAATTCACTGCTCTGAAAGGTGAGGACTCCGCTTATATGGCAGAGGAAGCCAGCTTACTATGGGAGGATTAGCAGATATACAGCAGAAGAGCTGGAGGTGGGAGGAATGCTTCTGGAAGCAGCTAATGCCCGGGTCTGGCCTGCCCAGGAGCTGAGGGATAGATTTTGGTAGCTTTTGTACAGTCCTAGTTATTGAAGACTATCCATGGACTTGGGAATGGTTTCAGGTCACCCCAGCCTGTGGGCAGATGTACCTAGGTGGGCATGGGGGTGGGACAGAAGCCTCAAAACCCTGAGCTGAGCACCGAGCCACGCTCCCTGCAGTGAGGGGAGCAGTCCTAGCTACTGTTCCTCTAGTACCGCCTTCCTAGTTGGCTTCTCCAGCACCTACCCCTTGGATGAGGGGAGAAGCTGGAAGTCATGGGGAGCCCTCTAACTGCAGCAGAAATATTCCTAGGGAAGAGCAGCGTGTGGTTTCCATGGGGAGGCTCTGCTGTGAGTCTTCGCCCTTCCACAGCAACTGCGGAGTATGCAGGCCTAGCCAAGCCAGTCAGGCTCTGGGACCTCTGAGAAATCTGCTACACTGGTTCCCACAAAGACTAGGGGCAACCGTAGGTCAGGAAGACCTTTTCCCAGATGCTGCCATCAAAGCCAGTGCTGGGGAGCATCCCGCCCCTGTGTTCCACTCTGCTCTTATGCCAGTATTTGAACCTTCGCTGTGGTAGAGCTGATCTCCAGGGCTGACATACAGTAGTTCCTGCCACAGTGATGTTTTCTCTGACACTTAGGGAGGTTTCACAGATTCAATGGGCAGAAAAATCAACCTGTTGATTTTCACAGTTGTGGGTTATTTGAAAGGAAGCAACAACAAAGCATCCAAAAGGAGCATCAGAACTGACTTGGGAATTGTAGATGCCAAGTTCGCGGCTATCGGGGGCCCTTGGGAGCTTTCCCCGGTTCATCGAGGTCTCTTTCTCCCCAAAGTTCTTACGCTGCAAAGGATGATTCACTGCTTGTCAGCACATCAGTACTTTTGGTCAAGTTTAAGATTTGCTTCCAACCGTACCACTGCACCTGCGCCCATCTAACCACGCCCAAGAAAACTGGGGTCAATGGGAAGCCTAGAGGTGGGAGGAGTTTGGTCAAAGTCCAGTCTGCCCTTAGGAAGGAGAGAGAAAATTGACCACCATCCTGTAGTGAGTCAGTCCCAAAGTAGAACACAGCTATTTTTGAAGCTCTGTTTTCTTTATACCATAATTTTCTCCACCTGCCTCTTCGTGGCACCTCATTTCCCATCCCAGATACCTTTTAATTCTCTGCAAAAAAGCCCTATTGATTGACAGTTCTGGATACTAGAAGTCCAAAATTAAGTTGTCATAGGCCATATTCCCTCTAAAACCTGTAGAAGAATCTCTCCTCATCTCCTTTTAGCTTCTGTAGTTTGCAGGCACTTCTCAACACGACCGGCTTGCAGTTGTAATCTTTTTCAACTTCAGTCTTAGGCTTTGTCTTGTATGGCATTTTCTCCTTGTGTGCCTCTGTCTCTTTTCCTCTTCTTATAGTGATACCAGTCATATTGAGTTATGGGTTCAATCTACTCCAGTGTAGCGTCTTCTTAAGTAATTATATCTGCAAAGACCCTATTCTAAAATAAGGTCACATTGTGAGGCTAGAAGAAGAGCATGAATTGAGGGTGACACAGTTCAGCTCACTACACATCCTCATCCATTTTCTGAAAAGTATATAATCATATTCTCACTATACTCGGGATGACTGATAAGTCTGAATAGATCTCTAGATACATTAAGAGGTACTAACAGGTAAACTGGAGAGAGGATGAGCAAGCGGTAGAAGGGAAGGTCATTTTGAAGGCAGAATTTCACCCACTAGGGAGTCATGAGAACTGGATTACTTTGAATTCAGGGTAGCGCCCTTCTTCACATAATGTTTTGTATAGATGGATATAAAATATCAGGGCATTCTTGAAAAGAACAGGAGTCATGAAAGCAGGGCGGTACAGAGGAAAAGGGTTCTTGACTTATGTCAAGAGACTGAGGCCCAAGCCTAGGAAGTATCTTCAACTTTTGTGGACCCTGGAACCCTTCAACAAGCCTTGAACTCCTCTGGTGATATGAGAGGATAGGACTGCAAGACTCTAAGTCAATCTTTGCACTAACACTTTATAATCACAAATGTGGGCCAATAGACCATCTTCCCCAGTATCACTTTAATTACCTCTTGCCACTTCTTCCCACAGGTAAAAGAATCATTTCCTGCATCCCACCAAGGTGGGGTGTCCACAGCCAGAAGGCTAACTCACAGCACTGGGAACATGCAGGATGCTACATTTTGGCTCAAAAAGTCTTCCTTAAAAGTCTTTTATTCATTGATCCAGAGACTGTGTAATTTTCTCCCTGGCTAAAAACAGGTGGTGAATTGGGCAGATAAAGTCCTTGCCTTCCCAGTTTACACTTGACCAGTAAATCTACCACATAGCCAGGAAAGACAATAGTAGTTTAGAGGTTGAATGATATGGAGCGAGAGATCTAGTTATGAGTTGAATTCTATCCTCTTACAAAGCTATGTTGAAGTCCTAAACCTAGTACTCAAATGTCACACTATTTCACAGTAGCTCCTTTATCCAGTATAACTGGGGTTATTATAAGACAACCATGTGAAGAGAGAGCTACATAGAAAACACCATGTAAAGATGACAGCAGAGACTGTAGTTAGGTATCTAGTAGCTCGGTATCTGTTAAGCCAAGTGACACCAAGGAGTGCCTGGAAACCACTAGAAACTAGGAAGAGGAAAGGTAAACCTCTCCTTACAGGTCTCTAAGAGAGTACTTCCTTGCTGACATCTTAACTTCCTACTTCTGGCCTCCAGCTCTCTGACAATACATTTCTGTTGCTTTAAGCCACTCAGTTTGTGCTACCTTGTTACAGCAACCTTAGGACACTGGTGTGCATCTAAGGCCGTCCAGTGTCCCAGAGGAGGAGATGCCAAACTGAGGCTCGAGGGCAATTGGGATTTGACAAAGAAAAGGGTACGTGAGTTGGCTTTCCATCTCTATGTCATTGTAATAAACAGCTGAGAAATCAGCTTCTAATGAGGAAAGTTTTATTTTGGCCCACAGTTTTGGTGCTTTCAGTCTATAACTAGTTGGCACTGTTGCTTTGGGCCTGTGGTGAGGCAACACATCATAGTTATAAGGGCCTGACAAAGCAAAGTTCTTACCTCACGACTGGGAAGTGAGAAAAGGAAAAGAAGGGGAAGGGGCTGGGGTCCACAGTCCCTTTCCAGGGCACACCCCCAATGACCAGAAGACCTCTCATTAGGTCCTACCCCTCAAGTAAGATTCTACCACCTGCCATAATGCCAAGCAGGAAACAAGACTTTAACACATGAGTTTTGGGGGACATCTGAGATCCAAACGACAGCAAAGGTGTGAGTAGAATGTGAAAATGCTTCTGGAAATTGGGCTAGAGGATGTCCGGGAGAAGGAAGGGTGTATCCAAGGGCCTGGAGGAGGAAAGCCTGGTTAGATGGGGGTCACTGTGGTATGTCATGGTGCTTGATGGAGAATGAAGAGCAGTATATTTTGGCGAGGCCCAGGGTCCAGATCACCTGTTCCAGTTGGGGAATGATCCTAAACACAAATGACACTGACGAGTGCCACACACCCCAGCTTTACTGTGTCCTGCAAACACCAGATTCACTGCTGCAGAAGGTGTCATGAGAGATTTAATGAGGAAATGAGCTCAAGCAAGGCTTTGCTCCCTACAGCATTCCTTCCTGATTCAGAGACTCAAAGACTCATTTATTTCCCAAATATTTATTTAATGTTCAAAGTTCTACCCTGGGTATGTAAGATACAGAAATGTATCACAATACCTAACATTTACCCAACTCGCATTATGTACAAAGCACTATGCTTAGTGCTTTATGTGGATTAGCTCACTCAGTGCTTTTAACACATTCACAGAGTGCACTACATTATTAGTCCTCCTGCACACAGAAAGAAACCACACCTAAAGAGGATAAATAACTTGCTCATATGTTTCAGCCAGGAAGCTGTGGAGTTGAGATTTGAACAAAGGCAGACTCAATCCAGGATCATGCCCTTAACTCCTGTGAAATACAAATCTTTGCTTCCAAAGCACTTATAATCTAGTAGGGAAGTCATGAGAACAATAACTCAAAGTGTGTTCAATGTAGAGGATTTCTAAGTGCTTAGAGCAGGAGGAAGGGGAGATGGACATGTAGGAGGATACGAAGAAGATGGAGCTGGGACGTTTACAATAAAGAGGGTGAATCTGAGCTCAACGTGGAGCTTGGAGCGCTCATATTAATAAGTGCTCACCAAGCAAGTGCTTATGTACCAAATTCTCTGCCAATACTTTATACCAAACACTGTGCAGTTCCATTTACTAGATTAGAAAGTCAAAGGTATGGAAAAGCTGAGTGCAATTTAGATAGATACATTTGGGAGTGAAGGCCAGAGGAAGAATACTTTTACAGAAAGTGCCTTAGAGCTGACACTGGAGGCATGAGCAGCTAGGTTGACTGGGGGTCCCCACCAGATCCTTGAACAATGTGAGAAAGGTCCAATGAGTTTGGACCGTGACAACTAGGGAACTTAACAGAAAGGTTTTGGGCTTAATAGCAGTAAGGACACATTCGATTTTAAGCAGAAAGATTGACCTTGCAACAGGACTCAAGCCAGGACAAATGTAGGGAAAGGAAAGAGGGGCCTGGTACCACACGTTATGGTCATCAGCAGATCAACAGAGTAGAGGGATCGGCTGGTAAGAAGCAGCCTCGGCACCCTGCATTTGACAGTCGAGGACAATGGCAATAAAGACATGAACCAAGGCAAGAGCAGTGGCAGGGGGAGGGCAGGAGTGATAGCGCTTCATGTCTCAAATTGACTGGACCTGGCAATTGAGACATTCAGATTGCTCTGGGCAGTGAGGAAATGAAAGTTGCCTGTGGATTAAGGGCCCACCTGCATGGCACGCAAGTACGAGGGTAAAAATACTGACTTAGCTTATAAAGCAAGTTAGAGTTCAGAAGTCTTTTCTTCCTTCTCGTTCTCTCCCTCCCTCCATTCCTTTCTTTGTCCTTTCTTTCCCCCACCACACATAGCACATGAGGGGTACCTTTGCTGTGACTTCAGCAGCCCTGAACACCAGAGGACAGCCTTGTGCATGGTGACAGGAAGACTGCGCTTCAGGAGTTGGCTGCTGGGCCTCAGCCCTGGTCCTCCTGGTCATACAGAGTTGGCTCCTTCTTCCACCTGTCCGCCCCTCTCCCCTCCCACCCTCTCCACTCTTTGTACCCTCTGCCTGTAGCAGTTTGGCTTGAGACCTGGGTGTGGGGGAGGAGGTAAGAAAGGCTTAGGAACTTGGATTAGTTGTCATTGGTCCATCTTTGGCCACTCTGATGAAAGGCAGGCTTTTGGGGGGAAGGGTTGAGATTACTGGGTCAAATTTTTCCCATCATGGAAATTACGTATTTTTCCAGTTTGGGTATCACGCATTGTCTACCCAGTTCTCTTGTCTTTTGGGCTTCAAGGCCCAGTTCGTACCCAAGAGAGGCTCTGTGACTGTGGGACTGGTGGTAGAGCTGAGAACAGCCCTGGCTGGCAGTGCACACTCATTGCTTTGAGCTCCCCACACTCTTCCCCAGGGCAGAAAGGATCTGTGCTAGAATTCCTCTCGGGACACCTTGAAATCACTTCTTAGACTTTCCTGCCCTGAGAGCCAAATGCAGAATTATTAGCATAGATGATTGCCTATGTGAAATGTCTCATTATTGCAACAATTATATATCAATTTACTTTGCATTTAATTTCCTCTTTCCACTTGATTGATGAGTTGAGTTTTATTATGCCCATTTCATAGATGGGTAAGTTTCAGTAGAGTGATCCACACAAGGGCTGAGCTACTTAGGATAAAAATGAGTTGGAGTAAATGTTTCTTACTCTGAAGTCATTGTTGTTCCCAGTCCAAGACACAGTGTTTCTATTTGCACAGTTTTATTGGTGATTTGCTTTACTTGCTATAAGGTTTTCTCCTCCAGGGAAAGGACAGGGAAATGTGTTTGATTACTACTAATTCCCCGGGCATCATGATCTGGATACTCTTCCTGGCTCAATCCTGACTACTGTTGGTTTTGAGAAGTTAAACATCATAACATCTCTGGGGTTCTGTGTCCTCCTGTATAATATGGTGAATTTGGAACTCAAGTTCTAAATTGCATACTTATGTGGCTACCCTTGTTTCCCTTCGCTTTTCTGGCCCAAAGCTAGCTGTAGGGGGTACTTTTTTCCCCCAACCAGACTAACATGTGAGAGACCGGTGAACCTGTTAGCTTTGTTCTGCCCAATATATCAGGTGACTTTTCTAGTTTTCTAAAACTAAAATGGTCCTGCAGTGAAATAGATCTATGAGGTACCTGGGCCAAAGTCCCGGGCAGCCATTCCCAGGCTAGGATCCTACATGGTGTTGTTCTGTGTTGCAAGCTGGTAAAAGGCTTTGTAAATATTAGATGTTCCCTTTGGCCCTTTGCGTAACAACAGGCAATGCTCTCATCATCCTGGATTGTGTCTCTCTTCCGTTATGAGATGGCCAATGAGGGATGTGGAGGAGTGAGGAGGGAAATGAAGGAAGGGACCTCCATCACTAATAGAGACTTCTCAGCACCCCAGGGCAGCAAAGCCTCTTTCCACGGAGGCCACTTGCTCTCTAGCTGTAGCAGTTGCACTGCCAGATCTTAACCCAGCTGGACAATGAGGGCAGGGAGGCCCAGCTGGGCACTAATGAACAGCCAGATGGAAATCAAATAGGCATGTTGGGTTAGTGACAAACCAAGTCTTCAGCTATCTGACATGAATCACAACCCGTGTGTCAGATGCTCCTGAGCAGAGGGCAAAGGCAAGGTTTGATCAATGGCATTGCCCAAAGGAAAGCTTCAGATAGTCCTTGCACCTGTGTCATCCCTCCTCCCTGACAGCAGTGTTACAAGAGGGGACAAGCAGTGTTTGGGTGGCTCCGCAGAGTATGGAGCTGGCATATTCTGGCCAAATCAAGTTCCACTTCCTGTGCTCAGCGATGGCTCTTGGGGTTTCTGTAGTTATCCTAATCAGTGCAGTACCCCCGCTCACTCCTGGGGCTGGGGAATGTGTTGACCAGCAGGGCGAGCAGGAGGGAGCAAATGGTTTCCTCTTAGCTGTTTGGGACAGAACCTCCCATGTGAAACAGAGCTGTGGTTTAATGACATGGAACAAAAGCAGCTAAACAGCTGCCAGTATGCATGCAGTGAAGGCCAGGAACTGCAATAAAAATAAGAAGCCGAGGGGGAGAGTGGCTAGCCCTGCCTGGTTGATTTGTAGTGTCTGCATTGATACGGATTTTTTTATCTGTGGATTCTCTAAAAAAGAGGTGGGCTCTAATGATATCAGTTTAAATCTCTAGGCCAAAGATATAATCGCATGCCATTACTCCTTAATTACATGGTAACTACTATGCCATTACTTCCTACTCTAGTCTAATTACATCTCACTTTTGATTAGCAGGCAATAAACACTCACAAATTGGGTCCAGGGTCCGAGATCTATTTCCATAATATTTACTCAATTGAAGTGAAGGAATGCAAACATACAAACTGGAGGACTGCAGGGAGTCTGTCCTAATAATTATTGTGGAGAACAATTGGTTAAGTTTGAAAGTCGCTCCACACTAAATAGCCAAAGTTATTTTAGGATAAACATAGCTCCATCTACCTGGGCCTAATGCAGGGTGTCAAGGTTTGGAGTCTGGAGCCTTGAATACACATGCTTCTGTTTTGTTTACTGGCTGTGTGACCTCAGGCACTAAACCTTCCTGGGTATCTGTTTCCCAATTGAAAATTGGAGAAATAATAAAAACTACTTTGTAAAACTATAGATTAAAAAGATCATTTTTGTTAAAAAAGCTCTGTGAAATGGAAAGAGAATGTTGCATGGTTATCACTAATATTCCCAGGGTGAAGAATGCCCTTTGATAGTGACAGAATGTGAAACTGTTATTTGATTGCTTTTAGCTAGCACTCCTTAGACCTCAGTGTTCATACAGATCACCTGGAAATTTAAGTTGTGATCAGCAGATCTGGGATGGGGCCTTAGATTCTGTATTTCTAACAATGTCCTAGGCGATGCTGATGCTGCTGGTCCACAGATCATAGCATGAGTCGAAGGCTGTAGGTCATCCTCACCCAAGGAGCCAGCTGTGGAACAGGACAGGACAGGAGGCCAGGTGGGTAGGACACTTTTGTGATGATGTGATCGTTCTGCCCCACAACCTCCATTAGTTTCTATTAGTTCCTCCTGCTGTGCAGATGGCAGCAACTAACATGGAAACATTGTTGGGAGGACTGGCATACAGAGGTAACCTGCTGAGGTCAGGTCCTGATACCCAGGGCCCAACACTAACAGTGTAACTCTCCATGGGGAAAGGGCATAGGAGGACACTGAGGAAAAGGCGATTTTTTTCAGGTGGTTGGTAAAGGTGTTCCCATATCCAAGAACTCTTGGTGAATGGTATAGCATGGTGGTCTTGGACAGGTGCTACAGACAGACTGTGGTACCTTCACAGTGTGTAGGGTGTCTGGGGGGGCCATAGGAGGGGCTCAGTTACTACCTGACAGAAGAAGAAAAGAGAGAATACAGGTGGAAGGAAGAGAGAAAAGAAGAGAGGACAGACAGAAGAATTTTCGTTTTGGTAGACAATGCTTCTTTCACACATTTGTCAGTGGTTGGCCCTGAAAAGAATATCAGAATGATAAACTCCATGGGTGAGGCTGGGTGGCATTCTTGATGTACCCTTTTTCAGACTTTCACTTCATAGTCTAAAATGTAGTGCTTCAGTGGGTTTTTCCTGAAGTCACACAGGGAGCACGTGGGAAAACTATACCCCAGTTTCTGCAGCTCTCCAGCCTGCCTTAGTCCCTGTGCTCCTCATACCAGATGAGGGAAAACTGCTCCTGCAGCACCCTTCCACGACACGCACCCACCCGAGACAAGATACCACTGCAGGAGCTGAGCAGGGGCTACCAGAGGGTGCACTCTCCTCTACCCTTCTGGGCTTGCTGTCTTCAGCTCTAACCACCACATCTTTGATTTCTAAGAGAAGTGATTTTTGTTTCTTCTGTCCCCATCCTACAGCAGAGAGAGAGTTACACCAGAACTCCAGGCCCTCAAAGTTCTGATTCAGAGAGGAGCCTCTTTCACATGCTGGAAACCCCAGCACACCTGGGGTCACTTGCCAGCATCCAGGTAGGGTGGGTGCCTGAACAGGGCCAAGGAACAATGTCATTTTCCCAAGGTAGCATGTGATACGTCCTAAGAGGCACAGTGTATCTCGGGTCATCAAGACTTGCCGAGGCAGGTGGGGACCTTGCAGGCAGGGCCAGGCAGAGAAGAGGGACCCTTTGTCGGCAACCACAGGGATGTGGTCAAGGTGAAAGGCAAAATGACTTTCGTATTAATAAATTTGCATCGCTGTGAGAACATTATTGAACGGAACTTTTGGAATCCTAGAATGCCTTTCAGGATGGCATGGGGAGAGGTTACTGGCCTGTAAACCAGTGAAGCCCATGATACAACTCTGGCAGCTCTTTGTCCCATATAGGGAGAGCAGAGCCTATCCACGCACCATTCTTCAAGTCATTTTTAAAAATTACTTTAATCCAGGACCTATAATACACACCTTAGGTGAATAAATTAAATATAGTACAGTACTGCCTTTGAAACTCCCAACGTTGAGAATGGAATGTCATTAAATACCCTTTTAGCAAAGACTTCAGTGTGATTTCTAACCACCACATAGAGTAAAATCTAAATGCGCATCAGCATGAAATATTTTCAAAGCCTAATTGAGGGATTCATGCTATGTTCATGATGTAGACAGTAACTAAAGGTGTTTAAACTGCTGGCTGTGTTTCTTTTCTCCATTTTGCACAGCTAAATGTGTCATTGTTCAGAAGGCCACCCTTTTTTATGCTTTTGTCTTTATACTAGCTCCTATACACACTGGAGGTCCCTGAAATCCAGAGAGCTCAGGAGCTGAACCACATCAGCTCAATGACTGGGCTATCCTGGGCTCATTGTCAGTTTTTTTCTTGTGTCAGGGTTCAAATCCAGAACCCTGCACACACTAAGCACACGTTGTTGCCTAACCACACCCCCAGCTCTACTCTATGCTTGGAGCTCACACGTCTAGTTTTCTCCCATGAAAAGGCCCAGGGCTCTGTGACCTTGGAACTTAGTGGGAGTCTCACTGAAGGCCTTCGACCAGTAACTCCCTGGGCATGATAGGGAATAAGTCATAAGAAGATGTTTCTTAGCATCTAGGAGGAGAAGTGGTCAAGACTTTGAAAAGGCTGGCTGGGAGAAGTAGGGTGAAAATCTTTCTGTCTTAACCTGTGGTGCTGGGCTCGCCCACAGTCCCTAAAATGGTATTAGCTCAGCTTCACGTCATCCTGACCTTCTCACTCCCCACCACATGGGGACACCCCTGCTCTGCCCCCACATTGCCCTTTCTTCCTACCACATTCCAATTCAACAATAGGATTTTGATGAGTAAACTCGGTACTTCAGTGAGACAAATTACAAAATGAACACAAAAGCAAGGTTCATGCCTGAAGCTTTTTTAAGTGCCTGCTACATGAGTCATTCCAAATAACAACAGTCATGCAAGGCAGATACTTTTGCTCCAATTTACAAGTAGGGATGCTAAGGCTTGATAGGTTGCCTAAGATCACATAGGTCATAAATGGCAGGGCCAGGACGTGACTGGGTTCATGTTCTCCAAAGCACATGCCTTCTCAGCATACCATAAAACCTCTCTGAGGAGGTCATGGGTATTTGAATTGTGACAGCCTTTGAGCAGAGACAATGTCATGTCCATCTCTATGGAAGGTAGGAAACGATGATTTGATATACACTGTCTATACAGGAGGCCTGATTGTGATCCAGACTCACTTGCCTTGCCAAGCAGGGAGAGGGCAGGAGTGTGAAAGGCTGAGAGAGAGCACTGGCTTGGCTTGAAGTCCCAGAGGGGAAACAGAGGGCCAACTTGTCAGGAGGTGGTTGATCAAAACCCTCACAGCAACAGTGCAACCAAGGGCCTGTAGATGTGGAGCACAGAGGAGCAGCTAGGCAACAGAGGACAGGATCTGATGGTGGCATAAGATTGTTGCAGGATGGAGGGACCATGCTCAGAGGACTGGAACACAAGCCCTCCAGTGAGGTTGTGGCAGAGGAATATGCACACTGACTTACAGAATTTGCCAATATCCTTGGTGTAGATGGTCTCACTGTGGCCAATTTCAAGCTAATGGGGTGATGTGAACTTGCTCATAATATAGTATTCCCCCAAATTTGACAATCTACTCTTTATCATTAAAATTAGGAAAGTACTCGCTAGGGTTGGGACTCTGGCCAGCAAAACAGAACCTAGCTACAGAGACTTAAAGGTCTGATGAGGAAGTGAGATGGACCATGGCCTTACTGAAGCACCACTCTACAAAGCTGGCTCATGCTTAAATGATACCCTCAGGTGATACTGCAACATCTCTCCTGGCCACCACTTACTGGCTTCCAACTTTCATAAACATATATGTCTGGTGTCTGTACCAAATACCTTCATTTGCAAAGTACTTATTAATGCAAGCACTTGCGAAACCTTTTTAAAGAAATTTCAAAGTGCCAGGGACTGTGTTGGAATTATGGTTTCCCTTTCTCAACTGTAAATCTTAAAAGAAAGTGTTGCCACAGCACTAGACCAAAAGTAATTGTATACTCATTGAGAAAATGACTGGAACCAAACTTGTTAATGGAAGCAAAATTTTAAAGAGCTGCAACACATCTTTAGAGAACTCACAAGAGTTTTTATTTCCACAGTATAGGATTCTCTTTTCTTCAGTCTTTCTCTCATCCCATAAGTGGTTTGGGAGTTTAAAGACATCATAGAAAGATTAGGAGTGCATTTATCAAGGTTAGAAGGTCCTTGTTCCATTTGTAAAACTTCTGTTATTTTATATATTTGAAAAGGTAGGCTTTTGTTTTTCCTAATTGAAAACAAAAATCTATCAGCAACAGCTGTGAAATGTTCCAGGGCATGGAAAGTCCAGTGTTTTACACTGCCTGTGGGCCCAGTTTGCACTCCAGAGCAGGAGACTGACCCATTGACTGGGGCCTGTCCCTGCAGGGCATTTCTGAAAAGGAAGGCCATTGCCTGCAACCTGAATGTCCCCTGAAACCCAGAGAAGCTCCTGTAAAATTCAGGGGACTGTAAAGAAAAAGACAAACCTCAATAAAACCACAGGGGCCATTCAAAGGCTGACAACTATCTTTAATACCTTTTAGCCCAAGGTAATGTGTAAACCACCAAGGGGTGGGTTGGGTCCAAAGGCGAAACCCTGGGTGTGACATCCATGAAGCCAGAGGCTCCATGGGACTGTGAGTGGCAAAGGTGGATGGTGAGGGAATCTAGGCTGGTGCACCCCCAGAAAACCCACTTGTGAGCTGATTCTCCAAAATCAAGATTGGGTTTGTCAAATACCTTTCTAGGAAAACACCTAAGCAGGTGCCTAGAAGATTAGGATCCATATCACCTCGTCTATGACCTCTAAGGAAGATGTCATCTAAAAAGCCCTGAGGGAGGTTGAGCATTTGATATAAAACATGGTATATTTTCAATTGTTACTTGTCTGTTCTTTGTCCCTCTTCCCCTACTGATTTAAATTCAATCTATAGCACTTTATTTTTCTTTCATATCTCTGTTACAGGATTAATCATGTTGTGCTACATTACTTTATATGTCTGTCTCCTCTGCGCTCTGGGAGAGGCTCAGAGCCTATGTATCTGTGAGCTTCCTGTGCCCGGAATAATCCACACTACAAGACAGTGTTCTGAAGATGCTTGTTTAGTCAATCCATGAATTTCTAATGGGTTGGGATGAGGAAGAAGGAAGAGAAGGAATCAAGAAAGGAGCTAGAATGGAGGAAACGCAGATCGGGATAGATTCCTCCAGAAGCAAGAAGTACACATTAGACATAGCTGTGTGGACAGCATTTCACACTTACGTGACAAAATGAGGAACAATCCTAAAAAGCCACCAGTGTGGGGAGTCAAGAGCTTGGCTGCCTGCTTCCCAAATAAAAGGTTAAGCTAGTCTGCAACTTTTTAAGTTTAAACAAGGTCTATCGGTGAAGGAGTAAGCACAGGGGAAGGAAAGGATTTTCACAGGAACATCATGGCAGGGCCGTTAAAGGAGGTGGACAAGAGCACAGGCAGGTCAGATTCCAGGCCAGCAGAGAGCACCACGCTGGCTGGGTGACTGAGTGAGGTAACATTTCCCATGCAAAGGAGAATATGGAAACACCAGTACAGGGTCTGGCATCAGGGAGGGGGTTGCTTCCATGTCCTGCCTGTCTCCCTCCTCTCTCTTTCTGCTACCCTTGGGAGTTGCCATGGTGGCATCTCCTCCAGGGGTCTCAGAGAAGATGGAGGGGTGGTCTCTGAGGTATGCCAAATAAAAAGAACAGACCAGACTGGGTAAGGAGAGACTTCACTAGAAGGGGTTATTACAAGGGATGAAAGAGACTATTACAACAGGTAGGGTGTGGTCACTATGAGATCGGCCCACACCGCAAGGTTACAGAAAAGTGGATTTTCTTTAAAGGGAGGAAGAAGCAAGGCCATACCTGACTGGTGCTGAGAAGTGAAGCTGAGAGATTGTGGTGATGTGAATGGACAGCAGATTGGCGAATGTCAACTTCGAGGGCAGCTTACTCTCAGGAGGAGCTGCTAAAGGGAAGTTGTATTCAGACCAAAGTTGAGGTGCCTAGGAGAAGAGACACTTGACCTAAGCTGGTTCATTAGTACTTTGCTCCAATGGCTCTGCGAGGAAGAGCTCTTCAATCCCCGAGGAAACATTGGCTGGGACTTTGGAGGGTTTGCCTGACTTTCACAGGTAAACAAGGGGAACATCTGGGAGTCTTATCAAGGTCAAATGAGGAACAGCGTTCTTTGCAGTTAGTCATTTCCTGGAATAGAAATGGCTGGGGAGTTCTTAACCGGGTTGTTTTCCAGAATCTCAGGCCTCAGGTAGTGTTCACCATTGCCAGGTGTGCAAGAAGCTCTTTTCACATTTATCCATTTATTCTTGACAGTCTCCAGAGACCAGGACAAGTTCATTCTGAGATATATTTTTTGTAAGGCGGTAGGTTATGCTATTTGTCTGGAATCAAGCTTCTGCTTATATTTGGAACTGTTTAGGTCCCTATCTTCAATTTACTTCCTTTCCCCAGGTGCATTTAATTAGGTCATATATACGTATCCAAACTTCAACAGGTTTAGAATCCTACAAATATGTTCCCATTATTGAGACTGTCTGTCCTATGGAACAATCCATCAAGCTCTCTCAGCTGAGCGTTTTTTATAAGATCATTTAAATTCCTTTTGCTTTTATCTCTGCTCCCATCAAAGTAACTTTCTGATTATGACTTGGCTTCCCATGTATTCAGACTACAGGGGGAGAATGCACTAATCAGGAAGCTTTTTGTGGGCTGGTCGTACAACAATTACTTCTTATTTCATCTTAGTCATTTGGCTCTCTGACATCTACCTCTGTCTCACACACAGCTCAGTCCCCAGGGCCTCTGTTACTTGGCCAATGTCAGATGCTTGTCTCTAGCTCTGCAAAGTGCAGGCCAAACCCAAAGTGCAGGTATAGGGTCTTCTGAAAGACACTCCCTGAAAATGGCACCTTTAATGAAACCACTACCACAACCAGCTACCATTTTATAAAATCCTCAAATCTCTTCAACAAAAGACTGTCTAAAATGTGTATGTGCCAAATCATTTTGACCTCAGCAGGCACTGGAAGGTGAGAAAAAACGTGAGCCCCACTCCCGATGTTTGCTTTTTTCCTTCCTTTTATTGATCCATGTTGTTTATCCTCAGTCCCCACTCCTATTCTCTTATGCCCACTGGCAAGGGTTGTAATGTACTCAAGCCTGTATACACTCTTTCAGAGTTTGTTATTGATTTGTGTTTCATATTTACGTAAGTCACATTAGGTTCAAGCTACTCCTTTCACTTCCTCACCCTGCATTTGGAAGCTCCATCTGCATGACTATCCGCACATACCCCTTCCTGCTGCAAAATGCTGTATGTACCATGGATGGTTTGTCCATTCTCCAGGGACTGACACAGAAAACCACATCATATTTCCCAGCAAATGGCAGCTTCTCATGTGCCTTGTAAGACTTATAAGAGGTTTCTTGGGCTATCTGCCCAGAAGCAGAATTGCATCCTCCCAGGCTGGGCGCACCTAACTTGGTGAGGACAGCTGACCTGTTCCCTGTTGTATCTGCTCCCAACCACACTCCACTTGCAGTGCGGGCCTGAGGGCTCCCGCAGCCAACAACTCTGCCGCCACAAGGCTTGTCCACCTTTCTAACTGTCACCCCCTCATAGGTTTAACTTGGTATCTTATTGCTTTATTTTGCACATTTTTGGTTACTCAGTAGTTTGAACAACTCTTCTTATAAGGCTCTGGGGTTGAAACTTCTCTTTATTTCTTATTTTTAGACTTTGACTTTTTTTTATTAAACTTGTTACTTTTTTGTTGCTGATTTACAGATGCTTCTTACAGATTCTATGTATCAACACTTTATCAGTAATTAGTTTTTCCTCCAGTGTCCACAGTGTCCATAAATCTTTAATTTTCAATTAATCAAATCCAGGCTTGTTGCCTTATGTTTTACGCTTTTGATTTCTGTTTAAAAAAAGTCCTTCCTACCCCAAGGTCAAAGAGTTATTCTATTACATTTTCTTCTATTAACCTTCTACAACCATTGCACTTTCTTCTTCAATCAACACATAATCTTGTCTTTGCCTGTAATATTCATTAAAGGAATGTAGTTCTGGTTTTATCCAAGAAGTTACCTTCAGCAAATGAAGAAGTCAGATAAAGATATGAAATCTGCTGGTTTTCTCCACATCATCTTCTAAGCAATCTGTCCTTCCCTCACTGATTTGTAGTGCTATTTTTATCATATATTAAATTTCCAAAGGAATGTGCACTACCAGAAAGTTTACTGATTAGATTCACTTGTTTGCTGGAGTGTAGTAAGACTTCAGAAGATTTCTGGAAAATTGGAATGACCAAGCCTCTAAAACCCAGGGTGAGCTGAAATATAGGAAATCTAGTACTTTGGGGGTTGGCTGAAATGTAAGAAAAACCTACACAGGCACCAAAATTCCCTGATTCTTCATAGCAAGGCATAGTGGCTTCAGGTCCAAGGGCTTCTTTTGTCCTTTCTCTAACCACGGAAGTGATCAGGTTTAGTAACAATCAGTTTGACAGTTAAATAGCTGCACTGTGATTAAAACCTTCATCATTTCGTAACGGATATTCCCTAATTAACTACAGGAAAACTTCCGGAAGTAGTTTGTAGCATCTCGGTTCTACAGACGAGGGAGATGAGATGGAAAGGGGTTAGATAAACTTGTATCAGCCTATCCAGCAGATCAGGTACAGAGCTGGGTTTGAATCTACATGTGCTCAGCTCCATCACCAATGACTGTTCTCTCTGTTATGTGCTCAGTACATTATTTTATTCTTTCAGACATAGTATTTACTAAGTTCTAGCTACTGCAAGACACCATACTTGGTGCAGAAAGGATTCTTCAGATAAGGGGGTCTGTCTTTGAGGAGTGTCTAGTCTTTCCTGTATGATAAGAGGTATCCAAATAAATTACAGCATAGCGTGGGAAAGAAGAGCTCCCTTGGAGGATGACTGTGCTCTGAAGTTGCTCAGAATTGGGAAAATGTTTCCATTGTTCACCTGCTCTCAAGAGGTACCCATCCCATGAGTCTTCCATGCTGGTTATAGTCACAGTAAATTTGGATGTTGATTCTAGAGCTGCATAAAAGCTTAGTAAGATTGTGGCATCGGGGATTTTTTTAGATCTCAAGAAATTAAAGGGGATAGCCTCTATCTGGCACAAAATGTCTTTTACACTTGAATTGCTTTCAAGTTTGGCACCTGACCTGTAATCTCAAGACCACTCAGTCTCAGCAATTCTCCACCAATTGCTAAGGAAACATGCAGGTCAGAAATTCATAAATAGCAGAGACACAGAAAGGAAGAGACAGGAAAAAAGGGTTGGGTGACTACTCCATAGAAAACACTGTACTAACATTTCCTATTTGAAAGGTTCTCCAGAGGCCAGGTGTCTCCTCAACAAGGATATCTATCAAAGTGGCTCAGGAGAAACTGATCAGGGAGGAGGAAGTGGAACAGTGAAGGGAAAGAAGCCAAGCAAGGGTGACACTCCAGGAAAAGTCTTGGTCTCAGCCTGACTTGGCATGGGGCATCTCAGACACAACATTGCTGATTTAGCCCAAGGATGACCACCAGGCTTAGGCTTAGGCCAGAGGGAGACAGGGCGGTGAGGGCCTTCTGCAGGTCATACTCACAAGGGAACTAGGCACAGAGAAGTCAAGGTTCACAGGCTGGGGAGGGCAGGGCCTTGGCAGAGGATCCACAAGGCTGTTGTGGCTCAGACTGTGCACCACATCATCATCTAGTTCAGGAGTCCTGCTGAGGTGAAGCTATTCCTAGGGACCCTGTGTTTCTCCACTCTCCAGTGCATAGATGAGAAAGTGCCAGCACAGAGAGGTTACAATATTTACCTAAAGTCTTGTAAGCTAATTGGTGACAGAATTTGAGTATCAAGCTTCTAAATTTAGGTTGAGATCTGGGATAGCTCCTTCTCACCACCTCATATACTGTGAGGACAGTGGCTCTCAGGACTTGTAGGACCCTGTTCAAGCACAGAAAATCCTATTTTACATTTTATTTACATCACTCTGTGTCCTGAGTCTGGCTTCATGGAGCTTTAGCATCCTTCTGTGCAGGCCTCTGAGCTCACCAAGCCCTGTGCAGTCGCAATCATACTTCTTCCCTTGACAGAGGGCCCAGCAATCATCAGGAAGACTTATCTGGGCAGTTAAGGAAACCTTGGTGCCTGAAGAAGGCACTCAGAAAATGACAGGTCTGAATAGTCTGACAAATTTTTATTGCCCCCAAATTTCCAGTCCTGTAAGTCATGAAATAAATCTCAGCCCACATCAAATAAATTATTGTCTGTTTAAAAATGAAAGAGTGGATAAAGCAAGTGAGAACAGTCTGCTTCGGCTTCTTCTCTTCTCTGCTTGACAGCAGGATTTTTCGATCTAGAGCTTTGTCTGTCCTTTCCTAATGCTAAATCCCTCCTGCTAACTCCTCTGATAGATGATTCAGTCAAACAGCGGAGAGTCAGCAAGGGTTAAGCTTGCTTGGAAGAGTTGTTAGGATGCCCAGCCAGGGAGGAAAGAAACTCTGAAGGATGAGAAAGCTGTCATGCTTGCTGGCTAGGCAGATGAGATGGCCAGCAGTTCCTTAGAGCAGTAGAGATTTATCAGCCAAAGGGGGTGGAAATCAATTGGCCTGATAATCTTAAAAGAGAAGAAAGGAGAAAAAAATAAAATGCAACAGACTAAGGGGACAGTGAGAGACATTTTAGGAATAAAATAGAGGCCTTCTCTGGTCTCCCACGGCCCAGCCTGTGCCCCCATCCTTGGCTGTAACAGGCTGAATTATAATTGTCAATTTGCTTATCTTTCTCCCTGACCACAATGCCAAGTCCATGAGGATGAAGGCCGTGTCCTTCTCATTCATGCTTGATGTACACCAGGCCTAGTACAATGTGTACTACATACTATACGCTTGTTATATTCTTGTTAAATGATAAGTAAAGACGTGAGTGAACTGGCAGTTTTAAAGTGCCAATACTGACCCAGGCACAGTGCTACACACTTGACCCGCTTGACTCATACAATCTCAATGTGTGATAGATGTTATCGTAGCCATTTCGCAGATAAGAAAATTGAAATTCAGAAAGGTCAAATAACTTTCTTCAGGCCAGACAGTAAATAAATGGAAAAACCAGAATTTAAACCAAGGTCTATCTGAAGCTAAAGTCTATGGATTTTATGGGTTTGACTATTTAATTGTAGATAAGTCTTTATGCGAGGAGATCTGGCTGACCGATGTGCAAATGTGTTCCCACTTTCCCTGTGCTGCCTACCATTTTGTCGTCCCACCCTTTGCCCACACTTCCTCCCTTGACCCGGGAGAAAGGAGAAAAAGAAATCCAAGCCAACCCATTAATTATCCCCTGTCAGATGCTTCTCCCAGGGTGTTCTATTTGTGTATGTTTTCTCCTCTCCTCTAGGATGCCAACTCTTTGGGGGGTACAAGCCACATTTTGTGCTTCTATGGCCACTGCTTCCCCAGAAACTTATAGGTATGATTCAGGTCACAGGCAGTCATGAATCCCTAGCATGTCACTGCAGCAGAGGGTGACAGAATGAGGGCGCCAGGGACCTAGGGGCTATGGCCCATAAATAGGGGATGCACAGAACTGCCTTTGAAAGCCCTACCAGTAACAGATTCAATCCATCAATGGTACACAAAGCAGCCTGGTTCTGGAAGGACAAATGGGGTTTCAACAAAGGGAGATGAGGGCGTAGATGGAGGCTCTGGAAAAACTGGAGCACCGTGGAGTCAGCCTGTCTGTCTCTGATTCCCTTTCCTTCTCTCTGGGCAGCCAGATAGCATCGGCTAGGAAGTGTGTGTTTCTTCTCTACTGCCCAGCCTTACCATGACGGCCCTTTCCCCCGTTTGAGTCTTCTCAAATATAAAAGGAAGCCTGAAGCAAGGCTCACTTTTCCAATCCAGAGATCCTCGGAGCCCCCTACCTTTTGAGACCTTTAATGTAACTGCTGCTTCTCAGGGCTAGTCAATAGCTAGGAAAGGAAAGAGTTATTGTGAGTATCAAGTGCTGAATGAAGCTTATTACTAGGAACACACATGAATGCTGGCCTGCGAAGAGACATCCTTCTCGTCTGGGCTGAAGGGATGGAACATGATTAAGAAGCTGATTAGAGGGTGGGCGCTGCCTCTGTCCATCTCTTCCTGTAGGTGCTGCTGGGTGAGTTCATTAGCAGAAGGCAGCAGGGAAGGGGAGCATTTGCCACTTTTCTTACCTCCCCACCTTTAGCCCTCTCCAGCTGGGCTTCTTCATCATGAGGGACAAGGTTGGTCGGGGTCTGACGCATCCTCCTGTGGAAATGAGATAATCACCATGGGCGGACCTCCCCTAAGACCACATAGACAGGGTTAACAGCTTGTGAATTGTTCATTTGGAATAAAATAATGAAAATGAGAGAACAACCCTACCCCCCATGCTTCTGCAGCTGGATGCCCTGAAAGGAGCTTACCATTCAGCCACATGGGCAGAGGACAGACAACTTCAGTGTGATGTGGAGACCCCGGGACTCAGGGTACAGCTAGAAGCCGGGAAGGACTCCCTACCACCTCCAGGGCCCCTGTAAGGGATGAAGAGGTGCTGGGTTGAAAGTCTCCCCGCACCTCACAACTTGCAGAAGCCCAGAGTGATCTTTACAGATTGCTAAGTCGCCAGCACCCCCAGAGTTAGGCCCTGAGACAGGGAGTAGGTAAACAATGGCTATCACTTAACTATTAGAATCACCAGATCTCATGATCTCTGTCTAAATTCACTGGCGCATCGTCTTTTAGCATTCCGTAGAAGTAACACTCTTTGCCCCTGCTGGTGTCCATTTAATTATTCCTACCATGACTGTTGAGAAAGAGGAGATATTACCAGCCCCCTCCCAACAGGAAAGAATCCTTTATTAATGACTCAGACAATCTTTTCAAGGTTTTACACGTTCATGCTGACCCCTTCCTATTTCCCTCGGGAGCTGAGTGACTGGGCTTCAAGCAAACTCATTTTATTGATTTCTCAGGTTGGATAACATGACACCTAACACCAATGCAGAAGCCCAGTTATCTCAATGCTTTATGTATGGGAAGCAGGAAAGACAGGAAAAAAGGTCCCTGTCGCTGAAGCAAGATTTACACTTCAGCACCAGGTCTACAGCACATAGCTGGTGGATCTCGGGTAAATCACTTTTGTTACCTTCTGCAGTATAGCAGACAAAAATACACATTTACTGACACTGACTTCTATTTCTGGTTATCTCTTGTCTCCTCAGAACCAGTGGATGTCATTTGCACCATAATTTATTTCATGTTTATGTATTTATTTATTCCTCCCTTACTTTAAGTAGTATTTGAGAAAATTCGCAGAAGAAAAAGAAAACTGTTGAATAAAAATATATGGCAGGAAAAATCAGCACCCCACCATGTGCACCACACTGCTGTGTATAAGAAACAGCCTGTTGGTGGGTTTCAGAGCTTTCTAGTAGACAAATGAAGTTGTGTGACCTGAAGGGAGCAAGTGTTCAAATTATTCTGGGATTTAAAAAAAAATTTCTCCTCTATCTGAGATGTGTCAGATTTCACTCCTGATAGTCTAACTGAAGGACATCAAGACATGTCAACAACTTCAACAACTTCACCAGAGTGAGATACCAGAAACTTCTTAAGGCTATTCCTTGTATTATTGCTCAGAGCAGGAGGACCTGTGTGAACAGAGAATTTATAAAAGTCTCCTACAGATTGGGACTCAAAAGAATGGGTTGTGGGTATGCATCTCCCTCTTTTAGGTATAACCTGTTGGTCTCAAATGCCAACCTGAACTTATAACCTTAGTATCTCCTGGGAACTTATTAGAAATGCAAAAATTTGAGATCTAGTCAAGCCTACTGGATCAGAAACTCTAGAGTTAGAGCCAAGAATCTATGTTTTAACAAGACCAGGGACACAGAGAGGAATGAGTAGACTGCATGTTCTTCTGACAATTACTGGAACACTATTTCTTGCCTCTATGCCTTTAATTAGAGTGAGACAGCAGGTAGTTTGAGGATATATTCTTTTGGTAAAGCCTGGAGAGCAAATACTTATCTTATTAATTTAAAGCAGACTCATAAACTTCCCAAACCCATTCAGAGAAAAGTCTGGTGGACAATTTCCTTCTGCTGCATGCTGTCGCCCTGGAGGGTCCTCTGATCTCCTTGCTCTGTGCAGAGGGTGCCAGGGAGGCCAGCAGCAGAGCCAGGTGTTTCCTCTGAAGATGATGTGCACGTTTCTTCACTTCTTTTAAGCTGTCCGTATGTGTTTTGCATGTTTATGCATTCTTTCCTCCCTACAGTCCTTCCCAGCTCTAAAATTCTACGATGATTCCATTAGATAGGAAGAGAATAAGAAAGATCTCTTAAGCTGAAAGGGACTTTAGAGATAATGTGATACAACCTCCTCATTTTACAGACCATAAGTGATTCAAGAGCAGGAACAATTTTCCTCTGTGTATCGCTTAGCTCAGTGCCTGGCACATAAACAGATACTCAGTGACTTTTATTTGACTGCATGTGCTGTTTCATAATTCTCACGTGCCTGATAGCATCACATCCCCACAAGTATTCTGTAAATATTCTTATCCCCATTTTCAGAACAAGAAACTCAAGCATGTACAGTTGGGTATTTACCAGTGTTGTACAGCTTTTAACATCACAGATCCAGAGCTAGAACCCAAGGCTTTTAACTTTGGTCTGTTTACCTTTCTCTTGTGTTGTGGAGCCTAAAGCCAGGAGGCTCTCATACTGAGACCTTCAGAGCTACACAAACATCTTAATGAGAACGACTAAGTTCTGAATAAACAGTGGTCACGGCCAAGCAGGGTCATCCCATGGATACAAAGGTGAGGCCCTCAGCTCTCTCTGTCTGGAGTGTCCTCCATCACAGCTGCCCCTCAGAGTTGTCTGACCACTCTCACATCCCACTTTCTACAGAGCAAAAGGCAGGATATGAGGGCCCTAGCCAGATTCCTATGACAAATATAACTGACTATTAGACTATCAAAATAGCTGAACACATACTGAAGGTAAAGACTAAAGGCATTTGTGCATCTCCTAATTTCTACCCTTCCCTTCCCTTTCTCCTTCCCCTTCCTTCCTTCCTTCCTTCCTTCCTGTCTCTTAACCTCATGCCAGGGAGCATGGCTTGGAGAGTATCCTTTTTATTCCTCCTTACTCATCTCCCTGTGGGCACCTTTGTGCAGGACACAATCAGTTTACCTGTATGCAGCAGCCCTCTCTTCCTGTGTAGACCCTATGTGTATACTGTAGTTGTGGGGCTGTTTGATTCAATATAAGAAGTATTGTGTCATTTAGCTCACATAAGGCATAAATAGAAGCCTTGCTTTCTGCTAATCACCTGTATGTCAAAGTAGATATTGGTAGTCAGGATTGGCATACTAGACTATGCCTGCAGAGCTGTTCCCCAAGCTGCATAAGGGGATTTAGCTCATCATCTCATGCACCCTCCTTCCTGAAAAACAGCCTGTGGTCAACTTCTCCAGGCTATGGAGTTGCCTGCTGTTTGAGTTGTAGTATTTCTTGCCATGAGTCCAAATATTCCTTGTTATCTATCTGGGCAGTGCACTTTTTGGGTTCAAGTAGGACAGAAAACAGTTGGGAGAACAGCCTGTGGTGGCAGAGAACCCGCTGACCAGAACTTGCAGGAAGCCTGGGCTGCCTGTGGATCTCAAGTGCTCCAGGGGCCTCCTGCCTATTCAGGCCCCTGGATGAGCCACCAGGTTCCCGACTTCTGCTCCAACTTGGCCTGTGCTTGCTGGCGTGTCGCTGCTCCTGCCAGCACTCTGGTAGCCCAGCTGCATGACTGCTAATGCAAGATCCTGGCACAGGCAGCCATACTGGCTGAGACCCTATTAATCTACGAGCCCAGGCTGCTTGGTGTTTTGTGGCTGTGAACCTCAAGACCCCAAGTTTTCCTGATTCTCAGTAAGACTCTAATGGCCTGCTGCCATCACCATGGCAACACAAGCAGTTCCAAAGAACCCTCTAAGTACCTGAGGTGAAAGCCAAGAGGGACATGGGCCACTGGGCAAACAGGACACTCTTGGCTGCTGTCCTTGGTGTTGGGCAGACCTGAGAGCAATCAAAAGGAGGAGACATGGCTGTGTGAGACTCCAGTTGGCAAAGTTGATACAGACTCTTCTGAGTGCTCCCTTCCTTGGGCTCTCCTTCCTCCCTTTTCCCTCAACCGTACAGGCTGGGAATTCCCACTGCCACTCTGATGGGCATCTTCCCATCCCTCCCTGCTGTGGCTAGCCAGCCCTGTGTGAGACAATAATGGGGGCGTTGCAGTCTGGAGTCACTATTCCATCTTGCCTCTCTATGATTAATCATGGCTTCTTCAGGGCTGGGACCACCTAAGAGAGCCTTAGGGCACATCTCCTCTAAGTCCAACCACAAAAACTCAGTGCGTGTCTCCTACTGGATGCCTACCGTACCTCCCTGGTGCTTATAGTACTACATTAGAGCATTCCAAAAGGTGTGAAGATTTGAGGATTTTGAGATTTGTCAAACCATCAGAATTACAGATGAGCTACTGAGTAGCTGGACATCAAAATCAATGGAGGCTTGCCCAGTCCTGGGCTTCTGAGTGCCTCCTTTAGCATGAAAGACACACGTACATTACTAAAATGCCTGGACCAATGTCACATGGGACTCATATCCTATACTTCTAAAAACTAATTACAAAGTCTACACTTCTCCAAATATGTGTCTGTATTCATTTGGGCACATAGTTTTAAATTCTCATAATCTTTGTGTATTTGGATTTTAATTGTCATCACACTTAGTTTCATCGATGCCTTCTATTTATGTAGCATCTGTATTCCATAAACATATGCTTTATGTTCTTTTCCAAGGACTTGAAAAAGAAAACATGCTTGCTAAGACCATAACTATATGGGATCAGCATAAATTCATGCAGTGCTTAATAGATACTTTATTTATGTACTATTTAAAGTAGCACTTTGAATTCTGGTGAGTTGTTTTTTGAAAAAAGATGTAACAAATGCTGTAATCTTGACCAAATCACTTAACCTGACTGGCCTTTAGTTTTTTTCTTTCTGTAGGTGGTACTGGGAATCAAACTCAGGACCTTGCCTTGCCAGGCAGGTGCTTATGCCCCTGAGCTGTATCCCCAGCCCTGGCCTTTAGTTTTGATAGATGTTCTAGAAATAATAAATTCAACTAAAATCAGAAAAAATGCAGTCTACAATTAAATCTAATAGCAAACACTTTGTATTGGCAGGGGACTTTTATTTCTGAGAGCTGACATACATTTGATCTCTAGAAACAGTTTTGCTCTTAAGTGCATGTCCTGTTCACCTAAGGCAAAGAAGGTGTCCTGTGTGGCCTTACAATGTTCATAGCATCTTCAGAACTTGACATTATGTTCTGCATGTAGTAAGCCTGTAAGAATTTTTACTGATGATAAGTGTGACCAAAGATTACCTGGTTAGTTGAGAATGCTTTGAGGAGCTGGGTTGAAAGTCCCTAACTGGACCAAAGATTTGCTCAGTTTTACTGATCCTTTTCTGTCCTGTATTCGGGACAAATACAATGGAAATGACCCCAAAGGAATAATTATTCCAGAAGAGTGGGGAGTTCCCATTTATTTTTATATATATTTTTTCCCATTTATATTAAAATTCATTTTTTTCACCAATGTCATCTACTTTCCTTTGGGGCTCAGCTCATCTTACTGTTCTGAAGGTCAGTGTGTCAATACTAAGTTATGTAACTGGTCCAGCTAAGCACCCTGCCTGGGCTCCATACACATACTCCCAGTAGATCCCTCAACAAGGGTTCTGCCTTAGTATCCCAAACAAATGGGGCTCTTTCCTCGTCTAAAATCATCACCAGGTACAGACAGGCAGTTGAGAATGGACCTCAGTGTCCTCAAAGTCAAGGAAAGCCTCTGAAAATTCAGCACCACAGGCACAATTTGAACTTTGAGCACCACTAAGTGCAGCTGGTATCTTGAGACTAAAGTAGCATTCATGCATTTAGCAATAGTCTCTGAATGCCCCCTCTGTCAACAGTACCCTACAATAGTCTCCAGATGGGAGAGCTGGGCATGGTCTCCCATTGCACAGGCCCCTGGAAGCTGTGGGAGGACACGTGGAGAACAAAGTCACTTCTAACTTCCTGGAGGAAACTCTGTTTCTCACACAAGGCTCCACCCGGCATTTTATAGACAAGAGCTCTGTTTCCAGTCCTATGGGACGTGGACTGGGATTATGGTCCCAGCCCATCCTACTCCAACCCTGCTTGAGGGAGCCTTGTACCTCAGGGATAATCTCTCTTGTGGTTACTTGTCTCACAGGGATGTCTGAGAGGATTTAATGAGATAATGTTTGTAAATCGTTTTGAGCTTCTCAGAAGAATGAATGGTGCTATATAAATGCAAAACATCATTATTATAGCGCTCACAGGAGCATTCGCTCTAGTTAAAGACAAGAGGGGAGGCACCTTGATTCTATTATAATCGCCTATTTACGAGAGCTGATAACACTCTGAAATATGTGCCCCTTTTCCAAATGAGATTCTCCACCTTTATAATCGGCTCAGAGGTGAAATGTTTCAGGAAATTTTTAGAAATCTCTCTTTAGTCTCTTTTGAGAAGGAAGAATGTAAAGTAAGCACACTTTGGCTGCTTACAAAAGAGCTGTTTTGACCAAAATCATTGAAAAAGGCTGAGCTTTATGACTTCAAATTTAGCTGGTCTTTAGTGCCCACTGAGATAAATGGAGCAGTGTTGAATCTGAAAGGGGGAAATCGGTTTGGCAAGGTTCTCATGTTTGAAGGCGCTATTCAACAGTAGCAGAACAGAGGCTGATTTTTCCATATCGTGAAAATGTCTCTTTCTAGAGCAATTATTTCAACGCCGGAAAATGAGGTCTGTTATTTTGACAATAATGCATCCTTCCAATTTAGAAAGATCATTGATTTTCAGAAGATTCTGAAAAAAAAATACATATATCTCTTTTATTTATATATAAAAACTCAGTCCCCAAGGAACAAAAGAAACCCTATTAAGCATGTTTCACAAACAGAAGATTCTGGGGGCCAAGGAGTCAGCCAGACATTACAGCAGCTGAATGTGGCTTCCATGTTGGTAACTGGGAGTGCTACCAGGTTTCTGGGGTGCTGGGGTCTCCTCGAAGTATTTTCTAGGTTCTTTCTGTTCCAAACAAAGAATTGATCAAGACAAGCTCAAAAGTTAGTAAGGTTTTATATTTATTGAAGATAGTAAAAGAGATAGGCTCTGCAGAGTGCGTACAGGCCAAAGTAGAAAAAAGAAGTATACTTGGCATGGTGAGAGTAAACCACTGTGAAAGAGAGGTCGTAGTGGCCAAGAGCTTACTGGTGACTTGGTTTGTTTTGTTTTGTATCTTCTACTCCTCAGGCTAATGTTAAGTGTAAGTGTCCTACCCGAAATCTTGCTTGAATTCTCATGAGAAGAATTGGAGATAGCACTTTCTGATTGATCCCAGGTCTAGAGCTTGGGCACATGTTTCCTGGGTCTTCATGACTGACAGGTCACATCCACTAGCCCAGCCAGTTGGCCATGCCCTGATCTGTCTCAAGAGGGTCATGGGATGGGGACTAGACAACCTACTAAAGGACCCATCGCCCCTTAACTCCTCTTGGCTCTTGCTATTTGGAAACAGGCTCAGGGTCTTTTCCAGTTTTTCAAAGGAATCCCCAAATCAGTAATTCTATATACCCACCTCCCCATTATGGACATTAATAAATATTTTGATGCATTGTACAGGCACACCAAATATCTGACCCATACGCTATTATTTTCAACCTTGTTTCTAAACTAATATGAATTTTCCAGTGAAACAAGAGTGGAGGAAAAATGGGTTTATAACAAGGCCAACAGAATCCTAGAATAACAGAAAAATCACAGAATTCTGACAGCTCCTTCTCTATTATTGCATTCTCCTCCTTCCACCGTGAATTGCTTAGCTTCTCTGTGCCTCAGCCTCCTCATTTGTAAAGTTAGAACAATAAGAACACCCACTTCATAAGGGAGCTGCGAGTAATGAATGAGCGAATATGTATGGAATGCCAGGATTCTGGCGCCAGATAAGTGCTCAGTAAACTCTATGCATCATTATTGTCGGTTCTCATTTTTTAACTAGCCAGACCATGGTCCGGGAATCAAGCCCACTCCCTTTTCTCTTTTATATATCATCTCTATTGTCTAATTCACTTCAGTCTATTCTGTCCGATAATTCTGTGGGCCCCCAGACACTAGGTTCCTTTATCTGCTGAAGGTCTCTCCTAAGACCCTCAGTGGATGTCTGAGTTACAGCCAGTACTGATAGCAGAGATATCTTATACAGATACAGTTTAGGGCCTACCATTAAGTTTAGTAACCTAGGCATCCGGATTTTCCTTTCCCTATTAAGAGAAGCGCTTTAACTTTTTTATTTGAAAGAAGTACCTCATAACTTCTCTTTGGCTTTCCAAATTCCTAGATTCATTTCTTAGGTGCTTTGGATCCATTATTAAGTAAAAGGAGTGTTACTTGAACATAAGCACTGCGGCACTATGACAATACTAATAGTTGACTAAGTGACTAAAAGGACAACATACACTTGTACAATGTGGATGCACTGGATGAGGAGACAGTGCATGGTCCAATAGGACAGATTGGGAGGGTTTGGGATTTTACCACGCCACTCAGAATAGCATGAAATTTACAACATCTGTTTATTGTGGAAATTTTTCATTTAATATTTTTAGGCTGAGTGGACTTCACATAAATGAAACCATGGAAAGTGGAACTGTGGATGAGGGAGGACCACTGTAGACTGAAAACAAGGAAAAGTGGGGCTGACCCCTGAAAACCATCACTTCTGAAGTTCGGGGGACGGGAGTGTTTGCCAGCCAACTGAGTCAGCGCAGAGTTACCCCGACTTTACTTTCATGGCTTGTAAAAGGAAGCTGAGAAGTTCGTGTTCTGTTTCCAGAAGGAAATCTCTGATGGTGTAGAGGGGCAGCGTGGGAAATAGAAAGCTCTGACAGGGCTTGCGCCAAGTTTCAGTTTAGACATATGCTCTGGAGAATCAAAAACTCCTTTTGTATTTTCTTTTGTGTATCATTTATAAAATGAATGGCTTGGCTCAGACAAGCACTAAACTCCTTCCAAACTTAACTTTTTATGAGTCTGTGCCTTTGTATGCCCTCCGAAAGACATGCTCTGTACTGATAGTAGACAATTGCACCAAAAATCTGCGGTCTATAATGATTCCTATCTGAAAAGAGTTTTTAATCTCACTTGGAAAATTAATATTGTAAGTGTGAAACAGACAACAATATAAAATAACATATGATTGAATGTAAAAATAAGAGATGCAAGGAAATGCTTCAGAATACAAATACAAAAGATCAAACAAATTAGAACTATGGTGAGAAGGGAAAGATTGAATAAGAGAAAGACTGAACAGGTAAGGGTTAGGAAAAAGAAGGGGAAGGAAAGAGCATTCTGGCAGAAAGGTAAGGCAAGATCTGAGAGGCAGGGAGTATGTAGGACATCTAGGAAGCATTTGCTTTTCTCTGTATGGATAACATAAATTTAGAGGAGTGAAACTAAAAGTGGTCAAAGAGGCAGAATTCCTACAGGTCCCAGGATGACATTCCCACCAGCAAGACTCCAGAAATTTACATTACCTAATTGGTACTCTCAGCTTTTCTCTGTTTCTATAGAAAGTATGCCATGGGGCTTGGGAAACCTTGGAAAGGTAACAAAATTCGCAGCAGGAAACTAGAATCTCCTGGGAGATGCTAAGGTAGCAGGGATGGGCAGGGTGTGAAAAGAGAGAGGCCTCTTTCACGGCAGCCCTCTTAAGATCTACTAGGTGGTTTTCTGGATGAATAATCACTACAGAAATAAAGTCTAATGTAAGGAATTCAGCACTGCTGCCAGCCCTGAGTTTTGGAGTCATCAATGTGAAATATTCTACCCAATACTCATCTGTTTGAGAGGACACTTGGTGCTGCGGAGAGGAGCTCAGGAATGTTTCTCTATTTCAGAGAAAACAAATGATCCTGAGAGCTACTTGTCATGCTGAAGACACCCACATGCACCTCCTTTGCACAGACAAAAACAGAGGACAGAGGGGATGAGGACTCTAAGCTGGCCATGGATCTTTGAGGGACAGGCTGTTTTGAAATGTGATTTTATTGATTTCAGTTTAAGCAGCAAAAGAAACTCATGATGATGAGGGAATTCAGAACTTACCACACATGTTCCCGAAACTTGTGACTCCTAAAATAGTCAGAGGTGCTGAGGTAGGTCTCAAGAGGACCCCTTACAAGAGAGGTCTCTATTTTCTCAGTGCTTGTAGATATGCAAACTGCTACCCTGGATGGGTTGTATTGGTCTATAATCCCTTTAACTTTTCTACTTGATTACAGTGCAGCGTGGAGACTAGGCTGGAAGGTTTAGTTGTTCCGTAACCTCTCACTACTCACCACCCAACCATCTAACGTAAACATGCTAAGGAAAAACAGGATATTTTTCTGCAAGGACAGCTTCAAGATGTTTCCCTGGATCTCTTCCTTCCAGCCAGATCGTGATTCTTAATCCCCTCCCACAGAGAAATTCTGCCACTATTAATTTGCCTAAAAGTGTCTCCATAGGTGACACAAAGGAAGAGTCCCCAGTCAGACGGGTACAGTGAACACATTGCCCTTGTAGCTACAGATAACACGGATGTTCCTCCCAGCAGTGCAGCTAGAGACCCAGTAAAAAGTGCTCTGCACTGCAATCAGAAGCTCTGAAAAAAGGAACAGAAAGCTTGATTTTGCTGTTAATGAGGAACAGGATAAAGGGGAGGGACAGGTAGAGCTCTACAAATCTCTGTCCGGTCTGAAACTTAAAGAAAAGAATTTCCGACCTAAGTAACTAAGCGTGGAAGGGGAAAGAGAGGGACTGAGCCTTCCTTATGCTCAAGCGCTGAGCTGCGACCTTGGGGAAGTCACTTAACCTCATGAACTACAGCTGTCTCATCTATAAATCTCATGTTGCTCTTAGCTCGATGATGATTAATCACAGTGAAATAAAGGGTGATGTAAAGGCTCTAAACGACTCAGCCTCAGAAAAATGCGCCTGGATACATGATGGAGAGATTGGATGAGAGCAAAGACCACTTCATTTGACATCAGGAGGAAAAATGAAAAAGCCGTGGGGTCCCCCAGCCAGGCTCCATCATGGGCTGGGGTTATCTATATGGAGCACCGTCCAGAGGGGTCCATTAATAATGCACAATTCGAGCTGTATGAGCTCCTCAGTCATTCATCACTGCAAACTGGTGAGGGGGAAACGCTGGCTGCCTCCAGGAAGGAAGGTGGGCTGGGCCCTGGAGAGAAATTCCAGTGGGAGAGGCATCTGAGACAGAAGTGGCCAGAGCTTCTCTGCAGCTGGTATGGAAAGATGCTTTGCTAAAGCCCAATAGAAGGTCAGGCCAGGGCCAGCTTCAGCCTCTTTCCCTAGCTCATGGGGCCAGCAAATGCTAGTGAAGAGCCCAAGCTGATAGAATTCACTCTTACTTTTTGGATTATCTTCTCCTCAAAATGCAGGAGACAAGGCCTCTTGCTCCCGGGTTTTCTCTCTCAGCCGAATCTCGGGAATTCTGATGGACACTGCACTGTCCTAGGCGCTGAGGAACATGGGAAGGCATGTAAGTAAAGTATCTTCATCTTCAAGTCACAAATGACTTTGGAAATGGGGCCTGGAGTTGAGGATGCTTGTGGACATGACAGACCAGAGGAATTTGAAATAGCTCTGAGTGTACGAAGACACTGCCTGGGGGTGGGGGTGCGTGCTTAATTTTAGAGGCTATTATAAGATGTCCATAAGATTGCCCTCCCTGAAGGCCCTGGGGGAGAGACTCCCCCAGACCTGGGTGTGTGGGAGAGACCTGGAGAGGTGGATCAGGGTGGAGGGAGCCCTTGCCCACACATGCAGAGTGAGACAGGGAGCTGTTGCTTCTCTGGGAGGAAAAAGACAATCAGGGTGCAGATGCAGTATCTGCCTTGCTTACCCGAATGCATACTCCCTTTTCCACACTTTAATGAGTTAACAAAAAGAATAAACCAAGAAAAGTATTTCCTTTCTCTTATACTGTCTAATTCTCTATGGCTTTCTACTTTAAGGAGGAGGGGGCAGAGAAGCCTGGTAGCAGTCTTCTCTCAGTAGGTTATATTTACTCCTGGCCTTGACAAGCATTACAATATTTTTTACCCCCATAGCACACAGGAATCTGAGACAAGGAGCTTTCTTCGTGTTTGTTTTTTGTTGTCTGCTTTAGGCTAGATTGGGCAGCGTTGGAAGGGCAGGGGCCAGCATTCTGGTCACTGCCTCTGGTTTGCCGGTGAGGAGGTTATGTACCTCTGGACTTCAGGGTTTTTTTTAATATAATAAAAGAAGGGTTTTGACTGTATAACTTTGATACCATTCCTGGAACTGTAGTTCAATGATTCCATGGTACCATTGATTCATTCACCACTCAGCAAATGTCCTCTGAGCACCGACTGCCTGACTACAGGTATGAACAAGGTTCAGTTCTTTCATGTATTCTGGAAAAGGTAGTAGGTAAAAGACCCAGCAGCAGCTGCTGTAAGGAACACTGTCAGAGAACACCATGCAAAGAAACAGCAGCCACAGGGTGCCCAGGGATCAGTGAGGGGTCAGAGAACACCCCAAGAACATGACAGTAAGGACTCCAGGCAGCCATCAGACTGTCTCTAACGGGCGTTTCTGCCAGAGGGTTACAGGGCCCTGCAGGATTCTGGTGCAGGCTTCAAACGCCATAAATGGGACAGCTACATGTGAAAGTTCTCAGTGAATGCACTGGAAATAACATGAGAACCCACTTACCATTTCTGAGGCATAACATGGGGGAAGGGCAGGGCTCCAAGCAGGTGGCAGAGGCCCAGGACCTGGAACTGAAGCTCAGAGTAGGGAAACTCTGTGGGAAGGAACAACTGGTACCACACTTCTAACTGCTGGATTAGGGTGGCTTCAAACACTCCTTCCTCAGTTGGACCTGGTCTTAGAGCCTAAGAGTAGGGTCAGTCTGCACAGAGAGGACAATGCCTATTGTTGGGATGGAGGGGAGTTTCAGACACGGGGCATCAGGTGGAGTACAAAGAAGGGGTGTGGTAATATGACAATAATAGTAACCACACAACCTAACAATTATGAACACTTATTACGGACTGAGCATTTGCTAATCATTTCACTTGATTATCTCTTGTAAATGGTGTACTACCTCTATAGGATAGATATTACCCTCATTTTATGAGAAAACAAGTCTTTAAAAGACTGGAAAACTTAACTTGCCCTGAGTCAGTCAGGATCATCTATGTTAGGCTGCAGTAACAAATAACCTCAAGTCCCAGTAGTGTAAAGCAACAGAAGTTTATTTTTCATCCTGTCAAAAGCAGGCCACCAGGGGTTTTTGCTTCTCCCAGCCTCTTAGATCCCCAGGATAAGTCCAAATTGACTTGTGTTTTCTCAGTTGCTGCAGTAGGAGAAAAACAGCATGGTGATTTTTGTACTAGATTTTAAAGCTTCATCTTCCACTTCCCTTCCCCTCATATTTCCTAACCAAATCAAGTCACATGGCCACACCAGCTCCATGGGAGGCCAATAAGAGCAATGCCACCATGTGCCCCGATGAAGAATGGGAATATTTGTCAACAGGCCTTCCGTGAACCATCCAGATCCACAGAACTAGTAGGCGGAGACTCCAGGTCCACATCTACCTTGGTCAATTCCTGATCTGTGCTCCATCTTCACACTATTCTGAGAGCCAGCCCGCTGACAGCCCCATCTAGCCAGACTGTCCAGGCCACTCCTTCACTCTCTTCCCAGCCTGTGGGTTGGGAGACAGGCTCCAGGTGATGGATGGCTCTTAGCAATAGTTAGGGAGAGATTACCTAACAGCGTGTGCTGAAGGAGCCATGGCTGGGAGCCTGCTCATAATAGCAGTTGAAGTGCTAGTTTCTGCAGGGTTTGGAATTCCAAGGTCTCAAGGGCTTATTAATCCCACAGCAGTCCTGGGAGGGGTTCGTTGCTGCTGTTATTTATACCTTTTGCTGCAAGGAGAGTCAGCTGGGATTATGTGCCAGGGACACAGAACCCTGGCTGCCATCCAAGCCAGAGCTGCAGAGGATGCTTCCTTCTCAGCTACTCCTGGGCTGTATTCATAAAGAGGAGTGAATGGAGACTGTTGAGTCATGGAGCACACATCAGAGAGGAAGTGGCAAGGAGAATATCAGGTCCTGCATCTTTGCTAACTTCCTCAGTGCATCCTTGCAGGCCACCTTTTCTCTGATCTCTCCCCAGCCCAGAATGACTGAGTACATCTTCCTTGGAACTGCTGTCATCTTGCAGTCTGTTTCTGCACTTCTTGTTGGTTACCTGGTTTTACTACCTCTTTCTGTATGACATGCCCTGTCTTCTATAGCCAAAATGAAGTCCTGGGAGCATGGATAATGATTAAAGCTTTGTGGAGACACACACATCTTTGCATACATGCAGTGTTCCATCAGTGTTTGCAGCCCCAGACTCCTGCCAGCCTCTCAAAACTCACCTCCTGCCTAGACCTCCTGGGCTTTTGTTTTGCATGTGGGCAAGCGAGACTGCATGGCTCCCCCTGCACTGAATTCCTTTGTGACTGACACTATGCTTTTTCCTGGCAGGAATGTGCTTCACTCCTTCTTGCAGCCGCCCATTCTGATAGAATGGACCCCTCCCTCTCTTGAACAACACTGTCCCTTGAACAGACTTCTGTTATAAAATAATTATGTTTCAATTAGTTGTTAATTGTCTGTCTTTCTCATTAGGCTGAGAACTCCTTAAAAGAAGTAACATATTTATTTTTTGTGCTGTCTTAATAATATATGAGTATGTCCAGAACTAGGGTGAAGGGCATGAGGAACTTCATGAATATACAAAATGTAAAGAGGCACCAAGAGGACCCAGTACTTGAAATACCATTTAATGTGATTTTTTTCCCATATTTTCTTCTTTTTATTATTATTTTAGCATGAGTACATGTGTGTAGTACACAGTGTTTACATGTCTTACAGGAAGTTAGTACATTTTTTAACATCAAAATTAAGGCAAAATCTGTTTAGAACAAAATATCAAAATTTTATTTTAATTGAAGGTATGCAAGCTAGTGTTCTGATGGATATGCTATATATATATATACTATTATATATACATGTTAAATACCTACTACAGAGAAGTAAATGAACACATGCATCAGTTTTTTTGGTTGTGTTTGGCGTGTGTGTGTGCACATGTGCTAAGGACACCTAAAATCTACCCACTTAGCAAACTTCAATATCCAATACAGTATTATCAACTCTAGAACCCAAAATTTTAGATAAAGATGGGATCCATTACATTCCATGCTGAGTCCTACTGGGGTCTGAGGCCAATGAATAAAATCAGAACTACAGCTTCTGTCTTTATTCAAAATTTTGAAATTTTGTTCATCTTGAATTTTTGACAATAATTCTATGCTTAACTTTTTGTGTTAGCTTTTGTTTATAAACACACTGCCTACAGTGTGGCAGGAGCAGTACAAATGTGTGCTGGATGAGTGAGCCTGGGCGGGGCTGAGAGGCCGAGAGAGTGCTCGAGAGAATGAGTGGGTCAGTTCTCCAGAGGGAATCTCCAGTTACATGTCTCTGCATTTTCTCTCTGAATTACCCCAGAGTCCTTACCAACTCCTTTTTCATTCTATTACCTGCCTTGTGGTACAAGTTCTCTGAACTCTTACCCATGTTTGGAGGAAAAGAAGAAAAGCAAACCAGTGACCCAAACTGGGCCAGTTGTCCCCCGATAAAGCATTAGTGGGCTAGAGGGAAAGACGTGCAGTCCAAGAGAGAAGAGCCTGGGTCTGGACTCAAGTCTGCTTTCATGCGCTTTGTGACTCTGATTGAGTTACTCAGCAATTTTGAGCTACATTTTATTCATGGGTAAAAAGACAGAGTTATCTCAAATTATAGTTTGTGAAGCCTGTATTATGAGGGTTCTGAGCAGGTGTCCCTCGAGCTATTGATGGGCTCACAAGGGAGACAGAGAGGGCCACTCTCACCCATTCAGAGCAGCTTCCCTTTGATCAGAAGTTAGATTCTCAAGTTGGACTTGTTTGTATAAACCCAAAAAAAAAAAAAAACCTCTGTTGCTTTAAAAAGAAAACAAGGCATGAAGTACTAGTCTAGACCTTCAACAGCCCCACCAGCCACAACCTGTGATGGGTCTTTGGGCTTTTTCTATAGCTATCAGAGTATCAAATGGCTTCAGCTGTCTATAGGGCATGCTCATTCACATCCATGGGCTAAGAAGCCCAAGATGCTGAGACACACAGGGAACGATGGGTTGAGATTTGTCATCCATTCACTTTGCCTGCCATCTTTGTTCCAACTAATGATGCAAAATGAATTATACTGTTATCATCGAAAGTGTTGAAAGGGGCCATAAAGTATAGCCCAAATGCTTATTCATTGAATATCTCATGTCTTTTATTATTTATTATTACGTTGTTTTACAATGTCATCTTGCGTTCCTGAACTCAGTAAGGCTAAAGGTTGCTTATCCCACCTTTGGTCATATCTGACTTGAACTCCTAATTTATAGAGTCTGATCTCTTTAGATCATACATGAAAAACCAAATCTTCTCACATAGTAACTCTTCAAGTAATTGAAATGATCATCCACTTGTGGCTGTCTTCAATCAGAGAAAATAATCACCCCTCATTTTTAAGATCTTCTCTTTATAACCCCCTTCACTGTGCAAGTGGCTCTCACTGTTGGCTTTTTCCTTGTAATGGTCACATCAGAAGGGAATACAGCATTATTCACAGGCTGATCAAAACACGGGAAAACAAGACCACTTTCTATTTTGGGTCCAGTGTTTTTCAACCCTTCTTCTCACAAAATCACAAATCACCTGAGAATCTCAGAAAAGATACTGTTTTCCAGGCTCCAACCATGAAGCCTTCATTAGAAATTCTGAAGGTGTGGCCCAGGGTCTGTTTTGTTTTGTTCGAAAATGTCTGAGCAATTCTTTTGTGTGGCCCAAACTAAGAACCCCCTTTGACACTAGACTTTTGATTCTTAATTTGATTGACTGATGATTTATTGGAACATGCTCTACATCTTGGTTAGTGAGCTAATTTGAAGAAGGGAAAGAATGATTGATTCTGAGTATGTGCCATACCAAATCCTGAGCTAGACATGAAGAGCACTATTTCATTTAATCTTTGCCTGTGACTTGGGCATTTTTCCCTCAGTTTTATAAAGGAGAAAACTGAGGCTTAAAAAGATTGAACAATTCACTCCAGATCACTCCGCAGACTAAGTGACTGGGTCTAGATTCAAACCCTCATCTGTCAGAGTCCAAAGCCTACCTTCCCCTCAAGCCACTCTACATTCCTTAGTTCAATTAATTTCACAATAATGTATTAAGAATCAGGAGTTACCATATGTTAGATGTTCTAGGCTAAGCCAGCAACTGTTGTAAGCTGAAGATTTTGTGGTAATTTACCAAGCTGTGCTAGGACACAGAGCATTTTCTTTTTTCATTCAGTGATTTGTTTATGGGTACATTTTCTTGAAGGAAAAATCATGTCGATGTAATGCAGGCTTTGTAGAGAAATAAGTCTTTGGTATTTGGTTGTAAAATAAATGTCAGAATAAAATGTTTGAGAAAATAAAGCTGTATATGAAGTCACTTCCCACAGAGCTGTAGAATACTGATGGACTATTGTTGCTGGTATTTCATTATTTAAAGCAAATTTGGTACCGAAGGAAGGAGCTGCCGTGCTTTGGCCACAGTTGATACCAAGAAGTATGCTTCTTTGCCAGGGGTGACTCCAAATTAATTTCACATTATTTCAGCTGGAAGATTTATCCCACTCTTTAAGGGCCACACCAGTTGGGCGAGTCTCAGCACCTCAGTGACTCTGCCAGCCCCAAGTGTCCCTGTGACTCTTTCAAGTGAGTGCACTCTAGCAAAGCTGGCTACTTTTCTCACCTGCCGTTGACTCAGCAAGGCACGTGTGGGGGCCACTGATATGCTGATGGTACCACCCAGGGAGGAATGCCCAGGTCGGTGGTCCAGATAAGAGGAGATTGAAGGAAAAAACATGAAATAGAGACAGAAAATTGAAGACCATGTATGGAGTACCCAACCTATGTACATAGTGTTTCCCTGGGCATAAATACTCTCCTACTCAGCACCCTTCTCTCTCCAGGCTGAAATCACATGTACTCTAGGAAGTTCCTCCTTGGAGATTTCTCTGGTCTCTTTGGAGTAGGTCAGTCTTCCTCCAATATTCTTCCAGTTCTGTATATCTCTTTTTAGGAAAGGCAAGGTTGAATTAACATTGCCTCGTTACTTATTGATCACATTTTTAAACCCAAGATAACTATCCCTTCAGGTGAGTTACAAGCATGTCCAAGCTTTTGCACAGCTTGACTCTTTGGTCATACGGTGGCTGGAGCCCCGTGCTGTCCCTGCCTGTGTATCCTAGTGCAGGACAACATTGCTCTTTATGTATGTTGAAGAAACTCTGTCTAGACTCTTCCTTAATCAATGATAAGAAGGAAGAGAGAGAAAGAAAAGGAAGGAAGAAAAGGAAGGAAGGAAGGAAGAAAGGAAGGAAAGAGGGAGGGAAGAAGGGAGGGAAGAGAAACAGTGTGCCCCTGTGGAAATAGGTTTTCTAACCTGGAGATACTTGGGAAGCACAGTTCACTAGACTATTCTATAAGCAGCTACTGTCTGAATGGGATGTTACACTACCAGATGTTTAAGGCTCCTCTGTCTTCTGAGTGAGAATGGCATGGTGGAAAGCACAGGAATTTTGGAGTCAGAAAAATGTAAGTTTGAATCACAGCTGTAAGACTTATGATCTGAGAGGTCTTGTTCCAGTTATTTAACCTTTCCCTGCTTCAACTTTCCCATCCATAAAATGGGAATGAGAATAGCTTTACTCTGAGGCTGCCATGAGTTTTAAGAAGACAGTGTTCTCACCGTACTCTTGGCACACAAAAAACACACCATATTTTCCCTAATCTTTCGTGGTTTTGTTTCAAACTGCTTCAAGACCCCCTTTGCAACAAATGACAGTTCATGTAGCTTAGTGCTTAAGTTTGAGTAGTTAAATTCAAAGTCTGGTTCTACATTTCTTAGTTAGATGACCTTACACAAATTATTTAACCCTCCCCCAGTTCCTGTGCCTCTGTTTCAAGTTTCGCTTTGAGTTTTTTTTTTTTGTTTGTTTTCCTTCTAACATGTGGATAATTGCATCCATTTTATCAGGTTTTGTTAAAAAGGTTAAAACAAGATGGGTAAAGTCTCAGAACATACTAGCACATACAAACACTCAAGTTCATGTTTCCTGTCAGTATTACCTAGTAAGAGGTAGCAAAGTAACCTGTAATGATGACGTGTGTCCGTACACCTCAGCCCAGGCTGACTCTGTGCTGTTGTGAAAGAAATTGCCGTGCATCGTAATGGAGCTCTATGCTGACAGTCGGGTGGGAGATATAGGAAAGTTCATTTGCAGTTAATATATATTCAGCTGTGCTAATTAAAACAAGCCCCAAAGCTAAAAATAAATTAAGCCAGTCTTTTTAACAAATGAGGCTGCAGGCTAGTAAAAATGTTGAGAACTTCTTTTTATTACTATTGTTCTACTTATTGTAAGTGTGAAAGTGAGGCAAATCCGGTTCTCTGCGAACCAGAGGACCCTGGGACACTGCGTCCAGGGTCATAAGGGGGTTTGTGTATAAAACTGTATTTTATTATGATTTTGAGTTTTTTAGAATCTACAATGTGGTTGATCCTTTTCATATTATCATAAATTCAGACTTTGGAAGATATTTACATTAGTTTTCTAAGGCTGCCATAACAAGGTGCCAAGTGGCTTAAAACAGGAATTTACTATCTCACTGTTCTCTAAAGGCCAGAAGTCCAAAGTCAGCGTGTTGGCAGGCCCATCCTCTTTCTGACTTACCTAATGGACAATCCTTCCTTGTCCCTTTTAGTGTCCGGTGGTTTACTGAAAATCTTAGCATCCTTCAGCCTGTAACTGTATCACTCCAGTCACAGAGCTGCTTCTTCCTGTCCTCTTGCCATCTTCCCTCTGTGTGTATCTATATCTTTGTCCAAATTTCCCTTTCTCATAAGGGAACAGCTACACTGGATTTGGGCACAACCTGCTTACTTCATTTTAATTTGATTACCTCTGTAAAGATCTTATTTACAAATAAGGTCCTATTTTGAGTTACTAGGGGTTAAGACATCCACATATCTTTTCTGAGAGCTATAATTTAACCAGTAATACCCCAATAGCACCACTCTTCAAGGTTTGCATTATCACTCTTGTTTTACAGAGAAAGCATTTGAACCTCAGGTGGTCAAGAAAGGTGTCCAGGTCACATAGCTGGCATTTGGGGACTCCCCAGGTCTTCAGGACCCAGTGTACTCCTTGGCCTTTGGGTGCTGACTCTTTGTGTATCACGGTGTTTCAGGCTGAGCAGACACTTGCTGTGATCCCACCCTTCATTAGAGCACAATCTGTCTGTGTTTGATTAATCAGTTCTATTGTCTTTGTTTGAATTATTTCAACTGCGTATGTCCTCCTTGAGCAGTGGCTGATTTTCACTGTGCCAGTCCAGGGATAGTCAAAGCACACCCTGAAATGCTGCAGGGATGGGGAAGTAGAAAAGGAGAGGACTGTAGGTCTCTGAGCAGTCTCTGGCCTTGCTTTATCCTCCCTGAGGTTTGCCGATTTCCGCTGATCACTGGCATCATCCTCTATCTCAGCTCTGCTTTCCCTGTCAACTGTGCTCCCTCTCTAGGCCCCACTGACCCAGACAGTGCCACTCCCTTATGCCTTATTTTTCTGTGTCTAGAAATACTGGAGATGTGCTGGCCTCTATCAGTCATCTTCTTAGTGCTCCCTGGGGTGATCTGGGCTCCCAGATGTGGGCAGGAGTGGGAATTGTGCATGGTCTTGCCATCATGAGAGAAGCTTCTGGTCCAGGGTCTCTTCTCTGCTGAAGCTTGGTCCTAGTGTCGTGTGACTTGGGAGGCATGTTTGTCAGTTTTTCTGGGTCAGTTCAAAATGTTCCTCAGTCAGATGGGTTCCCACATCAGGATTCACAGGAACTGTGTCTTTGTGGGGTTCCAATACCAGCTCAAATCCTACTTGGGTTTTCTTACCCCTGGGAGTGGAAGACCTCCACTCTGGAAGACCACCTGGACATGAGATTGTAGGCACTGGCTGTATTCTGATGAGGCCACAGAATCTCCTCCATGTCTTTTAGGAACCAGTCCAGCCTCAATGGGGTCATTTTATCTGCCCTATTTTTAGTCTGTTTTGTGCTACTGTAACAGGATACATGAAACCAAAATAATTTATAGTTAACAGAAACATTTTTCACAGTTCTGGAGACTGGAAAATCCAATATCAAGGTGCCAGCATTGGGAAAAGGCTTCCTTGCTGCATTATAACATGGCAGAAAAGCGTGTGGACAAGGGAAAAGAGGATGAGAGACAGAAAAGGGGATAAATTTCCCCTTTTTATAACAAACTCGCTCCTGTTCCAAGGAACTCACAATGACAACATTAATCTGTTCGTGAGGGCAGAGCCTTTGTAGCCTAAATCTCAACGTGAATTTTGGAGGCAACAACATTCAAGGTATAGAACCTGCCATCCCTTCTATCTGCACAACTCACTCCTATAGTAGTATGGGCACTAGGTCCAGTGGTTCAAGACAGAAGCATAACAAAGACCCTCTACGATATGGCATTCTCCACCACCCCTTCCCAGAGATTTTGTGGTCCACCTCACACACTGAAACTCTCGTACCCCTCTTCCCATTTTCAGGTCGCCCTAAGGCTGTGAGTTTAGTTGGTTGATAATTCCTTTGAATGAATATTAGATTCTGGTCTGTGGAAGCTGTTTGGTTTCACCATAGCCTGGGACCTCAGATCATTCTGGGTCCCTCACATTTGAAACATGGGCTTATTCCCCCAGTGGAGACCTGCCTGTACTAGCACAAGCCAGGCATGGCTAGAACCCAATAGAAGTCCTTACTCCCTATCTGTATGACAGAGAAACTGTCTTTATAGTCACAGGTGTCTGCCTCTTCTCTGATTTATGGCATGAACTCCATGCTTGAGTCCTTCAGGCTTTGCTCCTGACAATCAAATCTATGTTTTGATATTAAAACAACACAGCAATAATTGGATAAGTCCTTCCTCTTGCAGTTCCAAGACTTGGCTTTAGAGAGCTCACCACCTAGAATCTGAGTTTTGTTTCTTGAGTGGTTCTTTGATGTCCTGAGCAATTACTCAGCTGATGGTCCAGCTTCAAAGGTGAATGAGTTGTAAGGTAAAAGGGAATTGCCTGCAAAAGGAAATTCATAAGGGAATATTCCAGAATATTACGCTACTCCTTTTTCATCTTTGAAGACTCTGTAGCCAAGAAGATTATTTCCTAGTATCTCTCAGAATTTCAGAGTTTAGTTGGTTGGTGAGTTCTTTTATATATTTTTTTTATTTTTATTTTTTTGCAGTACTGGGGATCGAACTCAGGACCCTGGGCTTGCTAGGCAAGCGCTTATTCCACTGAGCTATATCCCCAGCCCCGGTGAGTTCTTTTAATGAGTCCTACATTCAGGCCTGTGGAAACTGATTGGTTTTCTTCTTGCCTGGAACTTCAGATAATAACTCTCATTCTGGTTTCCTGCATCTTAACATTTACTATTAGTTTCCCAATGTAGATGGGGCTGGATTAGCACAAGCCTGCCCATGCATAGAGCATAATGGGGAAGAGTGACTTCTTCCTGAGCTACCAGCCTCACTGCCCTCTATAAGCAGGGTCAACACTATCAACTTGATCCTCCAGTCCAATCTTCGCCATTTTAAAATGTTGACATGGAACCCAAGAAAAGTGAGAAACATTGCCCCAAAGTTCCCAAACCCTCACTGTAGTGAAGCCAACGCGAGAGCCTTGGGCACAGAGGAGCTCAGTGGAAATCCGAACTCCCACTCCATTTTCCTTCCCTACCCCGCTGCCAAGAGGGTTCCTTATACTTCCCAACCAACAGATTGTTTTTCAACTATAAATATCCAGTTTGGAGGAGGAGCTGGACAAGTGCTAATGCTTGACCCCAAGAAACCCCAATCCATCTGCTCATGGCTGCCGAAGATAGACTTTCTGACGAGCTGGGATCTGTTTCTTTGCCAAGAGACTTAAGCCGCATGCCAAGGAAGGCTCAGTTCTCTGCTTGGATAAGCCCTGTCTGAAGGTGCGGGGATTACAGTGGAGGCTGCTCTGGATGTACTCATGGCATATCCTCCAGCAGTCCATGCTCTGGAGAAAGAGACACTGGGCAGCAGGGACAGATGGCAGATGGAAAGAATGATGGGTTCCCATCTTCAGGTCCAGCCCACAGCACTGCGGCTGTACCAGCAGCCTCTGCAAAGCCTAGTTGTCCTCAGAGACGCTCGGGAGTTTCTGTGGATTTTAAAAGGCAGCTGTCAGCTCGCACTTGCTCTTCTGAGCTTGCTGTCCTGATGGCTGAGCTGGTAGGGTTCCCATTTGGAAACCCGGAAGGACTCAGCATCAATCATAACTGGATACCTTTCTGCTCTGTTTTTATTTTCAAAGCAGAGACTTCCTGAGGATTTGAAACCCTTTGTTTTTCTTGTTAGAATATACAAGCTTTCCCCAGCCGCACACTGGAAAGACAGTAGGGAGAATTTAAATAGTTGTGCATGCCATAGAAAAGGGGAGGGATGATCCAGGATAATGCAAACTGCCCCTGTTTTTACCCTCAATCCCCCAAGCACACGCAGACATCTCTCTCTCCTTATGCAAATCAGAGGAGGTAAAAATATTATGAACAATGTTACAGGTTAAAAAAAAGTTACAAGAGAGCTTCTTTGAAAGCGGGTAAAGACAATCCTGAAAGCTTTCCTGAGCTGAATCCTGCAGAAGGAGGGAGGAAATCATTCCGTGTGCTCAGAGTGATTATAATGTAGTGGGACTGCTATTCTTGTGTGGCTCATTAACTAGCCTTACAGATAATTCTAAGAGAAGTTCAAAGGATATTTTGAGCAGTGGGAGAATCAGCAAAGGCATTACTTTGAATGACAGATTTCCGTAAAAAGTTAATTACATTTCATATACAAACAGATACCCCCCAGGTATAGAACCTGGCTTCATTCATTTGTTCACATGGTATTTCTGAGCTCTCACCCAGTGTGCAGATGGTGCCATGGGACAGACAGTAAGGGAAGGGCCCATTCTCCTGCCCTTGCTCTCTTTGGGAAGAGGTTAGTTTGATACAGCACAAAACGTCTAATCAATATGGCAAGACGGGATTGTCAAAATAATTGGCCACACCTCAGATAAGTGTGTCAAGCTGTCTTGTGTCAGCTGCTGGAGCCACCTCCCCACTTTCTCTCCCCTGGCAGCTGCCTGCCTGGATTAATGTCTGGATGTCAAGTGGAAGAGTTCTTGGGGTCCTCTCTGCAGGTGAAGGCGGGATGGTGGAGTCCACGCTCTGGCTTTGCTCTCCTGCCCTTATGCGTTTTGTACTTCAGTGTCTTTTAAGGGTTCTCTCACGTGTCTGAGTTGCCATGGGGACCAGTAGCATCCTTAAAAACTGAAGCTGCCCCTGGGAAGGGAGAATGGGAGTGGGAACAGAATGGAGGATAAAAGACAGAACCTGCCCAGGAGCAAAAGCGAAGTGGGGTTTCACAGGGAGAAAGGACTATAAGGAGGAAGAGGCCAAGGGGCACTGTTGGCCCTCCCTGCTCAAGTTCCAAGGGCCTGGACCCCTGCCCTGACCTCTGTGCCTCCTGCTTCATGCCCACTTCACCATTTTAACTCATCACCACCCGAAGCTGTACTTTTTTCAGTGGATTATCACCAGGGCTGGATAAAATCCAAACTTCTGACCTTAACATCTCATTAATTCAAAATACTTTTCCTTACTTTTTGCACTACTGCTCTTCTGGAACCCTTTGCTTCCACTACCTGGGTCTACACTGATTGCCCAAAAGCACCCTGCATTTTCTTCCACGGCATGCTGCCCCCCTCCCTCTCCGTCCCACCTCCCACTGCCCTCCTGGCTCCTCTTCCTTACTGAACCGCCCATCCTCCACACTCCCTGCCAGGCTCACCAGCCCGCTGTTATATGACAAGGGCTACTTTTTTTTAATAATCTGAGATGCAGGAATTAAAAAGAGGGAGAAGGGCAGGAAACAAGGGAAGGAGAAAGAGAGGAGGGAGGAAGGAAGGCAAAAGGAAAGGAAGGCAGGTAGAGAGAAGTGGGTGTGGCTAACACTCTGCCACCTACTGGAGCACGGAGTCTACACAAGTCCTCCTTTCTCTTAGCTCAGCCAAGGAAGGACACCCTCGTGGGGGTGGGGGTGGGGAGTGGGAGTAGCTCTCATTTAAATTTACCTCAATGGCAAGTGGGGAAAAGGTGACAGAATCCCAGAGGATTTCCGTTGGTTTTAATTCTAGCTCAGCTCCAGGGTACTCTTCATTAAGCCACATTGTCAAGGTCCTTAGGAGCCTAAGTCGGAGGCAGCAAAGCCGAGGCTAGGCTGAGACTGCCGAGTCCCCCCTCACCCCGCAGCCGTGCGTTCATCTCTCCTCCTGTTCCTGGGCATCTGTCTAGGTCACGCTTGTCTTTCGTGACTACATCATTTTTATATTCTATCCACTGGTGTCTTGCACTGTTTGTTTTGTCTACGTTGTCTTATGGCCCCTCCCCACCCACAGCACCTGTCCTGTTGGTATTGTGGTCTGTTTACGTTCCCAGCAGTGCCTAACCTCCCTCTCCTTTTTAATCCTTTTATCAATCGTGTTTACTTTCTCTATCAGCCCCTTCATCTTGCTCTTATCTTGTTATCCACGTAGTTAAGTTGTTCCCCAGACCCCTGTCCTCAGCTCCTTCTTGAATCCACTCTGGGCTCCCCTGGCAGGTCTAGCTGCTCCCCTTCATCCTGCTTCCTGCAACTGACAAGTGACCCCTATTAAACTCCTTAGGGGGCAAGACTTGCTCAGCCCCTTTTAGATCGGAGGTCTCACTGTCCAGTGCTAATAGCAAGAGCTAACACCTAACAAGCACCCCACACATGTCAGGCACTGAGCTCTGTCTCCCTTTCCTGGTTACTGCAACTTTTCGCCTTTGTACTACAGAGAAAGAAGCAGGGGCTCAAGCAGGTGAGGTAACCTGCTCAAGGTCACACAGTTAATATGTGAAATATTGACAGCCTACTCATAGCTGTCTGCCTGAGCAATGGCATGGATAAGCTTCCCCTGAAGAAAAACTTAAAAGGCCTTTCTAGTAGACTCTGGAGTTTAGCACTTGGGTCAGTAGATTTCCCTCCTTGTGCTGCTTGGCTATGGCTGATAGTCAAATACCTGGTAAGGAAGGCCCTTGTACGCCATGGACCTTCCAGAAATTCTGAAAATGCCCGTGTCTTAAGGCAGCCCTCCACAGAAGTGACCGTGTACACAGCATCACTCTCTGCCATAGGGAGAATCCATGGGACAGTTGCCAGCCTCCTTCCTAGTGTCTCACTGCCAGCCTGTCATCCCCAGCTCTAAAAGCAGCCTGTACTCCCTTAGGGCCCACACTGACCAAGGTTATATGGTGTGAAGTCAGACACCAAGAGAAGATCAAAGGGAAGGCACCCCAAGGTTCCAGGACAGTCCGCAATAAATCACAGCGAATGTGGTGAACTTCCTGTAGGTGCTGGCGAACAGAGAGATCCCCCAAATAGAGCTATCATGGGATAAGATGGAGACAAGTGAATCAAAAAAAATTTAATAAAGGGACATCTCTTTTAGACTTGGTGAGCTTCTAAAGCAAGGGTCCCAAGGACAGAGAAGAGCAACAGCGGAACAGCCTGGCGAAGTACAGGGGAAGTTACTGAGCTCTTCGGAGGCAGCTCTCCCACATTCCTCCCTGTACTCTTCTCACCTCTAGACTTGGACCCAAACTCCCTTCGATATGCTAAGCCTCTACTGATGTTTAGCCTTCCCTCTGAACTCTTTTCCCCTGCCAGATTAGAGTAACGCACAGTGCCTAAGTGTACCCCATATGGTGTGGTGGAATTAACTGAGACCCCCCCAGGGGACATGCTTAAGAAAGAATGGATGGTCCTCCTTTCCTAATGACCAGATGTTTTTTAACTTAGGCTTAGGGATTTTACAGAGTGCAGTGGTAGAAAAATTCCTCAATTCCTGCATGGCGAGGTGAGTCCTAAGGTTACAGGAGTCGTCAGAGTGGATTGGGACAGAGTACACGGGGCTCTGTCCTGGCACCAGGCTCGAAAAGGAGGGCTCCATGGGGGTGTTGGCATGTGTGCTGGTTTCTGAAAAAAAAAGGAGGATTTATGCAAACTTTCTAAGAGTAGCTGAGAGCATTAGGAAAGGGCAAGGAATTTCACAAAGTATTTATCAGCTTGGGGGAACGTGGCAGGGATGGGGATGGAGGTGGAGAAAAATGTTTTATGCAAGAATCTGACCTCATTAACTATAAATTCTTTCGGAGCAGCGGCTGTGTCTCTGTAGCCACTGTGCTTAGAGTGGTTGCCCCTCAGTGAATGTGTACAGGTAGGTGACAAGTGACAGTGGCAATGGCTGTGTAAGGAGGGTGTTGATGCTGCCTGCTGAGATGTGAGCCACATCACGATGAGGCTGAGGATCAAGGATCAGGGCTGAGACACCTGAGCAAACTTCGGACTGCGCAGCCTCCTCCCTTCATCTCCACGCATTGTTTCAAGCAGGTGGGGCCTTGCCAAGCCAACTGAGTCTCCCTGCCCGGTGCCATAGACCCTGTCACAGAAAAGTAATTTCTTGTTAAACCTCTATCCAGTGAAATCCCGCCGCTGCACACAGCAGGCCTGCATGCGCAGGCGTTGCCGTTCTACCACCGCAGTGCTGGGGAATAAAGGAAAATGGTTAGCATTAAATTTCATGTAAATCAGACTTTATTTGTTCTGGTGACAGGTTATTACCTTCTGCAGGGAACAAGGGGGAGAAACGGCTGCCAGTTGGAGACGCAGCTCAATGAAGATGTCTCCAGCGGCAGCCAGGGGCAGGCCGAGTCGCTTGCTTTGCTTCACCCTTTCCTCTCCCCCACCAGCACCTGCAGCTCCAAATTGTCTCAACTTCCCAGCACCGTTGCCCTCCCCATTAATCCTTCTTGCTGCTGTGTGGGGGCCAGTATTTGTACTGATTGCATTCTAAGTGTGTTCTCCCTGTCCCCCAGGATTGTGACTCAGGTTCTCTCTTGCCCAGGATACTCTATACATCTCTGTCTACCCCCTTAAACCTAATCTGCTCCTTAACACCCAGCTCAAGTCCAAAACCTCCAGGAAGTCTCCCTCACCGTTCAGCCTGTGGCACTCTTGCATGCTGAGCTTGGTTCATGTTTAATCCCTGTTCCACAGTTGAACTTATCCTGATTGATGACTTGCTATCAGCAACCACATTTACAGAGAATGTTGGTTGGCTTCTTCCTAATGTGCATAACTTGGCTGCCACACCAGGTTGTGACTGGCTAATAAAGATGATACCCGTATGTGTTTCTATCCATATGTAATGCCTCACTCAGGGCATTGTACAGAAGAGTTTCTGGAGAAATGGGTTGGTGCCACAGAAAGTGTATCAATCATAAAAGGTTAAAGTATGGCTAGTAACAAATACCCCCAAGTTCTCATGATTTAAAATAATAAATATTATTTTCTTGTTCATGCTACATATTCATTGCAAGTCAGGTAGAAGACTCCTTATTTTAGTTGCCCATAGATCCAGCCTAATAGAACAGCTAAGAAAGTTGAGTTGTTTAGAAGGTCTCAATTTGGCAATGAAATATAGCTCTGTCCTGCAAGCGACACAGGTCATCTCTACTCACAAGCCACGTGGCTCTATCAAACATAAGGGGTCAGAAAGTGACATCCTATCATGGCTCCAGAAGGTAGGGAGCAACAAGTGCTTAGTGCTGTCAATAGCTTCTCCAAAGTGCTGACTTAATTCTATAAGGAATGCTTTATGCCTGCTTTGTGCACAATCGAACCCCTGGTAGAACATAATACACACCCCAAAATTCTGAGCCCAAACTTGTCCTGAGATTCATCTTGATTTATCTAGCTGAGCTCTTGTGCTTTTCTGGTCTTTGATCTGCCTTCCATGCTTCTGTAGGCAACCAGCCTGGAAGGAAGCTGGCTTCCTTCACTGCTGTGTGGTCCTTGAGCACAGAATCAGGGCTGCTCAGGCAGGTAACCATCTGCACTACAGGAGAGGAAGGAAGAAATGTCACTGTCTTTTGAGACTGTTACTTGGTGAGTAGACACATTTTGAATGGTCTGTGTACAAAAATGTGGGTGTCTGAGTGTGTGCACACTGGGGAGTGGAAGGGAGGAAGACAGAAGGCAGTTTCACATTTCATTGACACACATCTCCCATTAGCAGTTAATCAATCAGTGTCGTGTTCAACGCAGTATCTAGGATGGGAGTTGGGGGAAAGGCCTTGGGAAATGGAGGTACAGTTCTTCTCACAGCTCTGACGACTTCCTTACCGTGATCCACTCCCGCGCTCATCTTTTGTTCCATTTGTTCCGCTTCCTCTTTTCTCCTCCTTTCTTTATTTTGATTGTTTTATCCCGTTACTCCAAACCACAAACGCAAACTGGGCATGAGAAGAGGGAGAGGCTATGGCTAGGGGGGGTTTGGGGAATGTGAGAACAGGACCAGGGTCTGGCTGGAGAGTGGACAGAACATATAGCCATGGTCATGGCTTGAGTGTCCTTGTCATGGTCACATTTAAGGTTAGATACAGTTGATCGGGTATAGGACCCTTGGCAGTGGAAGTTGGAAGCAGAAGTCAGGCCAGATGCTTTTTCCACCTCTCCACCACCACCTCTATCTTCTTCTTTAAGACCTGAGATGGAAACAGCTGGGATCTGATCCTATGACTCACATCCCAGAAAAGTTCCCTTGCCCATCCCTTCCATAGCTGGTGAGATGAAAGAGGCCGATGGCCCTGTCAGTCGTCCAAGGCTTAGTTTTCTGAAAGTATCTCTGATCAAGGCTGCAGTTCAGAGAAGGCAAATGCAGGCCAGCAACATTGCTGCTTCCACAGTCTCCAATGCTGGATGTCTGCCAAGCTCGCCATCTGTACCCTCCAGCCAATGGTACGCTTTGCCAGCTCTTGCAGCAACCCCCACCCTCACTTCCTCTACCCCTAGCCTGTGCGGGGAAAGTGCTAGCACCCCAGATTGCATCATACAATCGGACAAGCTTTGCCAGGTTTGTGGCTGGTAATTTATGGCCTTCTTTAGCAACATCTATCACGCTGTATAGTCGTTAATCTCAGAGTCTTTGCCCACTTTGCAGAAAATAGCTTGCAGTTCCTTACAATGTAGCATTTGCTAACTCACCTGTCAGCTGTCAAGCTATGAGGGTGTATCAAGCCACTCTCTCCTTCTTTCCATCTTACCTTGCTTAGGTAAAATAAACTAAGAACCGGTCCTTCTCCCCCCAGACAACAGCAGCAAGGATCTTTATTACCCAGCTACCGTTCTGCCTCCCCTTGTCACTGCTGCTGTAGCAGCTCCACGCTGATCCTCTATGGTACCTGGAAAGACAAATGTTCATGGCACTAAAGAGAGGGTGGCTCATGAGCATAGTAAAGACACAAAAGAAAAGGCAGGTCCTAGGGGACACACACTTCCTCCCCCTTATGCAGAGTAGAGAAGTGGTATACAGTATATGTACACACTTGTGTGCCACTGAAGGGAATATGAAATAACTCTGTGATCAACCGCTGCTTAGGCACACTAGTTAAACTATCAGTCTGGACCACAGAAAATTGCCAACAAGTGTGTCCAACTGATACATAAATGTGTTTGGCTTCAGGATAAATCAGAAGGTTTCATACACTCAATCTCTTAATTTAAGCCATTAAAATTAAACCTTTTCTTCTTAAGGCATGTGTGCATAGATAAAAGAGAAGGACACCTGGGAAATTCTAAACCACACTGAGGAACATCAGATGAGCTAAAAGGGTATGGACTGCAATCATATGGAACCTAGGCTGTATATGGGTATATGTTTTTCTTTTTTAATTCTAGAGAAAGAAGTAACACAAGCATATTGGAAGGGAATACAGCAAAACTAAATGCTTAAATTCAGATATTGAGCTAGGTAGACATAACTATTGCTATAGATATATCTCCTCTATGTATTATACACACTACTTATAAGTATATACTATATTGGGTATGTATCTTCTCACTTATTAGTTTTCATATTTTGTATATTTCTTATAAAAGCATACTTGAAAGAAGCATAAGCACTGATCATGGATGATGCTGCCTGTACTGATCCACTAAAATGACCTCCCATCAGAAGCAGTTGCCTCTCTTGTAGACTTGCAAAAAGTATAACGGTAACACCAAGAGATATATTTTCTAGCCATTTCTTTTCTTTGGGCCCATTCTATGGAAAGTACCCAACTTCTTCTGTTTTCAATACAATTTTCTGACACTAAATATAGGAAGAAATTTACAGTCACTGAAGAACTTAAATATTGCCCACTTCAAGTGCCTTATTTTTAGGTTATTCTCATTGCTTTACTCAGGGCGATCAAAAAATATGTGAATGAGTGAATGAATACATAGGTGAATGATGAAATGAATGAATGGATGAATGAATGTATGTAGCGGGAGTGGCTGCTCTTCAAAGCAGCCAAGGCAACTGATTTAAGGTGATATCACTTTGCTGACTGTGGAGTGGTTCATTGGCCTCAGTACCATGACTGGTCCACCGTGCTGTTTCCCGTCAGCACAGACGGCTGAAGGTGAGGGTGATTCTTACACTGGGACTGCAGGCAAGGTGAGGCTTCTGACAGAGTTCACATTTCACCTTAGGGTACTTGTGTCCTTTGTTTTATTTGTGTCTCTTCACTTGAATGAGACTAGGCACTGAGCAGTGAAAGGCACACATGTTGGTGTAGAAAGTCTCACTGGGACTCTGGCTGTTGTGCAGGGTTATTTTCAGTGGTCTACCTTCTGCTTGATAATATTTTTGGAGCGCGACATCTGAGCAATTAAAATGGTGTGACATTAGACTTCAACCCAAGCACGAATCTGGGGTCTTATAAGCAAAGGCTGGGGTGCGAAGTGCAGCTAGTTAGATGGACTTTAATTGAAGGGTAGGGAGAGCAGCAAATAGACAAAGGCATGGAAAATGCAAAGGTCTGGCAAAAGCAGCGAAGTAGTACATGAAGGGACTCATGGTAGGCAGGGAAAGAAATGGAGCAAGGGTGTTAACGGCATTGGCACAACGGCAGGATTTTAGCACAGAGGTCAACAGTACTCTGAGCGCACTGCCAGCTTTTTAACATATTTGATAAGAGTGTGGCAAGTTGAAGAAATTACTGGACTTCTCTAGGCTGCAGTACCCTCACCCCTATAATTAAGAGAGCAGCAGCACCTGCACCTAGAGAGCTGCGGTGAGGATGAGAGAGAGAACACACATACAGCCTGGCACACGATAAGCATCCAGTAAACATCAGCTACCGCATCACACACTCACTAAGCCTGAAACAGAGATGCAAAGAAGACCCTAAAGGAACAGAAAGCGAAGAGAGTGTGGTCAGAGAGTGCGGGGCTAAGCAAATGTTCTAAAGGTGAAGCAATCCCGTGTGATGAAACCTTCCTCAGTGGATCCAAGACCAGGGCTCTGGAATGGGTTTTGAATGCAGGGCTTTATGTGAGAAGTTAAAATATCTCTGAGGTTGAAGTGTTAGGTGGGTTATCCACGTGGTCATTAGAGATACCCATGATGATTACCAAGTCCAAGGAAAGTGATATGCTGAGATTCCAAGCAGGACTGAGTCTGGAGGACAAAATATGACAGCAGGGAGCACAGAGCACCCAACTGCCCCTCAAGGAATGTCAGCGCCATCTCTGGGTTCCCGGGATAAGTGAAGTAGAAGAAGGAATCTCCATTGGAAAAATCTCAAGGATTCTGATGTTGTGTAAGGAAAGTGATACTTCAGTTTTAGAAAAGGGTGAGAGGAAAACATTGGAGAATCAAAAAATATTGTCTTTTACAAAAGAGTCTAGAATGTGATTGGTTTCAATAACTTTTTTATGTAGATTTATGAAAAGGGGGAAAATTAGAGCTTAGAAAGAAAAAGAAGGGAAGGATAATGGGACAACAGACAAAGAAGGGAAAAGAAAAGTTGAAGGGAGGGAGGAAAGAAAGAAGGAAAAGATAAATTATACTTTGGTACTACGAAAGGCACCTATGCTGGGATTTGTGGTGAATCGTGAAGTATGAGTCCTCGTACCCTAGTCCTTTGGGATATAGTTAGCTAGGCTGTAGACTAAAGTAACAAAATCTACATCACTGTGCCCACTTTACACATGAACACACACAAGCCACATTCAAAGCCCAGTTCTCTGCCTCCTTCTCTTCCCCAACCCAAGTGCCCTCAATTATCATTTTAATCAGGATTTGAGGAGCGAGGAGGTTGGGAAAGTTGTACAAATGACCCGGCCCCTCGGTCTGAAATTGAGGTGAGTTTGTAAAATTTCTTCTGGGCCTCTGGAGACATGCACAAAGCCCACCAATCAACAGTTTGGTCTTCATCTCACAAAAGGGTCAAAGAGGAAAGCAGCAGAGTGTAAGAGCCAGGAGAGTGTGTGTGCAGATCTATAGGAAACTTACAAGTGGCTTTCCTGTGGCTCTTATTTTTTAGTAGTAGAAATACAGCTTTACAAAAAAATCTATATTTCTATGTGAGAAATGGACTGAATGCATAAGGTTAGAATTGGGACTCATGCCATGGCTGACCATGTTACTCAAACTTGTATCCACTGTCTCTGGCTGAGTTTAGAGGACATTTTGGCAGACAGCACCTGGATACCTAGTAGAAGCCACCGACTTGGATCTCAAGTTGAATAACTTCATACCTGGATAATTCTTCATCTTTCTGAGCTTCTTATTCATCTTCTATACACCTGCCTGCCTTAAGTGAGAACCAAGTGAGTCAGTATTTATGAAAGTGGTTTTGCAAACTGTAAAGTTCTATACACGTGCAAAATCTCATTAGAATAAGTGTTTCATAAGTGCTTGTTGAATGAGTGAATAAACAGAGCTGCATCGCAGTGTCTATTAATTCTGATGACATATTGGTATCACCAGCAAGCATTTTATCGATTGCTGAATTCTATGAGTACCCGTCAAAACAAAACTGCAAAACCCACAGATTTCATCACTGAGTGATATATGGCTTTATACTAGTTTTCTGTTACATTTGTCTTGGTCTTGTCCCCACAATTGTATTGTGGGCTCCTTGAGAGCAGAGATCTGGTCATGTACAGTGTACTCAGCTTCAGGTACTCACAAGGGTTGACCTTAGTGACTCTATCTTCCGTGGACAGGAGTTTGGGGTGCTGTGAGCATGCGCACACGTGAAACAGCCATCTGTGGCGTCAGCTAGAAGGGCGGGGAAACAGGAGGACCAGAGCGGGGGACCTCTTCCCAATATGTTTACAGATGCCTTCATTTCGCACATGCAACACACTTCCCCTCCAATTAGATCAGAGAAAAGTGAGATCTCCACAGCTGGTGAATTGAGCAGCAAATTTCTTCTGAGTCTTTTGGGTGATACTTTGCCATCCCCTGACAGTGTTAACTAGCTGGCTTGCAATACCATCTCTCATCCACTCCCTCCCCACCTTTACTGCTATGTTTCCATTCCTTCCTGGCCAGGCAGAGGTGTTTCCTTGGCAGTTTCTGGCCAGGAAAGAGAAGAAAAATACGGACGCTGAGGGAAGAAAGCCTCTTACTAAACAAAGAGAAAGTTAAGTACAGTACATAGAGCAGAAGAAGGGGAAACTTTATGAGAGCTTTTACTTAATCTCTGCACAAAAATGAAGGCGAGCTCTTTCTGCACAGAGGAAGGTGAAATGGCTTTACCTCCATTAAGTGTATGGGAAGGCTTTGTGGCTTCCTTCAAGAGTCTCTAGTCCCAAGATGAGTGTGCCTGTGAGCTCCAGCCCCTGTGCATTGGTCTTTTCTGCATTGTGTCTCAAGTGGGAACTGAATGAGAATGAAATAATTTACAGGGTCCAGCAGTTGATCTAGGATTGGATGGGAGGGAGGGAATGCCATACAAAGATAACAGGCCCAGATACCCAGACAGTGAAGCTGAAGGGCCTGGAGAACAATGGCAAGGGAGAGCACATTCGGTGGCACACACAGAGACAAAGGTGCCAGTGAGGATGACAGGGAAAGAGACAGGGATGCTCAGGATCCTCTCTACAGGGAGGGACGAAGCTATTAGGAGGAGGTATTGATTGCTGACTAATGCCCACCAAGCTTGTTCCGTGGACCTGAAGCTCTTTAAACAATTACATGAAACAGGTAAGAACTAGCTATTAACAAGAAAAGGAAAACCCAGAGGTCAGGCTTGTTTGTTTAAAGAGAGCACAGCAGTGATTCATCATCATACTTCAGACCGCTAAATAAATATTTGCTAAATGAGGGCGATAGTACATGAAAAGGGACCTGCCAAGCAGTCGTGGTGATGACACCCATCCACTGCTGTACTGGGGTGGGACTCTGCTCCGGGACACCACGACTGTGGCATTGGGTGTATATATCATCTAAGGTAGATGTGTCCCCTTCACTAGGTCACACAAGAAACATGAGACTGTTTTGGGCAAGCCTATGGCACTGTAAGTGTATCTGCTGGCTTGTAGTGATCCCCTGTTTAGGACATATGAACAACGGGAAAATTGAAATACTCAAACTGCATTTTAATCATTATTTTCTCCAGTCACTTTTTCCCTCAACTCATTTTTGTTGTTAAACCATAGGAATTAAGAGAGTGGAAGAAACCACTTTTTACTGCCCCACTTTATTCACAAGGAAGTAACAAAGATTCTGAGAATGATCCACTTGGAAAGGTCTTGAAAATCCCCACCCAGTTCCTTTGCTATTTTACAGAAGAGGTCAGTATTCCCAGAGGGGGAGGAGCTTGCTGCAGATCCTTGCCTCCACGCTTCACTAACCCACGCTTCCCCCACTTAGCTGAAGGGCTCATGATGCTCTAGAAGAATCAAAACAAGAAGGTTTTCACAAGCTTCTATGGGACCCCTGGGTGTTTGAGCCACTGTGGTGCCCTTGCCATGTCTCTGAGGCCTTTTCTAAATGGCTGTGTGACTTGACTGCTCAGGAAAACAGCACAAGATTCTCCCCTAAGTAAATTATGGGAAGAGCTTCTAGGCAGGTCTAAAACTGCAGCTCAGTGTGAGACGAGTTTCTGGGATGCTTTGGTCTAGGTTTAAACTTCATTGTACACATCCTAGCGTATCAGCCCACAATGCAGTCACCTTTCGGTCACTCACTGGTCACTTTTCCAGTAAAATGCCTCGACCTAGTACCTTTTCTTTTTCCCATCCATACATTCCAGCCTTGTCTTTCCTCATCAGGAATTTATATTTAAATAGTGTTCTAAGCATAATTAAACATGATTACACACATAGATGACTTTGGGGAGAGCTGACGTACATTTTTTATGCTATTGCTTGACCAGGAAGAGTGATAAGAGGCTAAGGACAACAGGCATCTTAAAGATCTTGAGAAATCATTAAAAAAAAAATGCAAGTTTAGCTGAGGGGAACAGGACAGAAAATAAAACTTATGTAATGGTTTTGTGGAAACAAATATGAGCTCATCCATACTGATGGAAGACAGATGCACCATATTTTAAGAGGGCAGTGGCTGTAAACATGATTTGATACATTCTATTTCTACTCCTATTCCCTGAGGAATGCAGAAGGACTCAAGTTATCAGAGTTGTTTTCTCCATGTGAACAAAAACAAAATGAAGATGTATGATATTCAAGTGAGTAGGGAATAGGAACATGACTCTGCCTAATTCAACTGCTGTCTGGTCTCTTTAGGCCATTTACCTGGCCTTCATGTCACCCAAGGACCTCACAGAGATAGTAGGACTCATGTTTTTTGAAGAGAATTTGAGAAGAGTGTACGAGTCTCTGATTTGTATGAGTCTATTTTCTGTTGCTTTAACAAAATATCCAAGGCTGGGTATTTTATAAGGAAAAGAGCATGTGGTTTTGGAGGTTCAAAGTCCAAGACTGGGCTTCCTCATCTGTTTGGCCTCTGGTGAGGATACCCCTGTCTGCATCAAAAATGGCAGAGAAAGGGAAAGAAAACCTGCCGCACACAGACAAAATCACACAGCGGGACAGAAAGCAAGAGAGTCAGGAACCAGGCTCACTCTTTTTACAGCAACCTGTTGCTGAAGACCAGCATTAATCTCTTCTGAGGGCTGTGACCCCAGTAACCTAATTACCTCCCACTGAAATGTTCCACCACCTCTCAGCCCTGTGAAATTAGGGCCAAGCCCAGAAATCTTTGGGGAGCATACTCAAATCATGTCCCAACCATAATAATCCCTTTCTGGCTGAATTCTCTTTGTTACTGGAAGTCCTAGGAAATCTGAGGAATAGAGGTTAGTGTTTGGGGACCTGTGGCTTTAGGGATAGATTGCTTTATTCAGTATCTATGCAATGCCTGGGACTGAGAGTCGCGTATGTATCCTGCAACTCTCTGAGTCTGGCCCTGTCATAGAAGCCACACAAACCCTACATTGTTAGCACTCCCTCCTGCATGCCTTTAACACCACCCTGGTCCATCGTTGTTAACAAGTAGCAAAATTAATTCATTTGGGTTTTATCTTCTTTTTGTTTTCCCTACTCACGCTCCTTTTACTGGTTCTTTTGAAGCAGGGTCTCACTATGTATTGCAGGCTGACCCTGAACTCTCTTAGGTAGCCAAGCTGACCTCGAACTCACAGTGATCCTTCTACCTCAGCCTCGTGAGTGCTGGGATTACAGTCACACACCATAGTGCCTAGCCACTACCCCATTTGGAGGTTGCTAGTAGACCACATCTTAGGATAAAAGGCTGGCAGCTGGGGGAACGAAAATATAAGCATAGAGCTAATAAATTAATTAGATTTTGATGTACTAAACAGTCTATAATGAACTCTTGATTATTCAGGAATAGGTTCCCAACTTAATGTAGTCCTTTTTATTTTTTTCCTGCTCTGCTTGAGGCTGGGTAATCTGGAACTAGTATAAAACAACAAAGACTTCTGTGGAAACAAAACAAAATAATCATCCATGGTTTAATTGCCTTTTCTTTTGAAAAAGCCTTTTCGAGATTCTACTGTTGTCTACCTGTTATGAAAGTGCAAGCTCTTGAGGGCCAGGTGTGGGTCTAAATTACATTCACATCCTTCTTGTCTCTCAGCTCATTCAATAATATCTTATGAGCAGATCAACAAAATAGTTCGTAGTTTCCAATTGCATGAGATATCTAGCCAGACTCTTATTAGATTCTTGGATAATTTTTCATTTTCCAGTGTCTTCAGCAGTAATTTTATGGACATCCTGAAACCCTACATACATCCTTAATTGCTTTTTGAGAATAAAGTCAGAAGGAAATGTGGGGTCAAAGGAGATATATGTTTGTAAGTGTTTTAACGTGTTATCAAATCAAAATCCGGAAGTAGTATCCCAACAGTGTATAACAGCTCCTCTTCCCCGGCACCCTCACCGGGTGGATCCTGGAAGGACATTTCCCAGGTTCCCATGCCACTGAGCATGCACTTCCTTAGGGGGTGGAGTTGCTCCGGGTGGGTGGCATTATCACTCAGTGCTTTTACCCTGAGCTGCTGCTTTTCAAGCTCCAGTCCTTTCAAATCCAATACTGTACATTTCTAAAAGGTCAGGCTATTGTTTTCATCCTCCACCGGCTCGCCTGACCTCATCTGTAGACTTGCCGTTTCCCCCCAGCAATGTCATCGCTGGTAAGGCTGAGGTGGGGCAGGGAGGATGAGACTTCAGAAAGAGCCAGCATCTTCTCGTTTCTTCTGAGACAGCCGCACCCTCAGGAACAAAATGGCCAGCGTGGCAGCACCAGGCTGCCTCCTCTCATTTGTAAAAAGGAAAAGAAAAAGAAAAAAGAAAAACTTCTATGATTCTGTTCAGTTTCAGAATTCCTGTGGGCAGAACCCTCTAAAAACAATTGCTCTCAAACTAGAAAAGTGACCTCAGCTTCTGGTCTTATGGTGATCCTTGGGCATTCCTGCCTTCTAGCCAGTCTTTACTACACGGAGATCAAGAGAGGACAGATGCGGAAACCCAGCTGATAATTAAAGGAAGGGCAAGGACGCAGATGGAGAACTGAAGGGAGAAAGCTGGACGGGAGGGAAGGCAGAAAAGTTAGGGCGGGACGAGATGTCGGCACTGGGAGAGAAAATTAGTCTTGTCAAAGACTCCTGGTTTCTCAGGGTCTGATTCAGAACTGCAAAAGTGCAAGCAGGCTCAGAAATCACTGCCCAGGAGTGCTCATGAGGGGTTCGCCATCCTTCCAAACGCCTCTTCCCAAATCCACCTCAAATGCACATTTACCCTAGGTATGTTTCCTAAGTCCCTCCCTCAGATTACACCCTGGGTCTTGTATAGAGGTGCTAGAGCTGTCATCTAAAGTCAGCATCAAATATGCAGCCAATATCAAATTCTTTTTAAATAGTCTAGGTCTCTAGGTACCATTTGATATATTAATTATGTAATTTACTGATTAAGTGGATTAATAAAGAACCACTACTTTTGAGATTTTCTAAAGCTCTTGATGAGAGCGTTTGCGCCCGTCCTATGAAGCACAGCAGGCCCCCAGATGCCATCTCAGCTGAATGCCAGGTAGGAGGGAGACTCTGGTCCTTGGATCTGAGCCCAGACGCCCACTGCCTAGGTGCCCGCCCGGCTGCAGTGCTGAGGAAGCTGTGGACAGGCAGTCAGGGCAGGTGGCAGGAGGGAGGGCGCATTTCACATTTCCTAGGCTGCTGGGTGTGGTGAAGAAGTCAGGGGTGTGGGGGTGTGGAGACAGAGCTAGAGTTGTGCTGCGTGGCTTCTCGGTATGTGCAGGTCTCCTTGAGAACAATTTTAATGGTAATATTTGTGTTTTTGCTAATCTTTGTCTAATTCAACAACTGCAGCTCTAGTTAGGTGTACTGTGATTTTGTCTAAAGAAAGAGGACTCTGCATACTACTCGGTGGTGGCAGCAGCAAGCAAACCAGCCCATCCTTTCAGAGGGCTTTGTGAACTGTGGAGAAGGGTGACGCAAACCTTAGAGAAAGCACTTTTCTAAAATACAGGGACACGAGAATGCTTTTATCAGCCAGGCAAAGTGTCAGAAAGGGCCCCCTTGGTCAGAGTTGATTAGCAAATAACAGACAATAACGAGCTCCCCTGGACAATGCTGGGCTCATCACCTTTCTCCCCCTGCATTCAAATAGCAGAGCGTTTTCCCAGCAGAAACCTCCATGTTGCTCCCTGCAATGAATTGAGAAGCTGGGCAAAAGAGCTTAGTGTATATGTCAACACCATGTAGTGCTTCATGAACTGCTCGCTTTTAAGTGGGAGATGCTCATCAGTAGGGGGGCTAGGGGCTCTCCCAACAGGCTGTGAGGGGTCTAGCTAAGGGAGAAACTGTGTTTGTCACTTGCTTTGTCTTCAGCGTTAATAACTGGTGGTTTTTTTTTTAATACCTCTTGAGAGGTCAGCAAGGAGCATGAAACAGAAAAAGCATTAAGCAAGAGCCAGAGTTCAGGTTTCCATGGGAAACTGCTAGTTTGCTAAGTGTAGAAGGATCTTATCCAAAAGCGAAGTGGCGGACTCCTGAGGGGCTCAGGGAGAAACACAGCAGTGGGCCAGTCAGATAAATGCTGTGAGCTATAAAAGCTGGTGAATGACTCCAACTCAAGCACCCTCCATACCCCCTGGAGAGAGTGCTTGGTAAGGTGCCATTCCAGGGAGGGGCTGTTTGAACCTAGGACTCAGAGCAGCCTCAGGATGGCTTCAGTTCAGGGGTCCCAGTGTTATCGTCCCACAGTGGCTGGGTGGGGAACAGCCCTGAGAGACAGCAGTGGTCAGAGAGCTGCAGTCAGGATGACTGGCAAGAGACTCCCTGAGGGGTTTAAGTCAAAGGACGCAGGCCTCACAGACACAGCCAGAGGCCCGGCTCAGCCTGAACTGCTCTGGATTTGAAAGTCACGGAACTGGCACCTTAGCACTAATCCTACTGCCTGCTGGTGCCTGCACCCAGCACAGATCTGGGGTCTGACTGCCTTATCTACCAGCATGAGCAGGGGCATGTCTTGACTTGGACACAACTCCAAAGTTGCAGATCCTGGAAGAAAACCACACATTCAAAATCACAAAAAATGGGATCATTTCAAATTAAAAAGCTTCTGCACAGCAAAGGAAATCACCAACAGAGTGAAGAGACAAACTACAGAGTGAAAAAACACATTGCCGGCTAGTCCTCAGACAAAAGACTAATATCTAGAATATATAAAGAACTCGAAAAATTAGACACCCCACCCAAATTTAAAGACCCATCCAAAAAGTAGACATCTGAAATGAATAGACATTTCTTGGATGATGACACACAAACTGCTAGTGAATACATGAAAAATGTTCAACATTGCTGGTCATTCTAGATGTGCTAACTAAAGCAACACTGAAATTTCATCCCATTCCAGAAATAATGGCTATCTTCAAGAAATTAAACAATAACAAATGCTGGTGAGGCTGTGGGGGGATAGGAACTCTTCTTCATTGTTGGTAAGAGAGTAAACCAGTACAGCGCTATGGAAAATGGTATGTAGATTCCTCAAAAAAACTGAAAATAGGAATTCAATTTGACCCAGCTATTTCCCGTCCAGATATCTTCCTGAAAGAGTTTAATACATCATACCATAATGATGGTATGCAAACCCATGTTTCTAGCAGCACGATTTATGATAGCTAAATCTTGGAAGCAGCCTATATATTCATTAACAGAAAAATGAGGTAAGAAATGTGGTATTTACAAACACTGGAGTACTACTTTTCCATAAAGAAGGATAAATTCGAGTCACTTGTGTCAAAATAGGTGCACTTTGAGATCAAAATGTTAAATGAAGTAAATCAGGCACACAAGCTTAAATACTGTATGGTTTCTCTTACATGAGATACTCAATATATAAATAAAGTACAAAGTAAAATAAAGTCAATAGGAAAAAAGAGAGAGGAAAACAGTTACTGCAATCCAGAATCATGAATATACTTTGATTTAATATAGTTATCTTGTGTGTTTTATGGTTTATTTGGCTGTTAATCTGTACATATGATAATTAACTTATAGGACCTATAAAATAAACAAATGAATCTGAGATTGACAAAGTGAAGGGGAGAATGGAAGGGGAAAAATTGAGAGATGTTACATACACCTACCAATTCCCCACAGCAAGTGTAATTGTTACATACTGCCAGCATGTACTAACAAAAAGGATGTTTTAAAGGGATCTTGTCCAGAAAACAGTGCAAGTGATTACTGTGTTCCAAGAAAATTTTTGGACCACTTAAAAATTTTGTTTCATCACAGCCTTTGTGTACATAATTGCCTTTTTACAGCTTTTGTGTGTGTGTGTGTGTGTGTGTGTGTGTGTGTGTTCATGGTCTTCTTTCCTGGTGTGGTTAGTTTAAGAGAAGACAAGCCTCTTCCCTTTTGTTAAGTCCATAAAAATATACTTTAAAGAAAGGAAAAAGGAGAGCCCTGTGGGGTGTGTTTCAGGTTCATGCCTATGTTCTGCACTCTCTACAAGGCAAAGGTGCAGGCATCCGAGAAGGCCTTTTCTGTCCTGATGTCCTACCTCATTTGGCTGACTCTGTGGAGTGATGGCATCAACCCTGCTTGCTGATTTGGCCTGCCCGTTTGGTCAAACAACTGATTTGACTGATCTCTTCATGGAACTGGGCCAGTCTTTTGATTGAATTAAACAGCCTGAGTGGCTGTTGTTTTTTGGTTTTGCTTTTGTTTCTTTCCTTGTAGGCATAGCCAACAAGGAGCAAGGCATTTAAATTATCCAAGCCTCGCTCCATAATGCCTCAGGTTATCATTAGATGTTTTACTTCTGGTGTGTAGGACCTGGCAGAGAAAAAGCTAAATTGACTCCTTGTGACAAGAGCTAAAAGCTGGTAGCTCAACACAGCCAGCCAAGTCCCTCTGTCCCTTGTCAGATGGTGTACATCAGGAGGGAGACTTCCCAGCAGCAGCCTCTACTGAGCCCAATTGGCTCTTCTTTGGCTAGGCTATTCTGCAGCATCCTATCTCTCCTCTTCGGCAGGGTCCACCCGGGACTTCTATTTTTGCAAGAATTCCTTGGGTGTGTTGTGTGTTCTCCTAGCTTAGTCATTCAGCCATAACCTTTCCATTTAGAATCCTGCTCTGCTGATGGTTCAGCTCCCTAGTTCAATATTTTACATTTATCTCTATTGAATTCCAGTTGCCTTCTGTTATAAGAGGCACTTAAATTACCCAAGCCTCGCTCCACAGACTCAGACTTCAAGTCCAGGACAAATCTGTTTAGCACTTAGGGATCAGGGGCCTATGAAGAGTTGAGGAGTATGAATTTATTTGAATCAGGGGTTTCTTAATGATGGTGAAGGCAACAGACTTGGGTAGAGAACATGAGAGCTACTGAATATATAAAATTTCACTCAGGTTCCCTCAGTATTGGAGGAAAATGGACCAGGAAAATTATTTAAAGTAAGAAAATAAATCTAACTATCTAGCCTGTAGGAAAGGCATTGACAGCATAGTGTAATCCCTTACCAAATAGGAGCACCATTAGATACATGAAGAAATAGCTTTTTAATCTTTTGTCAATAATATTTGTAATATGTTGTGTCATTAGCTTTCTTATTGACCCTACACCAGTAATGGCAGGAAGTCATGACTTTCCTAATATTTCAAACCTAAAGTGTGGCTCAGGAGTGGGAGAGAGCTAGTGATACGCTGGGAGTGGTCCCCAGCTTAGCTGCTCTACTCTAGCATGCTTGCCAATGGGTCGTGACCCCTGAGAAGCAGAGAGAACAGGTCATGGTCTCAGGTGTGTCCAAATAAGGGCCTCCAGATGGCAGCATTATGCATTCCAAGCCATTGTTTTTTAAAGTCCCAGTTCTAACATGAGAAGAAATAAAAACTAGTTTCCAGCTAGCTTCTTTTCCAAGCTATACTCCTAATATTTTTCAGTCTAGATTTTATTGGGCCTTTAATGTCTGAATGTATCCGTTTGCTGGCTTCTGTGTCTTTCTCCTCTGAAAAGATCAGGTGCTGCCTCAGGCTTGAGCTGATGGCTATGAGATCCAGTGAGTGCCTCTAGTAGTAGAAAGCTCTACCGATCATGGGGTCAAAGAGCCCAAGGAAGGGTGCAAACTCCTGCATCCATAAACAGGTTTTCTTCTGATTCTGACAAGAGCAATGATCATGCTGGTTCTTAGCTGTTTATCTGTTGTGTTCCTTCCAACCCCTTAGAAATAGGCAAGAAGTGGCATTGTCACTGAGGAGAGATGGGGGAAAAAAAGATGGTATCCTCAAATAACTTTGCGTCCACCTGGAAAAATGCTTTGATCAACTTGTATCTGTGTGCAAAAAATGGAAGAAGTATGTAGCCAAGGACAAATACAAAGAAACACCATTGGCCTGTCAGGAGAGTCCCAGGAAGGCTAAAGCTCAGACCGAGCAGAGATTTTAGAAACATGCCAGGAACAACACAAAAGCTGTTAGTAGCTGTGTTGAGAATTAGAAGAACAAGGAAAGGATGGGCTCACCGCTTGGGGAGACTGGTGGAATGTTAAAGGTGAGACGAAAAAGGAGAACCATTCAGATAGTTTGTTTCTTTTACCAACAGGCAAGACCCTTCCACAGAAGAGAATGGAATCAATATTGTCAAAACTGTATAAACAAAATGTAAGTGGTCATCTGAGGCTTAAAAGTTTCCAAACCTGACAAGTTTCATACCAGGATTTTTTAAAATACTTATCAATGTGCATAAAACCACAATTTAGAAATGATTAAGGGCAAGAGACCAAGAAGCCAGACATGAGAAAAATCCGGATTTTCATAGAAAGTAGATTCTAGATTGTACAACCAAACAGGTTTGACATATCATCTAGAAATTCTAGAATGAATTACTATTCCAGTGGACTATGGGATCTTGAAAAGGAAATAGTAGTAAGCAGAGGATCACATGAGTTTAATGAGAACAAGGCATAAAGTGAAATCCCATTTCTACTTGACTAAATTTCTAGATATGTCAATCAGCTAAATATTGTAGATATTGCAAGGCCCTTGACAAAGTTTGTCTGGATATTCTCATGTATTGGATAGAAAATTGAAGGCTGCTTTAGGCTGTTAGCTAACATCATGGTGCATTGACTAGAAATGGCCAAGCAATGTATTACACGAATGTTGTGAGGACAATTTGTAGTGTACTGAAGAGTTTCATCTTTGGCTCTTATCCTCTTTATGGTATCATGTATTTAGACAAAGATGCAGAAAGCATGCTTATCACATTTATTGATGGATTAGCAGGGCCAGGACTTAAAATATCTCTATACACTATAGGAATGGTTAAAATTAGCAAGGTGAAATTCAATATTGGTAAAATTAAGGTCTTGCATTTAGGCTTAAAAAGAACTAGTTGTGCAGGTACAGATTGGGATATCTGGATTAAGAATAATTCAAATTAAAAACTATTTAGAGGTTATTGTTTGACTAAAACACCAGTAGCCATTACAGTGTATATGGATGTTAAGACATTTTCTCTGATCATGCACCACTGGTGAAGGTACTCTGTCCAGGGAAAAGGAAGCAACCTGTCCTTTACCTGAAGAAATGTGCCCAACAAGCCAGATTTTCTCCAAGGAATGCAAACAGTGGTAAGCCATCCAGAAACTTTACAGTGAGAGTGATTAGGCAATGGCTGGTGGAGTTAAAGAGACTCCTAGATGTATAACTCTGAATGGTTCTTGCACCTATACACAAGGAGAACCAGGATTCAGTGAATGTTCCTCACAGTATTCACTGTGATAACCTGAATGTCCATGAGCAGAAGAATGCCTGAAGAAAATGTGCATGTTTGTGAGTCTAACACTTACAATTACAATGGAAAAATAAAATTGAATATGTACAGTATAAAATAATTTATTTACATCTGAATCCACGCACAGTAATGTTTATTATTCAATAATAAAATAAAATAATTAAAAATTAATTGAAAGGAATTAAAAACTACCCACTCTAGAGTAGTGGTTACTTCTCAGTGGAAAGGAGGGCAAGGCTGTATGCAGTCAAAACAGGAGTCTTACTTCCGTTTTTATATCGATGTTTCAGTTTTAATTGGTATACCGTTTTCTCATAAGAACAGATACTACACTTCATCTTAGCCAAAAGGCTGAGAAGTGATGGTGTACCATTTTCTGTGTTTAAAAATATTCAGAATACATCAGCGGGATTACATGTATTGAGATGATGTTCCTATAACATAAATTTAACCATTTTAAAGTGAACAATTCACTGGCAATTAGTAAATCTGCAGTGTTGTGCAGTCATCTCCCTTTGTCTAATTTCAAAACATTTTTCTTGCTCCAAATGAAATGCCATACCCATCAGTAGTCTTTTCCCATACTCTAAAGAAGGGTTTTTGGTGTTTGTATAAAGAGAGAGTCACAGGAAAAAATAAGCGGAAAGGGCAGAGGTTTCCTACATATCCCCCATCCTCTCTTGTATGTAGCCTCCTCTGTTAGCAACATTCACCATGACAGCGGTACATTTGTTACACCTGGTGACCCTACTGACACTGCACTATCACCCAGAGTCCACAGCTCGCATTTGAGATTTCTCCTCATGTTGTACACTTCACAGGACCGAGCAAATGTATAATGACACGTGTCCACCATTATAGTATCACACCGAGTAGTTTCAGTGCCCTAAAACGTCTCTGGGTTCTGCCTGTGAGTCCTCCATAATGGATTTCTAAAGAATATACTTTTTAAAAAAATCTCATAAGAAGAAAAGGGGATTCATAATAACTGTCTTTAAACATTTTAAAATCTTTCTCGTGGAGGGGAAATTCAATTTTTATCTTGTAAAACTCCCTAGGGATCAATGAGTTGATATTAGAAGTAGGAGCAGCTTGACTTGATGTAAGAAAGGGTTTGCTAACAAGATCAGAGCAGCACATCCTAGTTCAGAATATGACTTTGCGTTAGATGGATTTGGCTGAAGTCTATCTGATACATACTCCTTCTTGGAGGATTACTTGAATTCACTGAACTTGAGTTTCTTCATATTTATAAAGTAGATTCTTAACCCTCACCTAACTGAATTATTAGGAGAATACTTTCAATGAAATATATTAAATCGCAAGGTAATGAATAGCACAGATTAAGGGCTACATAAATATAAAATATAGTTAGTATATAAAACAAATGGACACTGGGTATAGACATGGAGCTTCTCTTTTTCCTTTTTTTAAATTTTGATTAGTACATGTTTGCGGTACACAGTGATTACATTCAGTATAGGGAGCTGATACATGCTCATAACATATTTTAATTCTTTTTTCACCCCATTCCTGTCTCCTTTATCTCCTCTCCCTGCAACTCTTGTTTGCCTTTTGCAAAAGATCTATCTCTGTGTTCCACTACCAATCTTGTATTTGTCTCTTTCATTTATTTATAGTTTGGATTTCTCATATAAAAGAAACTAGCTGATATTTAAACTTTTGGGTCTGTTGTATTTCACTTAATACTGAGTGAAATACTCCAACTGTGTCCTTTGTCCTGCAAATGATTCAAATTTGTAGTTTTTCAAGGCAACCAGAGTTTATATCAAGGCTGGGAGGTGACCCGTCTGAGATACTGCAGCTGGGGACTTGAGCAGCAAAGAAAGCTTAGGGCTCATGCTCTCTATTGTTCTTTTCACACACAGTTGAAACTAAAAGTGTTTGCTGGAAACACTGAAGAGTCGTAGTGTTGGGTAATCCTAACTGTGGACTCCGTCAGTTACCTATATTTTATGGCTTAGATCTAAAATGGCCCCTGAAGCCTCATGTTCTTGGAATGGCATTGGATGATGAGGGTAACTTGTGCTCAAGTGGGGTCTGATCAGGTGAGCTGGGTTGCTGGGGGCATAACCTAGAGCACTGTCTCTCCCTTTGCTCTCTCTGCATGACGCCCACCATAAAATGAGCAGCATCTCCTCCACCATGCTCTCCTGCCGTGCCCTCCTGCCTTGGAGCCAGCCAGCAATGAACTGTAACCATGAGCCAATGAAAGCCTTTCCTCCTTTAAACTGTAGGTATCAGGTATTTTCCCAGTGATGAGAAAGTGACTGAGACACTACTTCTGTGAATAACGTTCTCCCAAATTTAGTGACTTAAAACAGCATGCACTTATTGTCTTGGTTTCCTTGGCAAGTGTCAGGCATGGCTTAGTTGTGTCCTCTGTCTCAGGGACTCATTTGATTGCAATCATTGTGGAGAACAGGGCTGAAATCTCTTCAAAAGGCTCAAGTTTGGAAAGGTCTACTTCCAACCTCAGGTGACTGTTAGCAGAATTCCTTCCTTCTGGCCTACTATACTAAGGGGCTTAGATTTTAATGAATGTCCGTGAGAAGCTGCCCCTAATTCATGGAGATTGTTGGTGGGTGTTTGTCCTCAGTCCTTTGTCACACAAGCTTTCCCCAGTGTGACTTCTTCAGAACCAGAAACGTAAGAAGTCTAATGACAAGAAGATGTCAGTATCTTGTGTAACATAATCCAGGAAGGGACATCTCCTCACTTTTGCCATATGTTGTTGGTTAGAAGCAAGTAACATATCTTGCCTACACTCATGATGAGAGACCAACAAGGGCATAACTACCAAAAATGAAGCATCACTGGGAGCTGTTTCTGAGTGTGCAGGAAGGAGATGATGCTAAGGAGTGTAACTGGTCCCTTGCATACTGTAAGAGGGGAAGTGGAGGAGTTACATACATTTGGATGAGCAAGAGGAGAGCACAACTGAGATAGAATGAGCATGAGGAGGAGAGTTAGGGTGGCTGATGAGTTAAGCAGCAAGCAAAGCAGGGTTCAAAGAAAGTGAGCACCACAGGGACACTCACCCGACTGGGCAGCCATTATGGACAATAGGCTCCTACCAGGTGTGAGTTTAGGTTGCTCTTGAAAGTCTTGCCAGAAAAGGACTTGTTTCCAAAGAGCTTAGAGAGTTCTTTTCAGAATGTGTTTAAGGACAAGGTTCATTTAAAAAGGAGAAAAGTTGTATGCCAAGATCAAGCTTTTTCTGTCTTGGGTGCTAGACAACTCACCTACTTGAGGATACTTTATTCTTCACAATAATTAATTTTTGTGCTGTACATGGCTAAAAGTGCCTGTCCACTGATCTAGGTGGGTTTGGCTAGGAGCTGGAGATTATTGGCTCTCTCCCAAGGAAGGAAAAAAGAACCAAATGGCAGGGAAGTGAAATTGCAGATGCAAGACAGCACAGCAACCAGGAAGCCTGCTGTCTGAATGGTCCAATGTTATATCATGTTGTCAGCAAGGGTACTGATCTTATTTGGAGATAGATCTGCAAAAGCTTCTAGAACATAAATATAGCCCTGGATAACCTCCAGTTAAATACAGATATTTTCAAATCTTTCTATACCATTATTCTCTTCTAAGTGTCCAGGGCTGGGACAGAGTGACTGAACCTACTGACTTTTATTTGAATAGGGTCTAGAAAAACTTCAAATCAATGCTTAACAGATTCATTTAAAGCTAGAAGTATAAAGGTTGTGATATCTGAGGGTCACACAGATGGTTGTGATATTTGAGGGTCACACAGGGTCACACTTCTGGACTGGAAGGGATGTTCCAGTTGAATTCAAGGCTAAAATCAGACACGAAATGGTTCAGGTACTTTAGCTTCTTCATGGTTTTGTGCCTCTTTTTTGGGTGATGCACAGATCAAAGGAGAGTTTTACATCTCTGGATGATGAAGGCCCCAAGTTGTAAGTTCGGAGAGTGGATACAGTAGCTTGGACTTAAGACAAAATAGCCTTGACAATATTTTCCCCAAATGGTCAGCTCAGAGTGTATTTCAATGATCCTCCTCTTCAAGACCTAATTTTTGCATTCTCGTAAGTGTCTCCATCTCTAGCCCAAACCTGAGGAGACGGCTTTTTCTGCCCTTTGGTTGTGGTGAGTCAGCACTAATGTTCTCATGCATTGGGTAGTGTGGGTCGGTGAGCCATGAGTTCATCCACCTGAAACAGAGTGTCTCAGGAGCTGATGCCTTCCAAGAATTCAGGGGAGATCTCGCAGGGGTGGACCTGGCCTGGGAAGTTTTGTCACAGAATTAGAAAATGTTCTTTTATAGGAGAATCCACCAGTGCCCCTCTTGATAGCTACAAGCAGTTGACCAATTCAAATACCTAAGATTTTCCCCCTCGGTAAGTATCCATAGGGAAACAGTAAGCAAAGAGAAGGTGGGTGCCTGTGGAATAGCTCTTCAGAGACAGGCACTGCATAAGACTCTCTCTGCATGTTGTCTCATTTGACATTTACCGTTCCCTCTCCTTCACATCTGCCTTGAGTTTGCAGCACCTGGTATTATGCTTAATCCATACTAGGAGTTCAATAATAACTTGCTTAGCTAAAAGAATTAAATCAATGTGTACAGGAGGAAGGAACAGTGGATTCTGGAGAAGGTCTTCTCAGCTGCTAGATGACCTTCTCATAACCAGCCACTCTGAGCCTTATACTTGGAGCATCTTCGTCTGTAAATGGGGAGAGTTGAAGAAAATGATCTCTAAGACTCCACTAACTCTAACTTTAGTGGTTTTATGATTAAACAGGCACAAGAATGGGAAGATGTTAGATTTCACAGTGAAAGAAAGAACTTATATAACACAAAAATTCTCAGCACCTCAGCCCCTGCCCCTGCCCCTGCCCCTGCCAGATGTTGAACATAATCAAGATGGGGCCAGGGAAACTATGGAGCCATGGTCCTGTCCTTAACAGGGCCAGCAGCCCCTTGGCCATGCTCATAGCTTTAACTAGGAAGTAATGCAAGCTCTTGGCAAACACAGTTCTGCTTAAGGAGCCACAACATATCAAGCTAAGGAGAAATTATTACCAAATTGCCTGAAATAATTACAATTCCTAACAAATAAAACTCTATGCTGTCAGTTTCCTAAAAAATGTACATACACATAAAATTATAAGCAAGAACTATTTCTCTGAACTCTAATGAGCACCAGCCTCAAAATCTTGGTTTTAAAAAGGCATAAATGCAGAGATGGTATCTTTTTTATCATATAGAAGACCTTTTTGTTAATCCCTTCAGGCCCACTTTAGCAAATATTTGTGGACATGCATACATCCAGAGTTTAGAAACTGGAGAACCATCTCATTCTTGGCTCAGCCTGTGGCATTGAATTTTGTCTGGCAAAGCAGTCCTCTGCCTCTTCTCCCCACTAAGCAAGTGCAAAAGCTAATGCTGAGTGAACATATGCAGCAGGCCTTTGAAGAGTCTTGAAAACGCCAAGTCCCTGGGTGTTCCAGCATAAATGAAATGTGCCAAATTCCAACCATCTATTGAGAGAAGGGAGGTGGCCTCTCTCTGCCCATCTTTCATTAGCACTTGGTTCACTGAGAATGTTCATTTGGGGAATGCCTAGGGCTTCAGATGATGCATTTGCTCTGCCTGCAAAATGATAGTATTTCCATTAATTGTTCTCAGAAAAGGATAGATATTTTTTGTGTGAGCATGTATTTATGCGCTGTGAACACGTGTGCTTGTGTGTAATAGTGCATGTGCATGTACAGTAGGCAGCCATGTGTACAAAAGTATGGATTGGTGTACACAAGTGTGTGATAAAGTAGTTCTGAGTTATTTAAAATATAGTCAAGTCAGCCAGCAGAGTCATTCTTAGACCTACTTCATGTTATTGCTGTATTTTTCTTTCTCTTTAAATTAAAAATGCCACAGAATGGAAAAGCTCTCTTGTCTTAATTACCAGAGAAATATTGCTAATTAGAAACAGGGGAAGAAGTGTTAGGGATTTGCATCAGCATCAAAGACAGTATTATTTTCGAATGGATATTAAAAGACTTGCAAAAGAGGCTAAAATGATGTAGTAGATAGAGTTGTGAAATGTGTTTAGGGTCCCAGTGGTAAAACGGCTGGAAAGAAAAATTAAATATCTGGGAGGAAACAGTTCTCAGATGTTGGAATTACGCCTGTGGCCATAACACTGGATGCTGTGATCCCATCTACCTCAAACACAGAGCAGGATCAAGAGATCTCCAAGGAACTGGAGGGTGGATAAAGTGTCAGTGGCTCAAACCCTGATCCCCTAATGACCTCGTCCCTTAGCAAACACTGACAATGGACACTACCTAATATTTTGAGCGTAGGTTCTTCTGTCTGTCCCTACCAGTTTTCCCACCTTGTGGTTTTGCTATTTCTTTTGCCTCAAACCAAGTGTGCTTGAAAAACAAATCAGAAGGTTAAAATCCATGTAAAGCCTACCACTAGGTGTTTTATTTATATGGCAAGGCCTCTATGTTTGTGGAAGGTAACTTGGAGATGAACTGAGAGCAAAGCAGGTGATGTGATAGCCTGGGTCTGAGGGTTTAAAAGATGAGGACTTTCAGGTCAAATTCAAATTCCAAGGCTGTGCCTGGACCATGGTGACTACTTCTAGCCACAAGGACAGCACCATGAGCATGATTCATCTGGTCAATTTCAGTGTTTCACTGCTTCAGTTCTGGAGCTGAGAACTAAATCTTGGAGCATCAGGATGAGAACCTCAAAGACCAGGGATGAGGCACAAAGAGTGAGAATAGGAATAATCAAAAAAAGAAAGGAACTAATATGGTGAAAGACAAAGATGAAGAGAAGAATGACTCAGTGCCTAGGCTAGAAATCCTAAATCCATAGTGTACCACAGTTAGACAAATGACTTATTCCAAAAGTGTCCCATATTTCCCTTTGCCTTAGATGACTTCAGTTTGTCCATAAACTAGCAGGTTGTTTGGAGCCCAGGCTGAGTGACCATAAAGAAGTCACCAATCTCTTTGAATTCCAGTTTCCTGTGTGCACTATTTCCTGCCCTGACTTCTTCACATAGTTGCAATGACTATAAAACAAGGTGATGTCTACACAAGAACTTTGTAAAAAAATACAGTACTGTTACAGAAGACATGATTTTAGCTGTGCCTCAGCACAGATGGACCATGACATAGATGGACCGTGTCACTCAAAACATTCAGCGGGGATGAGTAGAAAAAAACAGGCGAATACCCTTCCATACAAGGTCTTGGCTCCCAGACCAGGTTAGAGTTGGCAGAAGCAATGCTGTTCCCTTCCCACCCCAAGAATAGGATAGGGAGGAAGCATTTTTATTGCCAAGGTGCTAGGTAAGTTAGACAGTTTTGTATGGCTTCCTAATTACTGGTACAGGATTAGTTACAGCATGAAAGCAAGGATTTTCTGGTTTATCCTTCTGCAGTCCTGAGAAATGTTCCTCACAAGCAGCTACTTGTAGTCATTGACTTTAGTGTTTACATAAATTTAGATAATAAATTGACATTACTCTTTGCTTAGTGTGGTTTTGTATTTCAAATTTAGAAATCATACATTGATTTGTATCTGTGGAAGATAAATTTTAGCTTTGTTACAACCACTGCTCCCTTTTACCCACCATACACACTCACTTCTATACACACATCTCCCCCATTCTTTCAGGATGGTTGACCGCAGTTGTTCTTAGTGTTTGCCTTATTTTGCCTTTGCCTCATTCACAAATGGTATAGGGTACCACTGTCATACTTCTTCTTTTGTACAACTTCTTGGTTGTCTGTAGGGTTCAGTTTTTCACCTATCTATTTTCTTTGTTCCTAATTATAGTATAATCAAGCCCCTTGGCAGAGCCATAGAACATAAAAACAAGCCCCTCAAGGAATGTATCATTTCTGGGTTTGCATGGGAAATATTTTTTCCAGAACCTTAGTTTTCCTGCTGTGCCATTGTGTTGACTGCTAGGTCTACAGCACATCAGTCTTTCTGGAACTTCCTTCACCTCTACCCCAGGCATTTCTTTGTAAGATAGTCAATATTTTCTGCCTTTCTGGATTGTGTCCTTCTTTGTGGTGTACACTGTTTAGTAGCTTCCTGGGAGATGGTGCATCAGAGGTAAATTGTTCGAATCTGACCTTTGGTATCTGAAAAGGCAATGCTCCCACAATGCACTGGTAGCATGATAGGGTGTAAAATGTTACATTGGAAGTTATTTTCACCCAGATTTGGAAGAAATTGCTTCATTGACCTTTAAAATTGCGCTTGGAAAGCTGATACTATTCTGATTTCTAATATTTTAGTGTCATTTATTCTTTTTCTCTGGAAGTTTCTAAAGATATCTCTAAATCACTTTATCTCTGGTCCTTTGAAATTCCATGATAGCATGCCTTGATGCAGTCCTTATATTTATTTATTGTGGTACTCAGTGAGTGCTTTCTATCTGGAAAGTCCATGCTTCCATAGAAGACAATGTTCTTGTGCATTTCTGTAATAATTTTCATCACTCTATTCTCTTTCTATTCCCTTTTCCAGACTCCTATTATTTGGAAGTTGGACTTCCAGGTCCAACTAATTTTCTTCTTTTCTTTCTTCTTTTCTATATTTGTGTACTACTTTCCGGGAAATTACTTCACTTTTATCTTTTACACATTCTGTTGATTTTTAATTTTTTTCTGTTATCTTAATCTTTAATACCCAAAAGCTTTTGTTGTTTATTTTCTGGATGTCCCTTTATACATAAGACTCAGTTTGTTGTACACATGAAATGCTATTTTCACTGCAATTTTTTCCTGTTCCCTACATTTTCTGTTTTGAGTCTCACTTCCTTCTTTCTTTGTTTTCATCTTTTCTACACTATAGACCTCGAATATCTGCTAGGTCTTTTCTGTTCATACTGTAAATGTGAACGAGACACACAAAAAAATCTGACTGGGTGCTGTATGTGTATCTATATACATACGGACACGTATAGTGGCAGTGGCGTAGAAAAGAGATGTTGTCAACTTTGTTTCTCCAGAGAAATATTTTCCCTTTTTCCTATATAAAAGATGTTATTTGGGTGGGGAAAGAGTCTCATTGTACAATACCAAAATTTACTTAATCTTCCTATTTTTAATGCTTTTCCTCATATCTGCTGTCAGCTGTGACAGGTGTCTTAAAGTTCAGAGTCTATCTGATTCAGTGTCTCCAGAGAGGAAACCCCTGAACTCTTTGGAGGGGAAGGTAAGAATGTTTTCTGGCTGAGTAGGGGAGAGAGGGACTCCAGGGCATCTGGCAGTCCTTTCACAGACTTTCAGTTGGTCTTCCCATTTGCAGTGCCATCTGCTCCCTATTCTTCAAAGACACCTGTATCTCTCATTCCTGAATCCATCCAAATCTCCAGTCAGATTGCTGCTTTTGGCTTCTCTCCTGCAGATTGGTCTCTCTGCTCTTCTAAATTGGTGATCTATATCACCTGCTTCACACCTTGCAACATTTTGTTCCCATGTCTCCTTTGCTGCAACCACTCCTGTACATTTAAATCCATGTTCCTTACAGAGAGTGTACTCCTATTCTATTGCTACATAACCAATCACCACAGATCTTGTAGCATATAACAGCACAACTGTTTTAGCTATGTCTTTGGCTTAGGATCTCATCAGGATGAAATTGTGCTGTTGACCAGCCGCATGCTCATCTGGAGGCTTTGTGAAGGAAAAACCCACTTGCAGTAGGAAAGACCTACTTCAGATTGCTGGCAGCAGTCTTTTTTTTTTTTTTTTTTTTTGCACTTGTAGGGATGAATTCCCCATTGCCTTTCTGGCTGTTGACTAGTCTCAGATACTCGCTACATGGGCATTGCCACTAAGCAAGGGTATCGCTCTTGCATGTTTCACATCTCTCTGACCTCTGTCTGCAACCAGCCAAAGACAACTCTCTGATTTTAAAGGGCTCATGTGATTAGACCAGGACAACCCAGTTAATCTCCCTATCTTAATATCAGCCATGGTGTGTAGCATCGCCTTTTCACAGGGATTGAGTCTGAACTTCACCATCCCAGGGGGTTCACAAAGTATATATAGCAGGAAGAGGAAATCTTGAGGGATGTATTAGAATTTTGCCTACCATAATGGTGAGATGCTTAGAAAGGATCAGCAATAACTATGTTTATTTCATCCACCATGTTCAATCAGAAGTCTCTCAGGCCATAGCTAATGCATTGCTATTTTTATTGCATTTAAATTGTTAATATCCATGTTCTGAAAACTACAACAAACTTGACTCCTAGCTCTTCAGTGGGCATGGTCCTTCCTTTGGTTGTTGCTCAGAAAGAATGAGATTTCCTCTTCTCTAGCCCAAATGAATGAGCCTTGTGTGCCTGAGAACCCAGTGCAGAACCTGGATGTGTTCCCATGTGTCCTTCCAAAGCCATAAGCCACTGAGAAGCCCAGGAGCTGATGACTGGGTAGACTCTGTTCTGTTCTCAGTGGGCCTGATACATGTAGTCAGGTGAGTTCACTGCTCCTGGCACATGCACGGGTGTCATGTACTAGCACTGGCCAGCTGCATGAAGATATTATCAATAAAACACAGCACCTTGGCACAGGGACATGGTGATTTTTCTTGGTACGGCAGATTCCAGTGGTAGTTGTTATTTTCAGTGATGAATCACTAATTTCTAGAAACCTTGACTGGAACCTGAAGGCAGGAGATAAATGTGAGTGGGGGTGTTGCTCTGAGCATTCTGGCAGATAAATGGCCAGTCATGACTAAAAGATGGTTTTACATTTTCTGAGTGTAATCAAGTGAGATGTAACCAATATTTTGTAGTTCATTAGCCACATGTCTCCTAACCTTCACTGTCGTGTTTCCTCATAGAGAGGATTACAGTCCATCCTACCGTTTTTATTTTTAATTTTAGCTTACAGTAAAACTGGTGGGACAACCACCAGCAGGTAGCCAGCAACAGAAAGAAAAGTACACACACAATTTGGTTTTAAAAGGGAGAGAAGAGAGGAAAGGTCAAGGCAGGAACGAGAAGATTGATGGGGAAATAATCTGATTTCAGTGTCTTTGTCAAGGTAGTGTGTTTCTCATTACAGTCAATGGGGCTTTGGTAAACCAGTAGTGTGTGCAATCTCTGGAAAGCATTCAAAGAGGCACCTCTTCTTTCTACTACTAGATAGCGAGGCAGCATGACATATTTTACTTCCTCCTCATATACCATTTGGCCATCATTCCTAGCAGGTCTCTGGGCATCTCTCCAGCTGGTACACTTGATTCATTCTCCTGCGAAAAGAAGTAGGGAAACAAGGTTCCGAAGCCCTAGCCCAAGAAGGAATGTGAGATCCTTTATTACAGAAGCGCTTAGGGTCCCCGGGTGAGATCCACCTCTGTGGTGCCTGCCACATAGTGCATAGCGCCCTCAGCGAGGGTCTGGCTGTGATCTTGCTTGGATAGAGTGCAGTAGCTTCTCCCAAGGTTTCTCTGCTTCAGGTCTTTATCCAATCTATTCTACGAGTCAGGCAGCCACTGTTAACTCTCCAAAACCCAAGTCTAATGCTTTCACATCCCTAATTAACAATTCTTGGTGGATCTTATCATGTACAGACCCAAACTGCCAGGCCAAATTTCTAAACATACTATTCAATCCTATCTACAAAGTGACTTAAGCAGTGTTCTTTCAGCTGCTGTGCTCCAGATGCCTAAGCTTTATCCTGCCTGATCTCTGACTCTCACTGAATTCATTCTGTCCCTCCAGTTTTGTGCTTTTCTGTGTGCTATTCCTTCTGCCCACAACACTCTTCCTTTCTTTGAGTAAGTATCACAAATCATACTACTTATCCCTCAGTGCCAGTCCCAGTCTCAGTTGCTCAAGAGGTCACTCCTTCCCATGGGTTCTAACTTGCTATTTTCCTCCTCAAGGCACACAGGAATCTGCAGAGTGAGCCAGAAAGTCATTAAGGGGAGGTTAAAGATCACATAGGCTCAGGTTGTGAGTTAAGGGTCGACAGACTTCAAGAGTCTCCGGCTCCACTACACATGACTTGGATGAGACTCAGATGGGCAGTGCCAATCCAGGCTACAGGGCCCTGGAGAAGGAGATGCTAGTGTCAGAGATGCCTGAGTGAGCTGTGGCTGGCACTTCTGGGTCAGCCTCTGCTGAGCAGTTTGGAAGGGCAAGGGGCAGGGCAGGGAGAAAAATAAGGCCACCTCTGTCCACCAGGGAGACAGAGGACCCTGCCATGCTGAAGACAGCTAATACTTGTGGGGTGTCTGTTTAGACAGTGATACATTTTAACTGGAGGGTCTGCATGAGGTAAGAATTCAAAGTGAGAAGAACAAAGGAAGGCAGGGGCAAGTAGCAAACTCTTTGTAAAGCAGTGCCAATAGTTTATTGAAGTCTAGCTCAGCAACAGCCTTATTTGAAAACAAAATAGACTCTGGTTGATTTGACATGAGCCTCTGCCCATTTGCTCATGTCTGTGACTGACCTCCACTCCACTCATTGCCATCACTGGAAATTCATTATCCTCTCTGTGCCTATATATTTCTCTGTACCTACAGTGGGGGTGGGAGGTCTTTAGACTTCTGGAGAGGCCAGAGGAAACCTCTCCAGTTCAGAGTATCCGCTGCACACTGAGATGACATGTGGTGACCTGACAACTCAAAACACGTCCTGCAGACTCAATAGTGATGAAAGGCACTCACTCTTTGAAACACCTTCTAAAAGGCACACCAGGCTTGGGTACTTGGCCATGTGGGATCATTTTAGATTTTTCCAACTTTGAATTCTGAAAAGCAGTTCTGTCTGTATGGCCTCTCTGCTTTTAGTCTAGGTCAGAAGGAAGTTCCATATCCCACTAGCAATGTCCTGATCCTCAGAAGGAGGGGAAAAAGAAGAAATCTTTCAGGTGAGAGACTGCTAGGAATTTTGCTTCTCTATGGAATCTATGCAGCAGATTCTACCCTTCTGTGGCCTGATTCTTCTCAGCCTTTCACACACACCGTACTTAATCTCGCCTCAGTGCTGGAGTAGCCTTTTTGTCTCCACCTTGCCTGGTACCTAAGATGCTTTGTTGGGGTGATGCCATGTCTTCCTCTCTGATCCCTTTGCCCTGGGACAGTGCCTGGCACATTCTCAGTGATGCCCACTCAGTAAAAGGGATTGAGGCTTCTTCTCTTTGCCCATCCTTTGATTCTTCTGACCTGTTTTTAATCTAGTTCTTTCCTCTTCTCCTTTTCATCTTATCTCATATCCTAATTCCAGTCAGGCTCGCAGAACTTACTTGGGAGATGGTTTGCAAACCAACCCGTTATCCCAGTGGAAGTCTCTAGGCCCTGAACCTTCCCATTCCACTCCCCAAGAACCCAGAACTTTCTCCTCTTTGCTCATACCCTGTGTAGCTTCCTGCTGCATCCCTCATTCCTGATGCATATGACCCATCTCCTGCATGTCACTTCCCAGGCAGTGCTTAGACTATTTCTGTACCGTGCAGGGCCACATGGCACATTAATTAAGAACTTGCTCGCTGAAACTAATGGCCTCTACTTGAATTCATGACTGTGCCACTTATTAGCTGTGTGAACCTGAGTGAGTTAATAAGCTCTATGCCTCAATGTATCCATCCATGTAATGGGGATGACAATGACAGTACTTCACAGAGTTGTTTTGAAGGTTAAGTAAATTAAAGATACAAGGCACTCAAAGCAGCATGGGGCACTTACCACTATGTAAGTCAGCTATTGTGTTTACTATTATGAGGGAATCACAGATATAAATGTTTTCAGGCAAATGAACTCAATACTCACAACTTCAATCTTCCCATTCCACAGAATTTCCCTTCTCAGCCTGTAGCTTCAGCCTGGCTCCTGCCCTGAATAAACCTTTACTCTACTCTGACTCCACCTTAAGCTCTGCTCCCCTTTCCTTCTCACAGCCCACTTCATTAAATGGGTAATCACTCGCAATCTCCACCTCCTCACCTCCTGTTCATGCCTCAATCCATAGCGAGCTGGATTTTGCTTCCACCACATCACTAAAGCTGCTCTCCTTCAGATCCCCAGTAACCTCCCTGTTGCTATATCTAATTGCTTCTCTGTCCCTTTTGGCCTCACTAACCACTCATTTTCTTGGAAATGTTTCCTCCATATCTGAGACACTATTCTTTTTTGGGGTGTAGTGGTCAGCTCTTGTTATATTATGTTAAAGTAATAATCTCTAAATCTCAGTTACTTACCACAACACAGGTTTTCCTTTATGTGCTGATTCCATGTCAGCCGAAGGATGGATGTAAGTCTACTTCATATGTCTCCTCATTCAGAGATTCAGAATGAAGAAACAGAAGGTTTATGGCAGAGGGAAAGGGCAAATGCAAAACCAGACCGTGACCCCCAAAACTTCTGCCTGACACAGTGGACATCATTTTTGTTCATATTCTATCAGTCGAAATAAATCACATGACCCAAGCCTGACACCAATCAATCAAAGAAATATATTCAACTTGTGATGAGCAAGGACACACAAAGATTGCCCAGGAAAGATAGCAAATGGTATGGAAAAATAATAACACACTGTTTTTTCTTCCACTTTTTCAGTAGTTCATGCTTAGCTCTTGTCATTGGGTTTTCCTGTTGTACTCAGTTCCTGAACTGTCCAGAATTTTCCCCTTAAATAATGCTCTGTGAATAATCCTATCCATGTCCTCACCTTAAATGAAAACCTACATTCTTAGGACTTCTAAATCTCTAGCACACACACCACAACTGCATATATTTGTCAGGTGTTTTGAGTTTAACATGTCCAAAATTCAACTCATTTTCTTAACTTATTCCAGTATACTTTTTCATGGTTAATGACAAAGTTGTTAACAAGTGTCTAAATCAGAAACACCAAGAAGCCTTAACTAATCCTTCCCATTCCACCCCATCCAATAAGTCATCTAGAATTCATTCTATCTCTAACAAACCTCCAGTCTCTTCCCCACTTTCTATTCCTCTGCTCTGATGTGGTTTTAAGCTTTCTGTTCACTCTGCTCTGATCTTTGTTAGTCAGCTTTTCATTACTATAAAATACCTGACATAATCCATTTATTAAAAAGGGGTTATTTTGGCTCTCAGTTTTGGAAGTTCCAGTCCATGGTCAGTTGACCCCATTGTTTTGGGCCCATAGTGAGGCAGCACAACATGATTGGAGTTTATAGAGAAGAAAACCACTAACAGGCAGAACGCAACAAAGAACAAGAAAGAGACCAGATCCCGTTATCCCCTTGGAAAGTATAACACTCAGTGACCTAGAGACTTTTCACTAGGCCCTACCCCCGCATCTTCCACCTGCGTCCAAGCTGGGGACCAAGCCTTTTGCACATAGATCTTTGGGCAAAAATTCCAAATCTCTATCATAACACTATCCCTTGCTTCAATTTTAGCAGTCAGTTATTCTCAAACTGGTTTACATGCTTCAGTTAATCTTCACTAGCATTCATCTCTGTCTTGCAGCAAAAGGTATCTCTTCCCTTTCACCAAAACCTAATCTTGCCTCTTCTTTAATTAAGAAAGTACAATCACTGGCTCACTTCCCTGTAGAAAGATTCAAGTTTCCTGTTGTGGACTCACAGTTCTCCGTTAACCAGGATCTTGCTTGGCTTCACACCATCTTTTCCTGATGGTTACTTGCACTGCCTTCTCATTCGCATCAAAATGCTCCTGATGTTTCTCATCCTGGTGTGCTTATTATTCTCTCTCCCCCAATTCTCTTTTCATCTTGTTTACTTGGTGAACTTACTGATTATTCAAGATTTAGTGTTGGCATTTTCTATAAAACCTTCCCCAGTCTTGCCCATTTCCCTTGCCTTTATTCCATAAAGGCCAACATCAACTTACGACGTAACATGATTCACATTACATATCAGTCACACATCTTTCTCTCTTACATAGATCATTAGTTCCTCAGAGCAGAGACTCATTCTTTTGGAAACTGCTCAGTAGCTAATATAACAGGTACATATGGGATACTCGATGCATGTTTGTTGAGGGAAAGAATAAGCAAATAATGACATAATTTAGTCTGTGTCACATTATGACTATGGTCAGATTTTATTAGTTACCATTTTAGTCCCTGGCTGCATGCTGTGTCTGAGAGACATGGGGTCTTTCCAATGTTGGAGAACTAACTTCTCTTTGCAACCCCGACAGCCAAGATCTGACAAATCTCACTGCACAGGATTCTTTAGCATATTTCTTTTTCATAAAGCCTTTCTTTCCAATTTAAAAGCCCCTTTGGCAGCTACATTTTCTGTTCTCCAGGTTTCCTAAATGACCACACACACACACACACACACACACATACACACTGGCCATTTCAGGCACTTCTTTAGGCTCTCCCCTAGAGTTCCCTATGTCAGGGTTACATCCTCACCCTTTCTGTGTTCACTGTTGTTTTTCTTACCATTTATTTTCCTCTTCATCTTTGCCAGAACTAGCTATGAACATTGCAGATCTCAGTGCAAAATAAAAATTGGAAGTACTCATTTAACTATTATTAACAATTTTTAAATGGCAATAGCAAGGCAATAACCCAAGCACAAAGTCCTTCTGAGCTTAGAGTCTGAATGACTTCACAGTTCTTATGCCCATGAAGCTGGCCTTAAGTACTGCCTAGCAGTTGCAGGAGGCAGCTATATGCAATAGGTCAAACTAGAAACATCTCTGGAAAATGAGAAGAAGTACATTTTTGCCTACATTAAGGCAAAAGCATTGGAAAGAACTTGGCAAAGTAAGTTAATTCTGAATAAGGCATTTAATCAATGTAGTTGGAAACAAAAGTTTAAAAAATATATGCTTATGTAAGGTTAACATATATGATTATTTATTTGATAAGTAAAGGTTTTGGATCAATGTCATGTGGAAATTGTTTTAATAAAAATAAGCTGTCTCATCAGAGCCATTTTGTACTTATGAGGAAATTGCTTGTCAGTGTTTACACCTAATCAGGAGCTGTATAACGGTTGTGTTAAGTCTACGACTTGGCACGGTGGATACAGAATTCTTCATTCTCTGGGAGAGTTCTGTCAGGACACAAAAGGGCCAGTAACAGGACAAGTGGGATTTGAGAGCTCATTCATTTATTCATCCCTTTATCCAACTACACATTGATTGAGGACATATTTAATGCCAGTTACTCAGATTAGAAGGTTTGTTTATACAGAGGTGAGTGAAAGATTACAGTTGGGTTGGCTCAGGAGCCACAATGGGCTCAGTGCATCTAACCATTGAGCAACCCTTTCTGAGCCCACTGAAAGTTTTTAGTAAAATATAGATTAGCCTTTGAGGAACATTAGCAGAGGTAGAGTGATGACCTTGTGGAGAGACGTGGCTGAGATGGAGGGCCTAGCTTGGGGTTGGATAAATTTTCTTATTTCTTTTAATATTTTTTTCCTTCCTTCATCCAGACAATTAATGGATAAGGTGCTTGGTTCCTAGGTTTGTCCCAAATATGGTAGCATGCAAAGCTGAGTACCACACTACTGTTGGTTGTTTCAGTTTTACTCTACTGCTGAGAGGTGTCTTTGCTGTCTTTTGATTTGTAGAGCATTTGTTTGCAAAGACCTTGTTTGATAAATTTAAGGTTGAACCATATGAACTTGCCATTTCTGTTATGCCATTTGTGGTCAAATACCAGCAACTTCATATGATTCAATCTACTACTGTAGTAGAGTTATCTCCATTTTTCCATGACAAATATGAAAGCTTAGAGACTTTACCAGTCTTGAAGAACTGGTATGAGTTTTGGACCCCAAGCAGAACCTCAACCCAGATTCAAGTTTTTTCCCCATTTCGATATCGCCTTGGTGTAAATGATAAATCAACAGCATGCACAAGACGTATACAGGTTGGAAGACTCATGTTAATGTACTCTCTCATTTTTTTCAAGCCCCAGATTCAATAATGGTTCTCTGTACAAACTCATTCATTTTTAATCAGTTGACTGTAATGATTTGTTACAAATGATCTTTAATTCTCAGCTGTGGTTAATCAGTACTGAAAGGCACTTTTCCTGTTATTTTATTTGGATAGGATTCTTAGTGAAATACTTGTCTGCCATTACTTAATCACTTATTTGTTTTCCCTCTGCACACAATTTCTAGCAACACTGCAGTATTTAACAGGCCTTTTCCCTTCACTGAGTGAATTGAGTTCTCCTAGCTGTAGAAGCAGAAGTTGCTATGGGGCTTCCTGGGGTTTAATGCTTTGGTTTGATGCTTATTGACCCTCTTTTCTAGGCCAAGTGCTCAGGATATGCTACTTATATGCTATTTACATGGGCAACTGCAACACAGCTTGGGAAAAGGTGACTAAATGTATCAATCATTTCCCCGTTGCTGGGACCAAATAGCTGACAAAATTTTTAAAATGAGAGGTTTATTTTGGCTTCTGGTTTCGGAGGGTTCAGTATATAGTTCCTTGTTTCAAGGCAGAAACAGCGTGGTAAAAGGACATGGCAGAGAAAAGCTTCACAACCCATGCCAACCAGGAAGCAGAGAGAGAAAGGAAGAGCCAGGGACAAGAATACACCCTTCCATGTCACTCTCCTGATGACCACCTCTTCCAACAAGGCCCCACCTCCTGACAGCACAGAGCTCATCAGTGGATTAGCCCATTGATAGATATAACTCCCCCGGATCCTAACATTCTACAGAAGCCTTACCTCTGAACACATGAGACTAGGGGGGACATACAATTCCTCCCCCACTCTCCCAAAATTCTCATGCCCATCCCATTATTCAAAATGCATCTGCTCCAACTCTAAGTTGCCAAAATCTTAACAGTGCCAGCACTGCTGAAGAGTCTGATTCAATGACTCCCCCGAGACTCAAGGCAAACTTGTAGCTGTGAGACCCTGCAAAAATCAAAATGAAAGTTAAAGACTTCCAACACACAATGCACAGGATAAACATTTCCATTCCAAAAAGAGGAAATAGGGGGATAGTAAGGAATTGGACTGAACTAAGCTTTAAAACCTGAAGGGCAAATGTTAAACCTGAGGCAGGTGGTGCTAAGATGTGAGCTTCAGAGGCCTTGGGCAGCACCACTTGTATGATCTTCTCAGTTACAACGCAGAGCCCTCTCTCTCAAGAGAGGCTGGCAGCCTGCAGTTTTCCTTACCAGATTGTGTTAGTTACTTTTCTCTCATTGCTGAGACAAATACCTGACACCCAAAATTAAGGGAGGAAAGGCTTATTTAGCGCACAGTTTATGAAAGTTTCAGTCCATAATCAGCTGACTCCCTGCCATGGCACGGGGCAACAGTTGACATCAGCAGAGGACATCAAAAGTAATAAGAGAAAAATGGAGGGCATAGTTCTTTTCTTCCCTTATATTGTAAGCAGGCTATCCACTTCCAGGTGGGTGTGGCACTCACACCATCTCTTGGCCCTCCTCTTGCATAAGCTCAGGATGTTTACAAAGTTAGGGTCCTGGCCCCCTGCTGACTCACTCAATTAAACTTCTCAAGTTGACACAATGTATCAACTATTACAATCCACCCCTTGTCAACCAGACGCATTTCTTTAAACTGCTTTCCAAATATAAAGAAATGCTTATTCTTATTATTTCACAACTTGAACATTGTAACACAGGTTTAACAACCCTTTAGATCCTTTATTAAGTCTATCAACATTATACTACATTAGAAACATACCATTCCACCCCTGGTCCCCGAAAGACTCATGTACATCCCTAAAAAGGCATTTAGTCCATCTCTAAGAGTTACCAAAGTCCTAAAAGTTTCAGAATTGCTAAAAAGTCCAAGTTCCAATTCTCCCCCAATATGTAACGCAAACTCTTAGCTGCAAGCCCCTGTACAAATGAAGTGTTAAACACTTCCAGCATTCAATGGCACAAGATAAACATTTTCATTCCAAAAGGTACAAATGGGATTGGGACGAAAGCAAATTCAAAATTCAGCAGGGCAAACATTAAGTCCTGTAGTTCCACATCCAATATTTGAAGCAATCTATGACAAGTTGTGAGCTCCAAAGGGCTTGGGTAGCTCCACTCCTGCATCACTTCCAGGGGTGGTAGCTCCCATGGCTTCTCTCTTGGACCCACTTTGCTTCCTCCTTGCAGCTTTTCTTAGATAATCCACGTTCCTGGCTTCTCCAAATTTCTGGAGTCTGTATTACACCTTTAGCTTCACCCTCACAGGTTCACACTCCTTCCTCTCATGGGCACATTTCCTGGCTCTCAGGCCTTCTGAAACCATCATTAAAGCCTTTTTAATGCCACAACTCTTGCATTCTACATGCACCTAAAACCAGCTACAAAGTCTGCTGCCAGCTGAAGCAGTAGCCAGGCTTTCCTGTCTCTTGGCTATAGGCACCAAGTGCCCGGATCACTGGGCATTCTGAATCCAATTCTGAGGAACAATTTTCTACACTGCTGCCATTCTGGAACATGGTGCAGCTGCAACCACTCTGAAACATAGTACTCTGTGGCTTTCTTCTCAGAGAAAGTCATTCACTTTTGAAGTTTTGAGGCTGAAAATGGTGGAGACTTGCTGCTTCTTGTGATGCCCTCAGGCCATCTTTTATATTCTCCTGTTCCTTCTTAGTATCAAGATTTCCTCAGCTCTATCACTGTAGTTCACAACTTTACTGGAATTTCCTTTCTGGCCAAACTCATAATATTTTAAATCATCCTTTTGGGCTCTTTTCTCCTGAGTCTCAACATAAATCTGGCTAAATGCCCCTAACAATAGCTATGTCATAGCCTCAACATTCAGCTGCCTTGAAATTTCTTCTACCAGATTAATCACTCCGTTGCCCTTAATCTTATTCTCAGGCAAAGTCTCTGGATGCAAGCAAAATGCAGACAAACTTTCTGCCCAACAATAACACACATCATCTAGAGCATCTGGAGTCCAGTACCCAATGCAGTCCATCTTCCCAGCAGAAATCTCCTGATCTTTCCCAGCAGGGTTTCTATCAGCCTTCTGGTCTTCTGAGCTCTGACCAGAATCTCCCACACAGAACAGAGAACAGCCTAAGACATTCCAGCTCTACTCATTCAGACATACCCAAACTCTTCCAAACTCTTTCCAGAAGCCATTCCCAAAGGCTCTTGAACTGCATGATCAGGTATAGTCACAGCAATAATCCCACTCCTGGTACCAAATTCTATGTAGTTACTTTTCTCTGATTGCCGAGACAAAATACTCAATAACCAAAGTTAAGGAAGGAAAGGCTTATTTAGCTCACAGCTGACTCCAAATCAGGGTGGCATGGTACAGGGGCAACAGTTCAAGGCAGCATAAGACAACAAAAGGAAAAGAGCAAAAGAGAGGAGGGATAAGCTTCTTCCCTTATATTGTAAGCAGGTTACCCACCCCCAGATGGTGTAGCACTCACACTGTCTCTGTATCCTCCTTTTGCACAGGCTCAAGATGTATATAAATTGAGGGCCCTGGCCCCCTGCTGAGTCACTTAATTGAACTTCTAGACTTCTCAAGTTGACACAATGTGTCAATCATTACACAGATATTCTGTGTTCCTGGCATCTTAAACTTCCTGGGGTCTCCACTGCATTTTTTAGTTCACTGTCACAGCTTTATGCAATGCTTCATAGAGGGCTTTGTCTGGTTTCCAAGGCCTTCCAATGAAATGAAGGTGGGAGCCTCCATAGCCCCACAACTCTTGCACTTTACATGCCTGTAAAACCATCATCATTCAATGACAACGTCTCCCAGCAGCTTGAGCAGTAGCTAGGCCCCCATGGACCATAGCTGAAATAGCCTCTGAGTCCCTGAATGATTGAATTCAGAGAATTACTTAGAGGCAGCCCTGAACAGCAAGGCACTCTGGGGCTTTCTTCTCAGTGAAAAGTGTTTCAAAGGAGTTTACCCTTTTACACTCTTGGAATTATGATGGGTAGAGTCTGCTCAATTACTGAGATATCCTCAAACCACCTTCCATATTTTTCCAAGGCAGAATACTTGACTTCTTTTCAATGGCACTGATTTGTTTCACCAACTGTATTCTCATGACCACAACTTTACAGATACTTCTTTTCTGGTGGCCAACTTGCAATATATTTTAAAGCATTTAGCTCTGCTTTTTGCTCATATATATCCAGCTAAAAGCAACCAGTAGTACTTATGCCAATGCTTGAACATGGACCTGCCTTGAAATTTCCACTACTGAATTAATGAGTTCATCACCTTTACTCTCAGCCTTACAAAAGTCTTAGGACATGAGCAAAATGAAGACAATTCTTTGGCAGTCATGGCTTCTAGTCTAATTCCTAGAACAGTCCTCATTCCATTCCAAACCTCATAATCACGGCCTTTACCATCTGCATTTCTATCAGTATTCTGATTTTCTGAGCTTTAACCAGACTCACCCATTTTCTTAGCTACTTTTCTCATTGCTGAGTCACAATGCTCAACACCCAAAGTTAATCAGGGAGCCCCATGAGGCTTAGTGGGAGACATCTAGACATAAACCCTAATACAACACCCATCTATCTCTGTTTACAATATTCTAGGGCTTCTCTACCTGTATTCTCCAAATCTTTCCATAGTCTTTTCACAAGCCGGCTCTAAAGGATTCTGAACCACATGATTAGGTATACTTATAGCAACAACTAATTTTCTGTATTATTTACTTTCTCATCACTGGGACAAAATACCAACACCTGTAACTTAAAAGATGAGAGGTTTATTTTGGCTGTTGGTTTTAGGAGATTCTATTCATAGTTGGCTGGCTCCAAGACAGAAAATGCATGGTAGAAGTGCATGGTGTGAGGAAGCTGCTCACACCGTGGAAACCAGACAGTGGAGAGAAGGGAGCAATGGAAGAACCAGAATACACCCTTCTAAGTTATGCCTCCAGTAGTCCATCTCTAACCAGGAGGCCCCACCTCCTAACAACATATTAATAAGTCCCTCAATGGATTATTCCACAGATGAGTTTTGTGTCCCTATGCAATAATGAGTTAGTTTCTGGTATAGCCAGGGGATGTAGCAGAAATGATATGTCAGGGGGTCTTCCTAGGGCAAGTGAATCCTGGAGCATAAGCATTAACCAGGCAGATATTTGCTGCTAGATGGAATAACTAACGCAAAATTCAGAGAAAGAGCATGGAGTAAGAATTTGCAGGGAGTGGGCACAGTTGGAATATAGAGAGGAAGCAAGGGAAGTTGAACATTGATAAGAAGCATGGGGCAGTAGGTGAGACCCAATCATAACAGGCCTTGGGCACATCTTATACCTTGAGAGCTTTAAGAAGGGAATGGCCTTAGAAAATTTGTTTTTGATAAATCCCTCTGCGAGGAGCATGGAGCATGAATTGGAAATCAGCTGAGAATAGAAGCAGGAACCCTGGTGAGGAGGAAGAGGAGGTAGAGGTGGTGAACGTCTGGAAATGACAGGACCCCTGAATGGGAAAGGCTTTAGGGAAGGAGGGTGAATAGCTGTGATCAGAATAATGGTTGTGCAAAGGTATGGTTAAGGAACACACATACCACAGACAAGTGTCTGGCAGCCCTCTCTCAGGGTTGCAAGGGCATCTAACTGTTCTCAAAGAACTGGAAACAACATATAGCCCTAGACCAAGGTGACCCATGGGTAGCACTGGGATGCTGCCGTTAACAGAGCTGAATTTGAGTCCTTTACTTTAGCTGCCAGCTCTCTTGAACTAACTTGAATCTGCTTCATGTGATTCTTGGAGTGACTCCCCAAGAAGACCTTTCCTTTCCCCTCATAACCCCTAGGTTCTGACAATCTTTCCCCCGCCCCCAGGAGTTCAGCACCACCATTTAGAGATATGGATTTCACTGGATGGTACTAGAAGGCTCCCTTCCAGGTACATTTTGTCTGAGAATGTGCTCAGCAGTACCTCAGGCCACCCCCTGTGCTGCCTGCAGAAAAGGGAAGCCTGCCTGAGGTTTCTAAGCCCACCTGTACAAGGGCTCTGAGTGTAGTGTTCACATGGAGTTTCTGCTTTTATGGTGGGATTTTGTCAGGGTGATCAGAGAAGGGACTGGCTGATGAAGGAATTGCCACGGAAATAATGTAGTCTGACTACAAACATGAAAAAGAAACCCCAAACACAATGCCAGCTCCCTCCCCCCTTACACCCAGGAATGACTTGCCAGCTGGGGATTCTTTTGTTATATTTTCTTGCAGTGAGAAGTGCAAGAAGAAGAAGAAAGTGAGAAGGAGATTTCATTTGTTCTCTTTATCTCTATTTTTGGTGGTTTTTTCATTGGGTAGATTTATCATACTTTTTCTGTCTTTTGTTCTCCATATCAGTCCTTAGGTCTTTCTGTCTTGATATCCCAGTCAATAGCTGATCAGAGTAGTTTATGCTATATAGTATGAGTGACATGATTTTTGTTTTAAATGAAAATATTCTGGAAAGGGCAAATAGCAACATGAACATGTGAATCTCATGGTACAAATGTGAGTCTCAGAAGCAGGGTCTTGGAGGCATTTGTAAACCCCCTCAGTGGTGCTTCATAAGCAACTAACTGGCATAAAGATACCTCTTACTGGTTCTGGCTCATTCTTACAAGGAATGGTGAGATTTCTTTACAATTCAATGGTGCACATTGCATAGTGCCTGTGTTTTCTTCAATCTCACCCTGAAGAAATGGATTCCAAGTAAAAAATCCAGGAGCAAATGCACCCCAGTACAGTGGGTTCTCTGCCTAAGTTGGTCTTTCCTATTTCTGAACCCTGGCATGTCCTTTATGTAATTTCTTTCCCCAGCAGCCATTGGATCCCGTGCTCAGCTTTGCTTGTACCTCCATTAGACCCCTGGGACAGAAGCCATGTGAGAATCTCTTTGCATACAGGAGGACTGTGTCTTCTCCCTGGAGCTGCTCTCTCTAGGGCAGGAACCTTTGCTATTCATCTCTTTATCTCCAGAGAACTTTAATTATCCTAGATAGTAAGTAACCAGTACCTAAATGGCATTTTGTATTTTCTTTTTCCTTCTCTTTTCCAGAGCAGAAGGGTAAACGAAGATCATCTGTGAAAGCTGAGAGGCTCTAGATTTGGTTCTCAAGCATGACTCTTGTTTATTGCCATAGGCATCAGATTCTCACTGACCAGAGACTAAAATGCAGAGTCACTATCTGTGCCTTCAAGGATGTCACGATATCAGTGCAAACATCAATATCAGAGTTGAAAATGTTACAAAAAACGAGGAAGGCCTTTTCCTTGAAAACCCACTTACAGACCTGCCTAGTCTAACTAGACAGAACTTGCAGGTTATATGGAGGCTCCTAAGCACCTGCCTCAGGTCCTTGAGCATGAACTTAATATCTAGGAGATCAGTTGTCTCTCTCTAGGCTGAGAGAGAAGCTGGCTTAACCAGAGGTGATCCCACCTGCCACCTTAGTATATTTTGAAATATGTGTGTAGGAATAAATTCTGGTTGTCAAATCCTTGGCAGAGTGTTGCTGGATTTTGGAGTGCTGGAGTCCTTTCTAGAGGTGCTTCTTTCTGTCCTGACCAAGGAATTGGTCAAGACAAGTGCAAAAAGAGAGAAGTTTTCCATTTATTAAAGGTATGACAGAAAAAAAGAAACATGGTGCTGAGTGAATTTGGGTCAACTAAAAGTAGAGAAAAAGGTACACTTCTACAGGGTGAGAGTGGATCACTGTGAGAGAAAGAGCATAGTGGCCAAAAGTTCAGTGGTGGTCATCTTTTCCATCTCCCACTCCTTGGACTGACAGTAGGTCTAGGTCATCCTATCAAAAGCCAGCTTGGGTTTTTCTCAGGAGGAATTAAAAATAGCACTCTTTGATTGGCTCCATATGAGGGACTTTGGGAAGTATTCTGTGCATGCATTCTGGAACTTTGTATTTGACTGGTCATGACTGTTTCTCCAGCCAGTTTGTCACACCCTAATCTACCTAATGTGCCAATATAAGGTGGATGGAAGCCAAGAATGAAGGTCCACAGGCAATATCCAGACAATCTCAACCAGGGAAGAGCCAACTAATTCAAATAGAGCATTCTATAAAACATTTGGCAAGGAAACAAGAGTGGATCATAGCACACTCCAAGATTCTACACAGAATATTAATTTTTACAGGCCACAATACTGATTAAAGAAAATAAAATTTCATTTTCTAGGGCCTATTTCATGCTAAATACAATTATCCCCCCCATGCTGGATTAAATTCCTCTACCTTCATATTTAGAAAAAGATTATTGGATTAATACCTTCAAGTGTTTTTCCCCAGGAGACTTTCCAACCTGAACACAAGTCCTGCTAAGACTGAGACTCTCACTCACGCTATTGTAACCCAAGGGACAGTAGTCTTATTAGTTACAGCATAATGGCCACTTTCTGTGCTGCAGTCCTGTACTTCTCCTTCCCTTTACCCATAAAGCCAGTATCTAGGTAGAGCAATGGGTCTCTGAGTAGCTGAGACCTGTTGGGTCTGTAGGAGCTCTTTTATATCATTGGGCCTTGTACCTAATTTTCAGGGATTTTCCTATGAGCATCAAGCTATTGACTTCTGGCTTTTTCTCCCGTATTTTCCCCTGGTTCAATTTCTTCAATATTCTACTCCAGAATTTAACCTTGGAGAGTTTGACACAAAAAAAGAATTATCCCATTCAAAATGGTAATTGTATTCCCAATGGATTTGCATTTGGCTCTTGATAAAATCTACTTCCTGTTTGACTGGCTTACTCCTACCTATATAACTTTCAGCTCACAAGCTCCAGAAGTAGCCCTTTGTTGCAGTGCTTCACCAGGTCTCTCACAAGGGAGAAGGACTGAGTACTATCTATGCCCTCTGCTAAGAGTCCTGTGTTCTCCTAGGATGAGAAAACTGCAGGGGCTTGGCTCATAGTCCAAGCAAATCCCGTGGAGAATTCTTCATGAAATGCTTGGGAAGTTTGTCTTTTATCCCTCTAGCAATTGATCCGCCTTTAATGGCAGATCCAAAGTACATGATGATATCAAGCAAATTAAAATTGAACTTGTTCCAAGAAGAGAGAGACTCCTGGGTCAGTCATCAAGTAGCACCCTCAGGTCAGGTCCTTTGGAAGGAGACTAGCTATCTTTGAAACAGGCTTAATAACTATATCAGAAAAATATACTTAGTCTCTGGTCTTGAAGGTCGCACCTTTGCCAACCAAGGACTGCCCCAAGATTACCCATCCCCAGAGCTATTGAAAGAAGAGAAGAAATATGTCCCTTTATATACACTTGGGCAAGAAAGGACTTTATATCAGAGGAGGAGAAGACCAGGCCTCACCTTTGATCCGAAGTTCTCTCTTCTTCTGGGTTCATTTTTTGTTTCACTGAGGAGTGCACAGGGGCTCAGACAGGAAGTTGCCCTGGTGATTGATGGCTTACAAATGCAATTAGGCTCAAGTTAAGAGCTCTCTGAGGGGTGCCTTTCCAATGCGGTGTCCCAGGTTTGGGGATCACTTAACGATCTTGCAACCAGGCCTCCTGGTTATGAAGCATTTGTCTCTGTCAGGCTTCACTCCCCAGAGCTTCCTGCTGCCTTCAGAGGCAGAAAGGCTCTGGGGAAAGGGATGAGAATGGGAGGTGAAGCGGGGAAGAGGCAGAGGGGCCTAGGAAGGGTCCCTAGAACAGGAGGGAGACTCTTCATAAATATAGCCCTGTTGGCCAAGGACACACAACCACCCACGACTCCCTGGGTAAAGTTAAAACATGAATTCGAGGTCAGGGGGTACGTTCGGTAGCCAAAATTCTATAATAGTTGCTAATCATCTTAGTGCTCAGAGCATAATTCTTTCCTTCCTTTATGGTAGGGGCTTTGGAGAGATACGTGATGAAAAACAATCCAAGTCTTGCACTTGAAGTACTGCCACCCTGGTGGTAAAGTCAATCACACCCCATGAAACTTGCAGCCAGACAACAGTGGATGGTTTGACCACACAGAAATATATGAAGTAGGACATTAAATATTGACTCATCTGTGGAGGCAAAGGAAGAACAAAAGAGGCCATCTGGATCCAGCCATCCCTGAGCTCTCATCTAGCTTTGCCACTTACAAACTAAATAACCTTGCAAAAGTTACTCTACTTCTTTGGGTCTCAATGCCCTGGCTGCAAAATGAGGATGCCCTCCTTAATTTTACATTGCTATAACAAAATCCTTGCTATCAGGTAATTTATAAAGACTGGAAGTTTATTTGGCTCATGGTTCCGGTTCAAGATCAGCCTCTGGAGAGAGCCTACCTTCTGCATTGTAACGTGGTGGAGGGTGTCAAGGTGAGAAAGGGCAAACACGCCAGCTTGGGTCCCTCTTCCTCTTCTTATGAAGTCGTTAATGCCATCATTGGGAGCCTACTCACATGACCTCATCTGATTCTAATTACCTCCCAAAGACCCCATCTCAAAGCCTATTAACATGTGAGTTTAAGGATTAGTTTTCTAACTCACATATCTTTGGGGGACACACCCAATCCATAACAATGAGCAATACCAGTGCCTTACTTACAGGCTTCCAGTGCACAGGGCACGCAGGGTCTTAACCATGGTGGTGTCAACATATGCCAGCTCCCTTTCTTCTTTAGTGCAGGGGCGCTTAAACTTTTCCGCATCGTGAACTCCTCTGGCAGTCTGGTGAAGCTATGAGTCTTTTCGTAGGTGGTAGTATAAATGCATAAAAATAAAATATATAAGATTGCAGAGGAAATGGCACCTTTATTGAAATACAGTTATCAAAAAACTAAAAAGCCAAATTTGTGGTATAGTAATATATGTGCTTCTTTATTAACACAGTAAATAACAAGATCTGCTGGCAGGCCTAATAACCACTGTAATTTTGAAGTAGTAATAAGCTTAAACAATATTTCAACGTATCTGCAACAACTATAATGAGATATAAAAAATCTGTGATTTCTATTTGTGACAAAATTATAGCTATGGCTAATACTACTGTGGCTTGTTGCCTACATTCAGAATTAGAGAAATGTCTAAATTTTTGTGAGAGGTTGGTGAAAATAAAGATGCAGTTTTTTATCCAGCTAAGTTTGTGGACCTCAGGATGAAAATTATGGCTGTGAGCCTTGATAAAAATGGGTTACAACTATGATTTTCAGGTTTTTTTAAAGAATGTTTATTTTGTCAGTACTAAAGCAAAATATAAACATTGTAGAAAACTTAAGAAATGGAGATTAGGGAGAAGAAGACAAAAGAAATATTAGAAACAGCAGCCATTGAGCTGCTGCTAACACTGGTCTAGTTAAGATGTAGAGCTCATTACTAATCCATTTTTCATACATCGAATATGCTCCATTTAGGATTATTGGATTGTAGTTTCACTCAAAGAGATGGTGAGGCTCAGGAATACTGATCAGGGACCTCAGGAAAGAACCAACCCTAAGCACCATAAATATACATCAGAAATGACATGAAGCCCATTATGGAAAGGGGCTGCTCCATTCGCTGATCACGACAAGCAGTCTGTGCCTTCCCAGGCCAGGGGACACACCAGAGTTTCCAGCCTTACTCCTGTGAGCTGTCCCATTGATTTCAAGTCTCTTGTTAGACCTGATGAATTATCTCCAGTCTGAACTGTGAATTGTGAAAAATGGAAATCACCCACTTGATGAGGGAAGCCAACTGACTACACTCAAAACCTGCCAAATATTCAGATCAGGTCCCTGTCTCACGAAGCAGAGTGTGAGGATTCATCCAAATAATCCACTTAGAATAACGATACGAGGCAGCACTAAATCTAGGCAGTTCATACAGTTTATACAAACACATATACATGTGTGGGTAGAGACAGTCCCTTATTCTGCCCAAAATGATTCTCTCTGGCAACTGCTGTTCTCCCTGGGGTACGAAGGTAGTTTGACACATGGTCACCAGTCCCAGGTTAATTCTAGAAGATGGGAGGTTTAGAGTGGCATATCTCCTCACTGGTAAATACCTATGAAAAATCTACTATGTGCATTCAGAGTAGGAAAAATGTGAGGCCCAGCATGTCTTCCCCCCTGTGACCTTGCAAGCCACGGCCAGCCCTTGTCCCCTGGTATGCCATCTGCTTGTGTGAGCATGAAGGTGGCGAGTTACCATATCTCAATGATTACTTCTTGCACCTGTGGCTTGGAATATCCAGGAGACCCAGCCAACATCACTATAACAATGTTCTGCAGCACCTCCTTTCTCTTCCCCAGTTCAGACCTTAAAGCAAAGATCTCTTCTGACATCCAAAGAAAGACCTTTCCTGGAGGAGAGGCAGGGGTGTTAATGAAATACTGCTGGCAGTCATCAAGATGTGACTGTGTGCTCTCTGGAGGGACTCTGCAACCTCAAGGGGGCACACCCCTCTTCCTCTAAGCCTAGGTAAAGATCACAGCCAGAGATAACCGGCCAGCAAAGCTCCTGAGCCCAAGGCACCACATTTCAAAACATTTTTAATAAAACAGTGTGGAAAGGGCAGTCTGTTCATTTTGATCCTCCACTGGGCTATTCAATTAAATGTGAGATTCTGGGAAAACTTGAAACCCCTGACCATATTTTCCATTAGTAATAATAATAAAAGATAATTATTAAGCCTGTCTGTCAGATATTCCAGACAACAGTGCCTCTACTCAATTAATTGCTAATTAGGATATGAAAGAACTGCAGTGTCTCTTACATGTCCAGACTTTATTAAGCCTCAAAATCTTCCATGGGGAGAAAGAAACCTAAATTGTCAAGGTTGAGCCCTTCCCTGGGTCAGCAAACCAGGTTGGAGGGAGTTGGGGGGATCATTTGACCACATCATCCAGTTGTTTCCAGATGACCCTGGAGGCAAGGGTGAGGGGAAAGGAAGTTCCTACTTTCTGCTCCACGCTGAGGTAAGCCTTTTACATAACTGTGAATCTTAAGTCTTCACAGCAGTCATACACAGAAATATTATCCCCACTTTACAGACTAGAAAATGAATGTTTCATGAGATTAAGTATCTTTTCCAAAAGTATGTGGTTAGTAAGAGAAAGATTTGAACCATATCCCATGCTTGCCATTTGCTGTTCTAGGGACAAATAAGAAGCCGAAAAGTCTTTTTCCACGTCTTTACCATTATTGACAAAGCAAATAAAGCATTTGTGGTAGCTTGCCTTCAACATGACCTCCAAATGATCACTGCTTTCTAGTGCAGGTTGTGCAGGTTCCTCCCACACAGACTGCAGCGAACCTGTGCAATATTGCAGAAATCACAATAGGGTTAGCCATGAAAGATATTGTGGCCTACACCTTGCAGCCTTGTAGACTGCTTTCTCTGGGGAAAACCAGCACCATGTTGTGAGGACACTCAAGCAGCCCTGAAGAGGTCCATGTGGGGGGCAACTTAGACCCCCTGAAATGGCCAGTGTCACATATGTGAGCCCTTGTGGACACAGGTCCTTTATCCTTAGCAGGTCTTTAGGGGACTGCAGACTTACTCAACATCTTCACTGAAACCTCCTAAGGCACCATAAACCAAAACCGCCCAGATAAACCGTTTCTGAATTCCTGACCCATAAATATTATGCAATAATAAATGTTGGCTGTTTTAAGCCACTAAATTTCAGGCAAATTTATTATGCATCCATAGACAACAAACTGAGAATTCCTAAATTTTTGCACCCTGCTGAATTGCAAAGTCTTGCCGATGCCAGGAGGTCAGAGAAATTCTTCTAATACTCACATTTGTATGCTGAAAAGCAGAAATATGAAATAGCAGTCATTCAAGATCCCTATTGGTGGAGACCTTGTGAGTTTAGGAGGAAATATGGGCCGTATCATCAATAGTTGCCTGAGGTTCTCATTTTCTCATTAAGGTGACTAAGTACAATTTATTTTTTTAAGTACAATTTATTGATCATTCACAACCTGCTCCATTGTTCAGCTACCAACTGCTGTGAGAATTGAGGGGGAAAAAGAATTAATCATATTTTCAGGTGTTGGGTAATTTTGTTTAGAGCTAATCTGCATCCTTGGAATCAAATGACTATTACTGGAACATCTCCAACAATTCACAATACAGAAATTCACACCGTCCAAGTATCACAGTTTATGTTGAATATCAAAATGAACCATAGTTATGAAGTTTGCAACTTTGGCAGTGTTTGATTGCTGTGTCTCACCTGGCCTGACAGGTAACCTTCTTCTGCCCATAATTAATCTCAGTCAAAAAAGCACAGGATTTTGTAGAAAACCTGTGATTGAACTCAACAGTGCCTCTTGGGCTATGCTTTCTGGACTATTCAGATCCTCATATCCTGCCTGGACAGTCAGGGACAGGGCTCCTAGGCTACAAAGTCTAAACTATGCTGCTCCTCATGTGGTTAAACTCACCTCCAATACAAGAAGGTCAGCATTTGATAGGACATGTTTTCTGGACATGTTCCAGATAGAAACGTTTTTTCTCCAAAGATGCGGTATTATAAATTGAACCTAGAAAATGCTGAGCATGGAAGAGAAAGTGTGGGTGAATGAGAGCAAGAGAATACACAGGACATGTCTGTTTGCCAAAGCTGCTGGGCAATCAGACCCGCACGCTCTTGTGTATCTCTCGTGGTGCCAGTGCCCTCTCCCTCACTGCCCTGGGGAGCTGTGCAGGCTAAAAGCATTTGGGAGCACAAGCCCTGTACCTGATATTTATCTCAGCCAAGGGCTTCGCCTCTGGAACTTGCTGTCACAGGAATATGTGCCTGTGTTGTGACATTCCAGCTTCAATTTCTGTCATAATAATCCTTTGCCTGGTCTCCAGTTATATGAAAATCAACCCTAAGATAAGCCTATTATATGATATTTCATGGAAGTTGAACTTGTTAATCAAATTAAGTGGATCTTCTACTGAGGTAATGCATGTTCTATCACAAAGGCCAGTGCAGTAAGTTTATGATAAGCTTCATTCTATCAGAGGAAGGGTAGTTATGACTTCAGTAAAATCAGCACAGAGTTGCTCAAATCCTATTTGGCCACTTCTCAGCCTAGTTTGAGACCTATTTTTTAAAAACTGGTTTAAAGGGAAAGACCACAAGACTGGAATGCAGTGGCCAGTGTTCTGGTTCTAATCCTCGCCAGATGAGACCTGCCCTCCTGTTTCACAGGCCATTTCTGTGGACAGGAGCTCTTCGAGGGCTGAGGCTGTGTGCTCTTCTTCATGTCCCCACTGCTTGGTTGGGCACTTCCAATGACCGAAAAAATAAATAAGCTCATGGATGCATATTCACACATGTCTATATGTGGGTAGGTGAGTGTGAAAGGCAGTATATAAGGGTCTGTCCCACGCTGTCAACGTGGGGGTTGAAGATAATGTAGATGGTACAGGGAAAGACAGGAGGCAGAGAGAGCCAAGCAACAGAAAAAGGATGTCCTGAGAAGGCCTAGATGCATAATGGGATCTTTTTGTAGAAGCATGTGTATGCATGTATAAATAAATTAAGGGAGAAATGGTGATGTGTGTACATTAAGATAAAGCAAGTTACGGACTATTTCAGTTAAGAACTGCAAACAAAAACATCCCATATATCTTTTATATTGCATAATTAGATTTAAATGCGTAAAGGAGAGGGTGTGTGTTGTGGGTATATCTGCTGGGAGTGTTGGCTGCCTCCACAGCCATTGCCCCCAGACAAAAGGAACTTCTTTGCCCAGAGTTGTGCCCACCTCCTCCTTACGGGGAGCTCCTATGAAAAGACTGGCCTCTATAGGGCCCACAGGCTGGATCCTTTCTCAGTGCAGCTCAGCTCAATGTAGCCCCTGGCTAGTTCTGCTTCTTGCCATCCCACAGGTGCAGTAACACAAGCACGAGCCCAAGGAAACTTCTAGGTGCATATCCAGTCTCCATCTGTTTCCTGAGAAACTATGGCTGGGTAAAGGATACATGCCAGTCTATTAAAATGTTACCTAAGGGACAAAGGTGGGGAGAAATGATTAGCTGTTCTGTATGTATCTTCATATTGATTCCCCTATTACTGTAAACATGTATCACCTTTCCAATTCTAAGCATATTAAATAAAGACTTAAATCATAATAAACATATATTAGTTGAATGAATTGATGAATGAAGGTTGTCTATATCTTGTTGGAGAAATAGATAAATACTATGTTGAAAGGTATTCAGTGTTTAATGGACTCAACTATAGGAGGTTTTGCTAATACTTTTGATAAGTTTGACTTAGTTGATTCAAAAGAGATTGGACCAGATTTCTGAGAATGAAAGCCACCTTCGCAGATGGGAGGAGGAAAAAAGCAATAGGTGGAAAAAATGAGAGGGAGTTTTAATTCCATGGAAGGATAAATTGTCTTCAAAATAGGCTGAAAATGTGGGGCAATTACTATCCAAATGACAGCGTCCAAAGAAGCTGTGATTATTTTCATTCAGCAAATAGATTAGAATTGGAAGAGGGAAATACCAGGCATCTTTGTGATCTCCAATACCTCTCTAACTCAGGCACCAGCAAACCCTAGGACCACTCTTTCCCCAGTGATACAGCCTCAGAATCTTTGACAACCCCACTCTGCAGGCAGCCTGTTGATATACTGGAGTGTCCAGCAGAGACAGAGTCATCTATGTGTCCTTCCCGAACTGAATGACCTTTATCCCAACCTTTACCCTTTCGCCAACTCTTAGTTTCCATGAGCTCATCCACTCATTGAAGGAACAACCTAAATAATCAAGTCCACACCTTAGCTTGTTCCTTTCTCCCTCGAAATCCAATCAAGTTTTACAAATGTATTCTCTTTAGATGATTATGAGATCCTTGAGGCTTATCAGGGTTTCTGAGAAGAAATCCCTCGACAGCATAATTATAAAGCTACCAACTGTGTTGATAAATATTAGGAATTGTGTAGGGGAAGGCCTGGCCTGAATTCTGCATAGGACCCCTGATTAAAAAGACTGACAAATATGCTTGTTTAGAAGCTTCCCGCTTAGGATAGATGCTCCTGCTTCTTGTAGTGGTGATTCTAATCTGAAAGAATTACTTTGCATTCACTCATTCATTCATTCATTCTTTTCTGTGCTGTCATTGTGCCTGAGACAAGAGCTAAATTAGAGAATGGGACAAAGATTCTGACTTCAGGGAGAGAGAGTCAGGACTGAGTTGTTTCCAAGATTTAGCTATTACAAATTGTGCTGCTATAAACATGGGTGCACATATATCACTGTGGTATGATGTTTTTTAATTCTTCTGGGGAGATGCCTGGAAGGGGAATAGCTGGTTTGAATAGGTTTTTTTTTAATATAATGGAGTACTATTCAGTCATAAAGGATAAGATGGAATCTTTTACAGCAAATGGATGCAACTTGAGACCATATTCATAAGTGGAATAAATCAGTCCCACATGTGTAAACATCATACTGTCTCATTAGTGTGAGAAAATGAACAAGTAAATAAGACCTGAAATGTACAATAGATATTGTGAATTGGGGAGACACTGTTCAAAAGAAAAGACAAATTATGATGGGGAAAGGGAAAAGGAAGAAAGGTAAAAATAGATGTATAAACAAGACAGTTAAGACAGTTATACAGCTAGTTTCTCTTTCATTAGAAAGAAAGGTTTGTGCTAATATTATATAGACAAGATATCATGCCTATATCTTCTACTCTGAATAACTACCAGGAAGACAACAATGTGCAGTGTATCAACCATTGTAATTGTAATTGTCCTACTAACATTGTAGTTGTCCTACTAACCTATTTTGAAACTCAGTTTCATTGTTATGTTTATTTTTTTCCTCTCTAAAATAAAAAAAAGGCAAGTCAGGACTGAAAGTGACACACTTAACATGTTTATGATAAATGGGTGACTTTCATGACATAGAACTATTCAACATGCTAAGGATATTAAGGACATAAAAGGGCTCCAGCTTGAGGAGAGAAGAGATTGGCTGGGAAGAAGCTTGCTGGGGGAAATGCAAAACATTTGTAACAATCAGATCATCTAAGTATGTGCTGCAGTCATTTTCAAAGAGCCTAAATTTGTTGCATGAAACACATTTCTGGATTTATCATCGTTCTAGAGAATTTCTACCTTAAATAGTTACCATGCTATTGAAAAACTGTGAAAATGAATTTTTAAAATTAGTGCAATAAGTTAAACTCTAAAGCAGAAAAAGTAATTTAATAAGCAACAACTGTCTTTGTTTTAGAAATCTTAGACGATAGCACCCCAATTTGATTTAAAAGGAAATAAAGTGTTTAGAATAGAAAGGGAGACTGAGGTTCCTTATTTTGAAGCCATATTTATATTTCTTCCCTGCCTTCTTTTGTTTCAGATATCTCTGTCATCCTAACAGTACAGAGAACAGATATCTTTTCGAGTTAGGGTTACAGAACGTGTGGTCAAGAGAAAACATCGGAAATACCATCACAAAAGGTACCGTTTGCTGTGAACGTTTTACCATTCATCATTCTAAAGGACAGTTTGAGTCTTTCACTAATAACTACATCTTCCCAGGGCTCTGAGACCCTTTGTCACTGAAACGACTGCCTGAGGGGAACAGTCTCCCCTGAAACTAGGTGGCCAAACACATCTGCTGCTCTGAGCAGCATGCGGTTTCTCAAAACAATGGAGAAACTGGGTACTAAGGTTTTTGACTCCTCATAAAATATCTCTGAAATGCACTTCATGCTACAGTTGGTAATAAAAGTGTGTTACTGTGCTCAGTCTCTCCAAGAGGCTAGACTTGTTTCCCAGCCCACCCACACCTGGACCGGGCCTGCATGAATCAATGCTAAATTATTCACCAGCCTGGCTCTAAAATTTCTAGAGTTCCAAAACCCCTAATAAAGTATTATGAAAAAATATCCACCTCTTTATCTCTATCCATAACTATTTATATGGCTAGTGGAAAAACCTGTCCGTTTATTTCTTTTAATTTAAAAGCTTTCCTAATTCCTTTTCCCTACCACATATTTATGTCTAAAGAATTTTCAGGTTGAAATAATAACCTCTAAAAAATGGTCCATAGGAGAAGGCTCTGAGGATTCACAGCGTTGACAGGCACAATGAATATTTCGCTCCCTTAATAACTTTCCATGGCACTGAAACCTGCTTCACTGGATTAGGAACTTTCCAAACAGGCAGGGCCTTTTCTTATTGTACAAAACAATGACAATGTATGCACCAGCCTTCTCTCTCTGTTTGTTTATACAGTTGTTAAAGTTTGTTCAGGAAAAACTCATTTCCTTCCTGAGACTCCCCATATACTCAGTACTCGTCATGGTATTCTATAGACACAAGTCTTTTCTAAAGCTTTCTGTATGAATCAACCCGGAATAGCTCAGCAGCATCTCGCCTCACTTGGCGACACTTGACCACTGAGAACAACAGGACATTTAAAACAACTTTCAATATTCAAAATCACAAGAGACATTATCACCTGTAGCTGGCTGTCAGTCATCCATATTAGAGGGTAAATTCATTAATATGATGCTTCTAGACTACCAGCTGGTTATGGTCAAGTTCTCTACAACCAACTGGAGCTGGAACAGGGCAGATGAGAAACTAGGGAACGTGTCAAAAAAGTATCACTGGATATGTACTAGGGTGGACATATTTTCACTTATCAGCACTCTGGTCAGAGAAAATATTTCTATAGAGAAGGAAATATTTGACAAACCATTTGCAATGGAGTATTAAACTCTCACCCAAAGAACTTTCTCCAGTAGAAACATTTGGCTGTATACTGACTTCTTAGTAAAGGTTCAACGCAACATTTGGGGTGCTAGCACCCTCTACTAATAAGATGTTAAAGAAATAATTAAAGAATATTGGTTTAAATGTAGGATGAGTCGTTAATGTGGAAGGACATCTATGTATTTTCATCGACTCCTGCTATCTGAGGCCTTTGCTGGAGGGGCTGGAAAGATGACAGAGAGAGCCCAGGTCTTTGAGTGAGATTCTAAGGGGGGCAGGGCTGCTGAGAAAGGGTGCGCAGCAGCAGGTGCTGCGAGAAGGAAGGACAGCTGAGGACAAGCATAACCACCACAGCTGGAGATGGCATCACTCCAGGAACTGGGACTTTGCCTTTGGTTTTACCTTTGGAAATCAACCCACAGGCTGGGCCAAGAATGCTCATGAACAGGATGAGCTTGCTGTTCAAAGCATAGGCAGGGGCAGCAGAGCGTTATGATCCAACATCACACCAGAGCCATGTGCACACCAAGGTCAAGGTCCACGTGAGTGTAAAGCTGACAGAAGTCCCTGAGCCCAGGGAAAGGCAAACTGAAGTGAATGGGAGGAGCTGACAGGTGCCAAGGGGCCCAGGCAGGTATGGGGGGTCTGGTTGGCTCCTCAGCTTGAAAAGCAGTGCTAAGAGATAGTCTTTAGAAGCACTGGCTGTTCTGTCTACTAAGTTTGAAAGTCACTCGATGGCACAGAGGCCATCTACCTTTCCCTGCTGGGCCTTGTCCCACATGTAGGATCATCTTTATAGGAGAACACTACCTGTCCAGATTGACTTTCTGTGTCATGCACTCACTTACAAATCACTTTTCACTAACATGGCCTGGTGATGGAATTGCAGAACTTACCAGTCAGGAAGGCAGGAAGATATCTCACAGCTCTATGGCAATTCAAACCAAGGTGCATTTATCAGGGGAGTCTGGACTACCTGGTGCAGCTTGCTTCTATCTTACCTTCAATCCCCATGCATTTGCAAGCAGCTTATTATAAGAGCTGATTAGATGAACCTTAATAACATTAGAACTTAAATGGTCCCAGATAGGCTTTCAGCTTCTTGGCAAATTGAGATAAATGTGATATTTGGGGAACTGAGCTCCCATTTTTGTGGCTGGTCTGCTCTGTGCACAGGTTCTGAAGCACTCTGCTTTCTCCTGTGGCTTTTTGCAACATAAAATTGGGTTTGTGTGTATCTTTCAGGTTCTTTTCATGTCTCAGCGTCTGCGAGTCTGTGTGTAAATGAGTCTCTATGATCACGCATTTTCGAAGAAAGATAATGCAGGGACAAGGAGCCCCAGACAGAATTCTATCTTTCAATTATGATGAAACTTTTTGTGTCTCCATACCTTCTGTGAACTTTCTTTCAGTTTAGCCAACAACTTTTACTGGACAGCTATTATTTGTTATTTAATTCAATGTTAATTTTATTAATACCACACTTTGACCAAGAAACATAAAGATGGTCAGAAATGTGAATGTCTCATTGCACAAAGATGTTCAACACCTATAACACATAAGAGTGGATTCATATTCCAGAACAAACTCATCCATGCAGCAAATAGATGTAGCCTTCTGATTTAACATCCTCTCTGTGAAGCTTAGAAAAAGGTAAAAACAGAACATGAAAAATGCAAGAACAATTAGAAAAAACAGTAAATATAAAAATTGCTCCGTGTTGATGTGAATGTATTCTTACAAACAACAAAAAATGAATTTTTCTCTCTTACTGTCTTCTCCCTTCCAAACCGGATGTCTATGTATCCCCAGAAAACCTGGAAACTCTCAAAAACATGGTTTGCTTTTCTGAACGTGGGTTGTCATTCAAGAAGTGTCATGGAATCTAAGTTTTGGAAAGCTCAACCAATGTAGCTGCCCTTTCAGCTTTTCAGAAGTTAAACTTTGAGCTTAAACTTGCATTTGATTTTCATTTGGATAAACACAACCCGCCAAATTTGCCTGAATGGCAGCTAAGAAACCCTCACCTAGGAGATAGGAAAGCTGAGGTGTGGGCAAACTCACTCCTCTTGCTCTGGCCCAGGGAACCCAAAGCTCACGCCAGCCTTTGGGGACCACTGAGGGATTTTGAAAGGAGTTAAACTGTGGCTGGGAACAGAAACCACAATTTCATGTGCATGGTTTCTCTGGCTGCCTGATAAAATTGGGGCTGCAAAAGCTCAACAAAGTACAGCTATAGAATCACAGTGTATAACTCCATCCCAAACTCCCATCAGTCAGGGCTCATATCATTCATTATTCCGCACGGAAGGGGGAGAAAAGGATATCAGAGATATTGGCGGAGCCTTCAGGCTTAGCCCTGCTCCCTCAGGAGAGTAAGCATTCCATCCTGCTGTGCGCCACTTTCAGAATGAACGTATCATCTCAGAGGTCATTGCTTATGACAGTACTTTTTAAATACTGTACTTGTGTTTTCTTTCAGTATCTTGTGATTCATGTGTAAAAAAGAAATTGATGGTATTGAGTGTCTTAGTCAGAATTTTGCCTTCAAGTTCTCCTTTTCTTTTGCTAAGCCTGGGGCCATATTAAAAGAGTCTTCCTAGCCCTCATCAGGGTGCACACCTGTAATTCCAGCCCTTTGGGGGCATGAGGCAGAAGGACCACAAGTTAGAGCCCAGCCGGGCAACTTATCACTTAGATCCTATCTCAGAGTTAAAAAACAAAATGAGGTGAGTGCACAGGCCCTGCATTCAGTTCTAAATAACACACGTGCGCGCGCGCACACACACACACACACACACACACACACACACACAGCCTTGTTAATTTCCCTCCTGCACTCCTCTGGATGTCTCTACACAGAGATCTTCCTTCATTTGCTTTCATCTTGTTTCTTCACAGAGAAAGCATCACCCTCTTTGCCAAAGGCGACCTTTTCCTGGCCCTTCTTTGCCTGCCTCACCCTCCTCTAGAGCCTGACCCATTCATTGCCCCTTTCCATTGTGCCTTCCCTCACTTATAGTTTCTCTCAAGTTCTGTAAGATTATTTTCCTCTGCTTAAAGATGAGTCTTGTCACCATTAAAACAAACAAACAAACCCCTTGGTTTCCTCTCTATCCCTCCTCCTATTCTGAACTATGTGGAAAATATTCTATTTAACACCTCACATTTGTTTACCTTTTAATCCTATGGAAAATGGAATGCTCTTCCCACTCATGTCACAAGTTTAATGCAGTTTAAGAAACATGAACGGAATGCATACTATGTGCCAAATCTAGTCCAGATCCTGATCACAAGCAGAACACACTCTGACAAGGGAAGCAAGCATGCCTATCCCCTCTCCCAAAGGACAAAGGCTGGCTGAGAGGGCACTGAGTACTGTAGAAAGGCAGGGTATGACCTGCCAGCCCGGACTTGGAGGAAGATTGCAGCAAGGCAAGTTTCACAGGGGTTTCCAAACGAGGGATTCAAGAAAGGAAAAAGGGGGAGAGAAGAGGTGTTAGTCTAAGTTGGAGGAAGAGCATGGGAGAAGTCACTGAGGTCACTGGGCCCAAGCAACATAGCTCATGGCCAGCAGCATGTGTGTGGCAGGATGACGAGGCATGTGGAGGCTACAGAGGCTGACAGACGCTTAGACCTGATGTGTGGGACCCTGAGAAACATTGAGTCCTTGCAGACAGAAGGAACATGCGAGGGTTCAGAGCTGGGAAGCGTCGCCTTGAGATCACCTGTAGAAGATGATGGGCAAGCGTCAATGACGAGATGTCAGGGAAGAAGCTGTTCCAAGGGTCCAGAATAGAGGTGGAGTGTTCTGGACCAAACAGCAGCGCTGGGGATGGAGAAGAGGGGTCCTTCCCTAACCTCCTGCATCCTCCAGGCCTCCACCCAGATAGATGTTCTCTTTTGTGCTCTAAAGCTTCAGAACACTCATTATGCTTTTCTAACTGTGCTTATTCACCTTGCATTGCAGTCATTTGCTTATTTCTTTAATGTTCCTTATCACATTGTATCTTTGTTTCCCCTTCCTCAAAACATAATACCTGGCTCATCATAACAGCTGAAGAAGAGGTGATTTAGTTGAATTGAATTTTCAAGAGCTTCAAAGCATGAATAATTGAGGAATCAGCCATGTATAAGTATTCATCATTTACATAATTGTGTAAACAAGCTGATAAAAAATTTTATATTTCCCATTATTTTTATGATCCCAGAATGCCCTGCTATCTTTACAATTCTCGGGGTATCAGGGAAATAGTAAATAAATATTCTCTAATAAGCGCAAGTGCTTGGTTCTCACCTCCCCAGGCAAGAGAAGCAGTGCAAGGGAGGAACAGATGATTGCACTGATTGAATATGAAAGCCATGTACAAATATTGAAAAATATTCTGTCTGAAGAGGTGGAGAATTGCAGTGCACACTGCTTGATGGGACTAGGAACAGAGTCCCAAAGGTCAATGCACAGATACAAATTGATTAAGCTAAGTACTCACTGAAATTGCTTCCCAACATACAGATGACAATTGATCATAAGGAGAACGTGTATTTGTAGTAAAAAAAAAAAAAGCTCATGTAAAATTATCCTTTGGTATGTCATCAAAGCAAGTTTAAATTGTCCAGATTTTTTCCCAAGTGGAAATATCTCCAGTGTAGTTAACAAACATGTTATAAAGAGTTAACTAGGGCTTACAGTTTTGTGATTGAGTTTCTTTATGTGAACACTATCATCCTCACATAGCTTCTCTATTGTGGCATCTTATTTAACACTGAGCTTAGTGTCTGTTTCTCTCTGTCTCTCTCTCCCTGAACCAATGACTCTGACTGGCCTTGAGTCAGCTCTGTTCAGCAAGGCGCTCCCCCTGTCACTCAAACACAATCCCTAGCTTGGAGTCATCTGGAGCCAGAAATCCCCTAAGCCCTGACTGTGTCTAGCATACTTAAGCAACAGCTGTGAGCACCACTGGCCTGTGGCGTTCAGGTGGCAGAGGAGAACAGAGGAAGTGGAGTGAGGTGGATAAGAAGAAAAGCAAGACCGATAAGAGGGAAATGAAAGAAAGGCTGGGAGGTACAGTTATCAAATCTTTATGGAGAAATTTTTATGTGAAAGGTAAAGATTTTACCTCAGGCCACATGAAAGAGGTACATATCCTGCCTACTGCTTTCAAGGAGCTTAGGATTTAGTCAAGAGAGCAATTCTCACCCCAGAAGACAAACACAATAACAGTGCATGACAATATAATCAAGCACTTTGGCCCTGACTGTGTTAATGCACTGAAAACCAAATAGGGCCAGTGTCATAGGAGTCAAGGAATAGGACCTAAGAGAACCCCAGGGGAGAGACCATGGCACTGAGTTGGGCCTGGGAAACAGAGGCAGTGTGTACCCAGGAAGACCCGGTGAGCAAGGCACCTGGACTATGGAACAAAGGAAGACAAAGAAGAGAGGAAGAGACAGAAAGGATCCGAAAAAGGGAAAGGTGGCATGAAAGTGACGGAGCGCAGCGACTGCAGCCGCCTCTCACCTCCCGGCACCTGTGCCACCCTGGGGCTTCCTTGGCCACAGCCCAACACTTAAAAGGCAGGAAATATTTATGAGGTCCCTGTCATTGCGCAGTTGGACTGAGGCCATTTGTTTCTGTTGTCCTCTTAGTGGCACAGTGAAGCATTCTTCTCCATGTGCGCTGGATAGGAATGCAGTTTACCTTGAGAATTCTGTACCTTTCAGGTTGTTCTGTTTTTAAATAAGTTTTTATTTCTAATTGACATGTAGCAACTGCACATAGTTATGGATAGAGAGTGAGATTGCCATGCATGCAGAGGGTGCAATGATCAGAAGTTAATTGGCGTATCTATCATCTCATACATTTATCATTTCATTGTTGGGAGCATTCAAAATCCTCTCTACTGTCTGTTTTGACATACTCGATTAATCATTTCCAGCCATCATTCCCCTGCTGTGCTACCAACCATTAGAAGTTATTTTTCCTTTCTAAATGCGCCCTTGTACCCACTTACCTTCCTCTCTCCACCTCTCCTTCCCTACATGCTCCCCAGGCCCTAGCAACCACTCCTCTACTCTCTACTGCTATGAGATCAACTTTTTAGCCTCTCTCCAGAAGTGAGAACATGTGGTCTTTGACTTTCTGTGCCTGACTTATTTTACTTAATGTAATCGGGCTGATTGATTGATTGATTGATTGATTTTTGGCAGAACCGGGGATTGAACTCAAGACCTTGCACTTGCCAAGCAGGCATTTATTCCACTGAGCCATATCCCCAGCCCCAATTAGGTTGATTTTTGACAACTGAATTTTTGTGTTACTAAGAGCTGTGTTAAATAAGCTGCAAAAGTTCCAGAACTAATGAAATAGCTTCATTTGATGAAGGTTCTAGAATCCCCTGCAGGAGCTAGAGATGGGCAAACCAAGAAAAACACGCTTTCCAAGGATGTTCTATAAAAAGCAGAATATAGCTAACAAAATGTATCTTGAGTGGCACAGTAAACTCTGTATCCTAAAAACTCCTAGCCTAATGCCCACCTGCACCCCAACTTAAATTTTAAGGAAAAGAAACAAATAAATGCAGTGGTTCTGCCAAACTCCACCACTTGAGATACATTCTTGTCAAGGTGTTGCTTCTGCCAGAATTCTGCAAAACAGGTGTCTCCTCAAACACCTGCTTATACACACTACAATGCTAATTATTACAGTGGGCTTTTTTCTTAATTTCCGCTGGAGAAAAAAGAGCAGAGAAAAGGCAGACAAATAATGATAGAGAGGGAACAATAGTTTTAGAATATGGTGCTCCGTCTGGAGAAGCAGAATTGTGGGTAATTAGCACAAGTGGTGAATGGTGTAGGTGACGGAGTAGAGAGGTAGAAAATAATTTCAAAGAGAGAAAAAGCGAGAAAAGCAGAAAGTCACTGTGGAGCAAAGGTACCATATAACTCTGAACCCTTTGTAGTATTGCTGGGAATAGCCCTGTCTCATTTCATAGCTCTGACATTCACATCAGATGCATTCAAGAGCCACCTCAGAAAGCATCAGCATTGTTTAAAAGAGCAAGAAGGAAGAATATTGGAGAAAGGTAAAACCACTTGTGAGGCTGCACCAGGCTGAATACATGTGTATGCAGGAAAAGTAAGTTCAGCCATGGCAAAACCTCAGAAAGTTTTTCACTAGGTGCTGGGAAGGAAACACTTAGAGACCACCCCCAATGCAGAACAATTGTGGCTCTGGGCCAAGAGAGTGCTGCATTTCCCTGCTGAATCCACAGAGAACAATAAAGCCAGGAAATTATTTAAGACTTTAATGATGAGAACTCTGCAAGAACTCTGATAATCCGATACCGGAATCACGGACTCATCAAGTGTTCGATCTAGGACTTCAGAGATCATTCTGGTCCAGGGCAAAAATTGGCCCCAAGAGGTTAGGATTTGTTGAATGTTTTCTATATGCTAAGTATTGTTTGTATTACCGTATATGTAGCTCCTTACTCTTCTAAACAATCTTTAGTAGTAGGAACTGTTATTATCTCACTTTACAGAAAAGAAAATTGAGGTGCAAGAAAGCTAAATAATTTCTTTGAGGTCCAGTGAATGAGAAAATGGAAGATCTTGGATTTGAACCCAGGTGTTAGTTCAGAGCTCCTTCATGTATCACTGGCTTGGATGATGTAGGCAAGGTCACACAGCCAGACTGCAATGAGGAAAGAAAGTGGTCTTTTGTCATTTGTATTCCACCTCAGACAGGGTAGACTGGGAGTATCACTCATGCCCTGATGGGTACTTGTTAGGAAAGAGGTACAGCAGATGTGGTGGCAAAGACACCCTGAAGCCTCAGAGCTGAGGGCTGCTGTGGACAGGGCTCAGGGTGCTGCGGTAGAGAAGCCTGTCTCTTTTAAGCAAGGAGCAGTCATGGAATGAAATGGAGCCCCTACAATAGAAGCATGACAATTATTGAGATAATGGTCCAGGAGTGGAAGTGTAGATGTATCTCCCTGGAAGAAGAGGAGAAGCTTCCGGTTGTAAAATGATAGAGTGTATTGATGAGATTTTGATAGCAATCAATGCCACAGCAATAGACTGTGAGTGTAAAGATAAAGGAAGAGTGGTGATGCATTTAGCCTTTCAATCAAATGCGTTGTCTGAATGCTAACTTTGTTCAAATGCTAAATGCTTGTGGAAAGAAATGAGGTCTACTCCACCATGAGGTTAACATTTGATGGCTAAAACAGGGCAATTATAAACAAGTTCACCTCCCTTAAAAACCACACTGGCGTATCAGAAATGCCAGCGTGCGTGGCCAGTTATATGAGTATGGCCTTGAACTGCTTTGAAAAAGACACTGATAGTTAGAATTCTTGGACTCAGGCAACTGTAACAGAGGATTGGGCAGATGAGAGGTCTTTAAAATGAGGATCATTAATGTTTGGTTGTTACAGGAAGAGAAGTGAGGATGGGAGGCGGGAGTGAGTTGTAAGTAAGGGTAACAACGGCAACAGTGAAATTGCTGTGAAAAGTGGCAGATCTCTTGTGGTTAACGTGATCATGGGTGATTTGATGAAGGAAAAGAAGAGACTTCTAACACTAATGGAAATGTTGGAGTACATGTCTAGTGTATAGTGGGGATGCCTGTAGCTTTACCAAAGGTGGTCAAGGTCCTACATTGTGGCGAGGTGGATAAAGACATCAAAATTGTTATAGGAGCAATTACGATTGTAACTGAGGTGATAATAAAGATAATGTACCTGTAATTGGAAAGCTGGTGGCTGTAAAGGAGAAGGTGAGGGCAACTGAAACGTAGAAGGGGTGATATGGGAAGTAACGGTGGCTGTGTGAAAGGTAATGGAGTTATAATGAGGTGATGACTGCAGAGTGTGTGGGGTGGGGGGAGATGATCGTTTTAATGGATGCAAGAGAGGCTGTGAAATGCAGGTAAGAATGGTATGCAGAGCATTCCTCACAATAGCTGGAGGTGTAGGTGACCAGGAAAAAAGTGAGCAGCTACACCCAAAGTTCATTACGGCAGGAGCTCTAATGGACTCCAGAATAAGATAACAGTGTTAATGGAAAAGGCGATGACTGCCATGAAAATCAGGAGCCTTGTATGGTATTTAGAATCCTAGTGGAAGAGACCAGAGAAGTAGGGGTTGAGGGTAGACCCATTTGGACATGTTTGCAAATCTTGTGACTCAGGAAGCTGAGAAATGTTCACTAGACAGCTGTGTAGATTATTTGGCTTCATGCAGCTGCTGTTGCTTATACAAGACATTTATTGTGCATGAAGCTAGGCCAGGATGAACAGACCTAACTGAAGCAACAGTCAGAGCTCACAATCTAAATTTTACCCTTAAATTAGCTACAAAAATACACTAGCTCATTTACAGTACTTCTGTGAGAAGATGTACAAATGGAACATGTAGAAAATTTGTGAGTTTCCAGAAAAAAGTGAGTGAATGGTGGGGATGTCTCTCCATCTATCTGTCTGTCTGTCTATCTATCATCTATTATCTTTCTATCTGTCATCTATCTATGCATCCATCATCTGTCTATCCACACACATACATACAATCAAAATTTCTTCTAAGCAAGGAAGTGCAAGCTGATTCTCCAAGGCTTATTATTTAGCTCTTGAGTCCTTTAGTGGGGAAGATGCTGATATTTCTGCATTGAGTGGCCTGCAAATATGAAGAGAGAGAGACCATCTACAAACAGAGAGATGACCCCTAGCCTTCTTTAACGTCCAGGAGATGTAGTCAGGGCAGAGTTTACAGTGGATCAGAGACAACCACATGTGTTCATCATCTGTGTAAGGAAGTATCAGTGAGACACAAATGTTCCCTGTCTTTGGAACCTAAATACCAAATCTGACCAACTATATAAAAATCACCAGAGAAGCTTTTACAAAAATTCAGATTCCTAGGTCGCATCTCATGGAGAGTGTGATTCCATTAACTAAAGGCAGAACCTCTGCATCTCTATTTTTAAAACTTTCTATGAAAATTTTCTATTTTTTCACTAAGTGTTAATCTACAGTGATACCTGAGTTGTTAAATGGCTCCAAGCTCAAACTTTCCACTACTAAAAATGTAAAATTGAAACAACCTTTGCTTGGTGTTCATAACTTGGCTTGAGAGTCAAACTGAAAATCTGATTTTAAAATACCTGTATAGGCCAAGAGTGAATCATGTACCTCATCTCACTGTGGACACAAAGGTGACCCTTCAGTCTAAGTGCCACTCTCGCCCAGACAACGTATAGTGCTTGTGTTAGTGCCTGCAAGCATTCATTACTGTATTTTGTCACATTTTATTTGCATAAAATATTGTAGCCATGGAGCCAAAGAAAGTTAGTGATACCATCAGTAAAGCTAAGAAGAAAACTATGAAAATGATAAAGAACGAAATCATTGCAAAACTTTTTTAAATCCTTGAAAAATAAATTTTAAGTGTAATTTGTGACCTCAGAACCAGTTATTTGGTTTTTCATTATTTCTTACGGGAAAAATATGACCAATTTACAGGCTTTTTGGTGCTCAAAAACAAATTTGGAACAAATTGAGTCCAACAATTGAGGTGACACTCTATGTCCCATGTAAAGAGAAGGTTAGGGAAGAAAGGTGAGGAAAGCATATTTTGTGGAAAGAGGCCAGATCAGATTTTGGAGTGGTCTCTCCTAACAGTTGGATACAATTATCTTCTACTTGCCTGTCCCTCCACTTGTACGTGGGGTGTTCTATTCCCAGTGAAGATTCATGCAAAACACTTAGGCAGTCTTCCAGCAAGGAGCTCCAGAAATTCCAAGTGGCAAAAATCAGCTCTGTTTTTTCTAAAATACAAGTATGAAAGAGTACAGGAACTGAAATATATGTAAGAGTAGAGGAGGGCGTGGTAGGAAGGAGGAGGAAGGAAAATGCAGAGAAATAGACATTAAGTAGCTCCAGCTACGGGAATGGAGTGAAGGGCTGGCACCCCCCCCCCCCCGCTGCTGTGCTCTCATCCTCCAGCCTTCACATGTATCCTTCTGTTCTTCAGCACTCTTCAGAATGCAGAAGGCTCAGAATCGTGGAAATATTCAATTTATGTTTTGGGAAGTACAAATTTATGACACATAAATTGTGTATGTATAATTAGCCAAATTTTAAAAATGTATAGAATTGCTAAACAATACATTACAAATAAGATGTATTGTTTTCCATTGCTGATTGAAATGATCAAATAGTTCTCAACAGCCCATGTTCTAATCTTTCTTTTCCCTGCGTCACCAACTCTTAAAGGGATCAAAAATGTTTGAGCATACCATTACAGTCATGTCAAAAGAAAAATTGAGGTCCTGATGGCACTTAGTTTGCTTAGATCTGCCTCAGAGAGACAAAAACTGCACAATTGGTCCCATATTCTCCGAGGGAGGATTGAAGTTCAAGCTCTACTTCATCCACTTAGGACTAAAATAAGCAATGACATCTATGGTGTTCTGCAGTGATTTCATGAACAGTCACTTCTCCCTCTGTCCCTGGTCACCACTCTTATCAGGAAGTGGCCCGCACAGCTTTTTCAAAGCTACTACTCATTTTCTCAGGAATGCTGACCCACCTCTTGAGAAATACCACCTTCCTCCTGAGCTGTGTTGTCATTTGTTAGCTGCTAATCATCCATTAACCTTAAAGGTACCCTATGGAAGCCAGGACCTCACCTTCTTTCATGAGGGTGGTTCACTGGGTCCCCCTTTAATAAAATTACAACTTCAGGAAACAAATCATTTATATCATACACAACCCCATGGCTTCCTCTTATGTGAATCATTTCAGGCAGGTGTTATTAGGTAATTCAATCACTGGGCCACAGAAAGCTGCCACTGAATTAATGAGGAATGAACTCAAATTCTGAATAAGAGATTTTCTGAATAAATGGCTCTGAATAAAAACACAGGAGCCAAGCCTATAATCACAACAGATGACAACAATATAAAATTGCATATTAAATACAGTCCTAGAATCCATCTACTCTCAGCCTACAAACTCTTTTGGAGCCAGAAGAACATGTTGTGACCACCACCAACAGTTGTCTACATTCACCTCTTTTCTATTATTTCCTAATGTATTTTTCTGTTAAGCCTAATCAATTTTGAAGTCTCGTTCCAGTTTAGAATACATTTTAATTTATCCCTAAGTCAAGTTTTTCCTTATAAAAAGCACCTGTGTCTGTAGCCCCATGGTGCTGAAATTATTTTCCTTCCCATTGGGTTTTCTGTTTGCATCCTCTTGCCCCTCCATGAAACTTTCCTCAGAGCCAACAGGGCGATTATCCCAAAACTCAGATCTGAACACATTGCATCCCTGCTTAAAACTCTCCAGCCATCTTCTCTGTCCTCGCTGTCTTACCAACTCATACACAGCAATTTGGGATTATGTCTCTGCTTGCTTTTCTGGTCTCTTCTCAGATTAGTCCCTTGTAAGAAGGTACCCTGTATTCAGCCACTCTAAATCTAAATATTCTATGCACTTGCATAGCACCTTGCTCTTCCTCCTATTGGAATTCCCACTCCAACCAGTTCAATTCGCATCTTTTAAGCTCATCACAAACACTGTGGCCTACTTTGGTCCTCTGTGACTCCTAGTCTGTTACTAGGCCCTGTTTCTCTATGCTTCCTTAGCACTTGGGAGTAGAGCATGCAATACTACAACACCTGGAGCAAGTCTCTCTCCAGCCAGACTGACATCTCCTTGAGCATAGGACTACATAGCATTTGACCATGTACTTTCAATGCTGAGCATATGGTAGGAGCATAATACATATTTGATGAATGGATGAGCCAATGATAGAATAAATGAAATCATGCCTGAATAAATGAGTGAACCCAATGGCATGATTTATGCTAATTCAGGCAGCTACACTTCCATTATCCAACTCTGGGCAGAAGCAATTGAAGCTCCTTTTCATAATCTGAAATTCAATCAGTGAAGACTTGGCCAGAATGAGTGGGTTTCCCAACAGCTAGTGATGTTCCATCACAACTTCATTCTCCCACTCTTTAGTGAATATAATCTTTGCAGGATGGCTAGGATGCTTTTAGTGGTAGGAATGTACTACTAGCACAAAACCCTTGGTGATCCAAGTCACCTTGAGTCTGGTCCTCCAGCTCCACTGGAAAGCTCCCCTGCTCTGTACACTAGATTTGCTTTCACAGACTGTGGTCAGCTGGCATTTGTCATGCTGTGCTTCATCAGAGATTTAATCAGGTTTGAGTTTTTAACAATGTGCTCGTCATGCTTACTTAACTTAAAATCAAGCCTGTTCAGGCATTAGTTGGTCCTATTCACTCAGCCTGATAGTTATGGCATTTAGAACTTTAGAATTTCTCATCAAGGAATCCTGTACATATTTACCAACCATCCCCTTATTCCTAAACTTCTTAGGCTAGGCCCTTGTTGAAATATTCCAGATACAAAGGTATAAATGCTGTCAAGGAAGTATCTGTATATTAATTTTCTATTGATGCCATAACAAATGACTACAGGATTGGTGAATGAAAACAATACAAACCTATGATTTTCGAGTTCTGTAGGTTGGAATTTGGGCATGGGTCTAAACCAAGGTGTTTTTAAGTCTGCACTCCAGGGCCTTTAGGAAGACTGTTTCCTGTGCTTGTCAGCTTCTGCAGTTGCCCACATTACGTGGCTCACACCCCTCCTGCAAGTTCAAGGTCAACAGTGATTTATGGGGTCTTTCTCACATGGCATCATTCTGACCTTCCCTTCTGCCTCCTTTTACACTAAAGGACCTAAGTAACTACACTGGGATTACCCTGGTAATCCAGGATAATCCCCCTACTATAAGGATAGTTTATTAGCAACCTGAATTCCCTCTTACTGCAGAAGACAGTGTACTTGCAGAGTCAAGGTCTGAAGGCCAGGGAATCTTTGGATGATCATAATTTTGTAAAGGTGTCTTTTATATAATTCTAGTGGATCTAGTGTGGGCTTCCCACTAGCAATATGAGTCAACTGGAAGCTCCTTAGAAATGCAGACCCTCAAGCTTCACCCTAGACCTTCAGATTCAGAATCTATGTATTTGCAGATTCTCAGGTGATTAGGAATATGCCCCGCAAGTTAGAGAAGACCTGCTCCAGAGGGTCTGCAAAAGGACTGAGGGAAGAGTTAGACTCTGTAGCTGAACAAAGTCTTATTTGGCAGTGTTTCATAATGGAATGATCTTATAGAGCTCAATATACAGAACCCTTCTTTGCAGTCTGATTTCAGAACAAATGGAGATGTATGACCAAGAAGTGGTCCAGGTGGGGACCAAGATTCTCACTTGGTAGACTATTTAGCAAGGTGACCTTTACCTGCAGCTCTAACATTGAAGCTCCTGAAGAGAAGGACTTCTTCCCACCAGGCAAAGGTACACCAGGCTAGGGAGCACCTTCCAACTATAGCCCCTGCAGGAAGGGCAGCGCCTGTGTGGAAGATTGTCTAGCATTTAAGAGTGCATGAACTTCACACACCTGCTAAGTTCCAAACAGAAGGAAGAGAAAGAGGCTGAGTTACACGTGCCTGTTTTATCCTTCCCAATTTTGCAACCAGATAGGTCACCAATAATTAAGGGGATAGATGGGAAACAGGAGAGCCACAGCTATTAGAGCTCCCTCCTCATGGAAGAAAGCATCGAGAATGGGGATAAAGAACACTTTCACCACAGAGAACTGGTAAGGAAAGTGGCACAGGGTGTGCGGCAGCACTGGACAGGAGTGCAGTAGGATTATTGTGTGCTCCCACAGGTCTACAGTCTCGGGGCCCATTAGAACATCCTGAAAACTTGTGACAGAATATGGTTTCCTTGACTCCACCTTCAGGGATTCAGATTCAGTCGTTACAAGACAGGTCCTTATTATTTTCAAAGATAGAAAACATAGGAACATATATTTATAGAATAAAACATTGTCATGATAAATATGACATTTGATAGCATTCAAGTGAGTTAAAAGCTAATTTCTTGGTCCCTCTGGTCATTTAGCAGGACTTTACTAAATGAGAACGAGTGAATATTAGCCAAGACTACTGCAATTGCAAGTCACAAAAACTAGCTTGCCTAAGAGAGGGAATGCATTGCAGGACCCAAGGGTTTCTTACGCAACAAAGGGCAAGAGCATGTGTACGGAAGACACAGGCCCTGGCAACTGTAATCTTCCAGCAGCCTGCAGTGTGCTTCTCTCCCCTTTCCTATCCCTGCTTCTCTGAGTAACCAAGCCATCTTCTGTGTTGTCATGCATGTGAGGGGCCGAAGATGGACTCTGCATAACTCCTAAAAGTGATATGTCCCTGGACACTGCAGACGAATTAGCAGCACTCTTTTAATCTCCATTCTAAATCCCCAGGACAGAGAATCTGATTGGCCCAGTCAGGTCAGCTCTCCCCACCAACTTTAGGAGTTTAATTCACAAGACTCATCCCTCCATATTTGTTTTAATTAATAGGCAGTAACTATAAATATTCATGGGATACACTGTGATAATTCTGTGCGCATATACAGCATGTAATGATCAAATCAAGGTAATTCGTATCTCCTCTTTAAACATTTATTTTCTTTGTGTTGGGAGCCTTCAAACTCCTCTGCTCTACTTCTTTGTAAAATATACACTGAGTTATTGTAAACTAGTCACCTTACGATGCTGTGGAGTGCTGGACCTGATTCCTTCTATCTCTACTTTGGCCTTTGTTATCCGTCCTCCTCCACGTGGCCTTGTCAGCCTCTACTGACCTCCTGCCTACTTCTGACTCCGAAGAGCCAACATTTGTTGCTTCCACACTTGTCTCATCATTGTAGCGCCCGCTCAGTTCCTGGCTGTCTACCCATGTGGGTCTGTTTACTTAGAAATGAATGAGCAGCATCAGATCCTCAGGTTCAGCAAGAAGTCGACACGTATCAGGAGGTAATGCTGAGAAAGAACCCCAAAATTCAGAATTGCTGTGCCTTCCTGAGAATGAGAGTCCATGATCACCGCACTAGAGATCATGGAAAAGAAATGAGAACTCCCAGAGATTTAGCTGTGTGAGGTCAGGCCTGAGAGGTAGGATGGGTGACCTCACAGCTCATGAGTTAAGTTGTCCTTCAGGCCTCCTTCTGTCCCTTATCTCAGTCTCCTCGCCTCTCACTATGAGATGTGCTTAAGGCACTGGTACCGCTCAGAGGTGCCAATTGGCAGCCATCTTCAGTCATTCAGGGAAGGGGGTACACAGATTGTTTATGAACGTTTATTTTAATTGAGGTAAAATAAAATGTTAGACTTCACAATCTATCATTCCAGTGTAAGGGGCTGGGGATATAGCTCAGTGGAATAAGCGCCTGTCTAGCAAGCGCAGGGTCCTGAGTTCGATCCCCGGTACCGCCAAAAAAAAAAAAAAAAAGTACCTATGTCAACATTTTTAGCAGCTGGGGATATAGCTCAGTGGAATAAGCGCTTGCCTAGCAAGCGCAGGGTCCTGAGTTCGATCCCCAGTACCGCAAAAAAAAAAAAAAAAAAAAAAATGCAAATCCAGTGTAAAATCAATACCACAGGAATCAAATATCTTTATTGTGACAATGTTGTACTCTAAAAATGTATTTTCCTACATTTCTAACTCCCAAAATAATAAAAAAAAATAGCTTTGGCATGACAGTTGTCTGACCCAAATGAAAACACAATTTAATGAAATGGCATATTCTGAATTTAAACTGGAGCAAATATTTGACATGCTTTATTTAAATTAATTTGCTGTGCATGCTCTGCTGTTTTGATAGCAGGCAAACTTTGTTTTATTATTTGTTTACTGCACTGAGCTCTGAGACTTGCTGGTAAGAAACAGAAGCTGAGGGATCTCAAGAGACCAGACTCTGAGGGTCCCACGGGCCCACACATCGGTTACACTGGCAATAAAAACTGGCAGCCTTTGAGCAGGAAGTTTTTTAAACAAAACTTCTAAGTCTGCTTTTGTAAGGCAAGAGTGAGATATGCACTTCCATGATAGTGGCCTTTTTGCAATATAAACATCCAGTTTATCTGAAAACTGTCTCAGTGGCCATTATTTATAAATACTAAACAGAACAAAATTCTTCTGTGTTGTAAAAACATTCTTCCTAAACTGTCTAGAAAAACTTGCCTGCCAATCCTGGGATGCTGTTACAGAGGCCCTTCCTTATCCTTGAGGGAAATGTTCCAAGACTCACTATGGATGTCTGAAATCACAGATGGTAATGAACGCCATGTACACTGCATTATAGCTTTTTCTGTACATCCTCAGCATAGCACACAGTACAGAAGTAGTCTATCCTTCCATGTTTCATGCTCTTGTGCCTCCTTTGCAGCACTACTCTTATACTTTCAGGCTCTTAGTAAGCAAATAAGGGTTACTTGAACACAGAAACTATGATACCGTGACAGTTGAATTGATAACCGAGACGGCTACTAAGTGACTACACGATGGGCAGCATATACACCGTGGATACTCTGAACCAAGGGATGACTTGCATACTGGACTTGGTAGAGCTGGACAACATGCGATATCCTCTTGCTGCTCAAAATGGTATAAAATAAGACTTACATTATTTATGCCTGAAATTTTCCACTTAATACTTTTCAGACCTCAGTTGACCATGGGCAGCTGAGATGAAATCAAAGCCCTGGATAAGAGAAGACTACTGTCACTTCAGAGAAAATGAAGCACAAATGTTAATTTGCTATCTAGCTTTTAAAGGAAAAATGGGCCAACCCCTGGATTTATACAACAAATTTGACTTGAAATAAGCCAAAATTTTTTGATTTGAAATTTCAGAATTCTACAGTTTAGAGCTGGAGTGTTCCCTAAAGTCCCACGTATTAAAGGCATGGTCTCTGGCCCATGACACTACCCGGAGGAGGTAGCCCTGACAGGAAGTCTTCTGGTCATTGAGAGTGCACCCTCCAAGGGCCTGTGGGAGCTGACCTCTTCATTTTTCCCTCTTTCCCTCCCGAGTCATAAAATGAATGGTTTCTACACCATGTGCCCCGACCATAATGTGCTGTCTTGCTCCTGACGCAAAAGCAATGAAGCCAGTTATAGGCTAGCACCTCCAAAACTGAGGCAAAATAAATGTCTTTTCTTTCTAAGTTGATTATCCTAGATATTTCTCACAGTGGTGAAAAGCTAACACAGAGATCACCCAATTTCTTCTTTTTACAGCTTCCTAAATTAGTAATGTGTATATCTAAGAGTTTTCCAACAGCTCATAGTTACAGATACTGTATGCGACTACAGTTATTGTTTGTTTTATGCCACCACTAATCTGGAACAGTGACATTGCCCTTGGAGGAGGGTCTGAAACAACAGTGAGGGTTCCGATGATCGCTGTGACAAGGTCATGACTGCCACAAGAAAGAGGTTTTGTACTGGTTATAGATCATGATCAAAAATAATATGTAACTTTCACACATGGATGGTAATTTGTGGTGTCTTTTTATTTCTTATTTATTTTTTGCTGATGGGCACAGCAGGTCTTCACAACTAAACTTAAGTACACTTAAAAGAAGATGTACTTTATAAACAAAGAATTTTAACTTAGGAGAGGAAAACCTAACTACATTTTTAAAAGCAATTTCACACTCACACTATAAAGCTAATAATAACCATTTGGAAAATTTTCATTCCATTCACAGGGGAAAAAAGGAACTTTAGAAAGACAGTACAAGATGGGCCTTAAACTAGAACACTATGTATTTACCAATGTATCTCTTCCTCATTGGTCATAAAAGTTTAGGTTTAGCCCTTTCCAACTAACATCAGAGGTTGTAAATTGATAGTTCCTTAGTTTTCTGTGGAGTCAAGCCATGGAGCTGACTGAGAAAGATCGCTCTTAAACACCCATCCTTAATGCTAGCATTTTCCAAACTCTAAGGATAATTATCAGAGGGAAAACATTTCAGAAGTGACATAAAAAAAAAGCTGAAAATAAGAAGGACTGTGGGGAGAAGTCCTTCAGATACCCAAGCAGCTGTGAAATAACACAAGGAGATAAGAACCAACAAAATCAGGAGGTAGGGAGGAGAAAACCAGAAGAAAAAGCATACAGTGGATTATATTTTACTCAGAGATAACCTGGGAACAGGCTTTATCATCGAGAAACCATTTTCTCTCCCATCTAAGAGAGAGAGGGAGAGAGAGGAGGAAGATCAGCTCTACAGCAAAGTTCAGCTTAAATAACCTTACCAGGTAACTGAAAAAAGCTTTCAAGTGTTTGGTTAAAAAGGTTTTTTTTTTGCTTTTACCAAGTAAAATACCACTGAGGAAGGAGAGAATACACTTCCTGGGCAGGTTCTGCGAAAAGCTAGCAATGGAGAACAGGAAGAATTGCAAAGTAATGGCTCCTGGTTTTCCAATAGAAAAGTTTTAATAAGTCTTTTTGAGTTAATTCAATAAATTCTGCAGAATTCTTTATCTTACCCTTAAAATACAGTGCCTGCCTTTGAAGAATGGGCAGCCTACCTCTGGGGGTAGGACTGGCTCACATCATTAGGAAACAGTGTCGGATGGTTTCTGTTCACACGCTCACTCATGCGGTGCTGGGGAACTACAAGGGGGCTATACCAAGTAGGCTGGAGGACATATCTATGCTAATTACTAATTGCTGACTAACATACTAGCCTAAGGTAAGTGGCCCGAAATGGCAATGATCTATTGCTTCACAGTTTTTGAGGGCTCAGAACCTAGAAGCATCTCAATTTGTTGGCTCGTGAAGTTGCAATGCACTGTTATTTGGGACTGTATGCATCTCACAGTCCAACTGGAAGAGGGTCCATTTCCATACTCACTCGTGTGGTTGATAGAGACTCAGCTCTTAACTAGATGAGCTTTTCCACAAGGCCACTTTGTGATGTGGTTATCTCGCTTCTTCTGGAGCTAGCAAAGAAAGAGAGACAGACAGACAGACTCAGAGACACAGAGACAGAGAGAGGCAGACAGACAGAGAGACCAAAAGCCAAAGTCATGTTATAACTAGGTCTTGAAAGTAGCATCCTGTCACTTCCTCCATGTTCTATTTGCTGAGCAGAGTCAATAAACTCAGCCCACCCTCCAGGGGGTGAAATTATACAGTGACTAAATATGAGGAATTGAGATCATTAGGGGCCCTCTTAAAGCCTATCTACCAATGTAGCCTAAAGCATTGCACCTAAGGTGGAGTTAGCAAGGTAGAGCTGAGAGGCTGCTCAAGGTGTCTACCACAAGATCTTGTAAATCAAGTTGTATTGGACCACAGCCACATCATTTGCTTATCTGCTGTTTATAGCTGCTTTTGTGTTATAGCAGTGGAGCTGAGTAGTTGCGGCAGAGATTGGTTAATTTACAAGCTTAATGTATTTCTTCTCTGCACATTTCCAGAAAAGTTTTGCTGAGCTTTGCTCTAGGGCAGAGCTTTTCCAAATTTACGTGCATAAGATCACTTGTCCAAATGTGGTTTCTGATTCACTAGGTCTGAGTTGGTTCCTGAATTTCTGCACTTACATTAATTTTCTGGTGCTACTGACTCTGCTGGTCTGAGGATCATACATTGAGTGACAAGGCTGTAGTGAATGACAGGGAATGAGAAAGCCTTGGGTGGGTGCAAAAGGCCTTACAAGCAGCGGGTAATGGCAACAGAGAAATTGAGAAAGGAAAAGGCATGACTTCAGGATTGAGAATGAGAACGTTAGGCTGTCTGGAGTAGAATATTCCATTCTTCCCAAAAGAATAGAACCTATGGTTGTGGAGAGCGACTCAGCCTTTCAGCATTGGAAAAGCCAACAGGGAAAACAACAGAACTTGCATTCTTATTTCCAGATACAGTATTTTTTTAAATGGATAAGACTAGAATCAATGTTTACTCAACACAAATATCAGAATTGAAAAAGAAAAAAGAGAAGTGAGTCTATCCTCCTGAGATTGAGTTAGAGGCCACTGTGCATCACTGATGTGCCAGGCCCGAGTTAGAGGCCACTGTGCATCACTGATGTGCCAGGCCCTGAGGATGCAGAATGAATAGACAGGCCCTCCCTACCCCTTGGGATGGTGATGGAGAGAGACGAGTACACTGGGGGTGTTTTATGATGAGAACTTGCCAGCTGCTGCAAGGACATAAAGAGAACAGGATCTTGAAGGATAGGTAGGAGATTTTATGCTGGTGGGTGGAGGAAGTATTTGAGACTGAAAAACATTATAGAGTCAGGAGAGACAACAAGGAGTAGTGGTTGCCTGAGCCTGAAGCTTATGGACTATGTGTCCAGTAGAGCGATGGGGAAGGGAAGAAAGAAGAGGTCAGATATAACTATTAGACAGGAAGGAAAAGGCTGTTCACAGCCTCAGAGACTGTTGGCGGCTTTGGTTCTATCAGGTTGATAGATAATCAATGCCATTCTGGCATTTATGCATGCTCAGTGATCATTAGTTGTGGTTCTGCTTTAGGCATAACTGCTGGCAGAGTAGAGGATTTCACATCTGGGAAAGCTAGAAGAAAAAGGCCCCTCATTCATTTGGTCTGCAGGTGAACTCATTTTTGGAATCTTGGAAATCAGGATTCCCAGACAACCACTCATGATGGCTTGTGTGACACAGTGCTTACATCATAGCATTTTTGTCTTGCTTGGCTGGTGTCCTCACACTTTGGCCCTGCCCATCCCCAGCGGGGCACACCTGCCACTGCTGAGAAGGAGACAGCTGCTTGGCTCTTGTGTCTGTCTTTATCTGTTGAGCATGGCCAAGGTCTTTGTGAACAGTGCCTAGTAAACCTGAAAGGAGACTTATCTCGATCCCATTCAGACCCGGCTTTACTAAACCCGGCACCACCAGGAGGCCCTGTGGGCTGCACATTCTGTACGGCGGGCTGCCCTGGGCTGTGCTGCTGTGATCTATTTACTTGTCTCTTTCTCCACTTCAGTAAAATACACCTGCCTTTAAGGCCTTTGGAGGCAAAGATGATGACACATTCCTCCTCGGCCCAGAGTGAATATCTAGAAAATATGAATCAAGTGAGATGAATGAAATGAAAACAAGGCTGATGCTATTACCTGCCGAACTGCTCATTACAAGGATCCCATTAGTTGGCTTGAGCTCCCACAGCATATTGCCACATACTGGTGGCTTAAAAGACAGAAATTTATTTTCTCAGAGTTCTGGAGGCTGGAAACCCAAGATCAAGTTGTTGGCAGGACTGGTTTCCCCTGCGGTCCCTCTCTTTGGTTTGCAAACAGCTGCCTTTTGCTGTGGTCTTTCCTCTGTGTGTACACTTCCCCTCTTCACATGTCTGGATCACCTCTTTTTTAAAGGATGCTGTTCATCTTGGGTTAGAGCCCACCCTAATTAATGACCTCATTTAACTTAATTATTTCTTTGAGCTCTTATTTCCCAAAACAGTCACATTCTGAGATACCAGGCTTTATGATTTCAGTATATGATTTTGGAGGGAGATTACTCCGTTCACAGCGAGAATGAAATGAGCTAACATGCTTAGAATTTGGGCCAGAATATATTGCCATGAAACTGTTCATAATGATCATGAACAGCTTGGAATAAAGAGGAAGAAAGCACCTGTTAGCTTCTGAATAATCACAGAAGGGCACCAGACTCAGCACTTTTTAGCAAGTAGTTTGTGGCTTGTTTAAAAAGTCAGGAGGAAAGTTCTATCATTCAGTACTCTTGCATGAGATGCCCCTTCCAGGGCAGCATAGCAACAGTAAGGATGGCTCTTCCATCCCTATTCCCATCCTGTCTCACTTGGGAGAATTATTGTGTCCAGTATTTGTTGAACACATTTTGTCTGTCATTTCATGTATGTTCTTCACAAGCAATGCTGTTTGGCAGGAATTATAATTTTACAAATGGATAAATGTGGTCCAGAAAAGTTGAGTGACTTGCCTAACTGGGCACAACCAATTAGTGACAGAGCCAGGATTCCAACCCAGCAGTCTCCCGCAGCACACTGCCCTCTGTTGACCTGCAGATTCCAATGTGGACATTGTCTTCATAGAAAAGAAGCTCCTGCTTCAATCAGGGGCCTGCTGACACCTCTGGCCTCACACACTGACGAAGTAAGGCAGAGGTCCTAACTGGGCTAGCTAAGCTGGGAAGCTCTCCTACACCCAGTAGAAGAGAACAGGGAAGAACACCACACACTCCGTGGGCGGGTTCCCCACCTGCTCTGACAGCTGCTGCCTTGGGCATCACTGTGCCACCACTCAGCCAGTCAGTCCTTCAGTCAGTCCCACCCCCTGCCTGGGGAAGCCAGAGATAACTCAGCAGGAAAGAGTTCTGCAGAGGAGGAGGCTTCCTGCCGCCTGTCAGCGGGGAGGTCTCCAGGAATACCAAGCCTCAGTGCAGTGGCAGCCAAAAGTGGAAGGAGAGGAGCAGAGACAGGCTGCAGAAAGAGATGGGAGCTGACACTTGTGTGAGTTTCCTAGGTCTGCCCTGACCAAGCACCACAGGCTGGGGGGTTAAACAATGGAAATATGTGCCTCCTGGTCTTGGACATCAAAGGTCAGCAGGATTTAATGCACAGAGGGCCTGTCTCTTTGGCTTGCACATGCCGTCTCATCCCTGTGTCTCCTGCATTTCTTCCATCTGTGTATGTCTGTCTCCAAACTTCTTCTTTGGTTCAAACTTCCTCTTCAGGTAGGACTAGGGCTTAAGCCACTGACCTCATTGCCTTTGAACAACAACAACACACACACACACTCACACACACATGCACACACACTCACAACCCCTTTAAAAGCCTTATCTCCAAAGGCAGTTATAGCCTCAGGTTCCAGGGTTCAAGCTTAACACTAAACTCCTGGAGAGACAGCACTCAGCCCCAAAAAGACTCAACTATGGAGGCTCGGGCTCCATGCTGGGAGTGAGGAACCAGTGCAGCTCTCTGGCCCTGGGGAGGAGGTCTGGCTGGCAAGGCAGAAGTGTCACCTGATAGTGCTGGAAATGCATCCACAGTGAGCAGACATGGAGACTGACGGCCTTGGCCAGAGTGGAGATGGGAATGAGCCCCTGAGCTGCCATGAAAGCATCAGCAGCTAGAACAAAAGTGCAAGTAGAGGAATCTCTGTGGGACAGGATATGGTGACAGCAGCACAGAGGTGGCACCAATGAGCTATTCCCACTGTGGAACTGTGCTGTTGCTAGGGGGAGGGAGAAGAGTCCTCCATTCTCCTGTAACAGAGGTGTCTCTGGCTCTATAGCAGGTATAATCTCACGTCCTTTTGTGGTGTGGAGAGGAACGAAGAAAGAATGTACACAAAGCACCTGGTGCCGGGCGTGGTAAAGGCAGGCACTTTGAGAACACTGGTTAATGAACAACGACAGCTACAGTCACAATAAAGTGAATTATTAAAGACACCATTTGAACCATTCAACCCCAGGGAGATTTTTCACCCTAGGAAATGCAACTCCTTTCAAAGACCACTCTTTAGGACAAGCTTCATTATGGACAAACCAACTAAAGATGTTTATAGACTTCCTGGGCATCAGTCCACTTCATACACCTCACCACCTAACCCATCACAGTGTCCACTATGAAGGCGACTCTTTGGGTAAGGCCTTTGGTAGACTAGCTGTCATCCCATCCAGAGGGCATTCATTCCATAGGGGCACAGTTCTGCCCGGATCTGATTCCCTGGAGGCTTTTCATCAGGCAACAGATTGCTACAAAATTCAGGCATTGCTAAAAAATTTCTGCTTGTCTCCTCTTCCTTCTTGTTTCCTCCCTCCTCTCAGGGTCTGTTATAGGAGCTTTGTTCCCCTTAATTTACTCTGTGCAAATTGCTCAGCTTGAATACTGTTATTCCCAGCTCTGTGAATGGAGCGTGTCAAGATGTCAGCCCACTTGCACTGCACGCAACACTCCTTCTGCTGGGAGAGAGCTGCCCTTGCAGAATGCAAGCCAGGACCTTCCTGCCCCAGGCCCAAGGTGCCTTGTGAGATACCTAGTCTTGCAACTTCTCATTTGTACAGGAATTTGCAGTTGCCAGAGCATAGTCGTCCCTATCTGCTCATCTACATAAATACCATAGAAGACGTAATACCTTTCATCTATATAGCTCTTTTTCCATTTACCAAGTACTCCTATGTATATTACCTAATTTGTGGATAATATATGATAATGTAATATTCAAAAACCATATTGATTTCTTCCATATGACTAATGCTACTACAAGCCATTACTGAGAAAGAGCGTGGGCTTGCATGTTCCTCATATTCCAAGAGCCAAGGCATAAGACAGGTTCCATCCTTGGGGCTGACCGTAGTTGGAATGCAGCTTTCCAGATATCCCTGCAGCTGGCCTTTTCACTTAGACAGTCTCTCCTTCCTTTGGCTGTGGGCCAGCAGTTCTGTCTTGTCATCTTCAGCAGTGCCACTAAGACAGTTCAAAAGGACCCATGTCCACTCATGCACAGTGGCAGCAGGGCATCTGCTTTCTCCAACTCCTACAGGTGGCAGGTGGAAGCTGGCAAGCTGGGGCAGGATGAGCATATGCTGCTGCATGTCAAGACTTAGTTTGTGGCCCTCAGGCCCTGCTCTCATGGTTCTAGAACTCTTTGAAAAAACTTAAAGGATACCCTTTGTTCATCTAGTAGCCTTAATATGCTTTATCCACCGGAGATCTGATCATGTTCCCCAGACTTTCTGCTCTTTCCCATCCTCCAACTATACCTCTTGACTAAGTCACCTACCTTCCCTAGAACTCAGTAGTCTTCATGCCTGTGCTTCTGTACCTGTGTGCTGTCTAGCCGCAACCCTCTTAGTTGAACTGATTATGTTACCTCTTATTCTGTGCTGTACACTGGTTTTCCTGGAAACAGAGTCTGGCCCAGGGAGACAAACGCAAAAGGTTTTGGGGGAAAAACTCTTAGAAGATAGACTTGGATGATGGTGGCAAAGACAAAATTGAGTGTTGGGAGGAACTAGCTCTTAATATGGTTCTAAGTGAGGCCTCAATTGATCCTACTGGGAACTTTGGGCCAGGAGTAGGAGTCAGAAGACAGGACTTTTTGTCCCTGTCAAGATGTGGGAATGTGGCCTTGTGGGGGAGGTTCCCTGAGAACCAAAGCAATTCTTAGGGAGGGGTATAGCTTTATGCCTGTGGCAGCCCACATTGCATGTGTAAGGTTCAATGGGTCTGACTGAAGATAGGGTCTGAACAGAGCACCCAGCAGCCACTATCTCAGCCACTCCCAAACTTCGCTGCACGTTTGGATCAACTGGTGAGCTTTATGAGATGCTAATGCCCACACCATACCATACCACTTAAACTACTCTCAGGCTGGATATTTCCACTGAATTAGTTTGAAGTACAACTGGGGTACTGGAAATTTTTAAATTTCTCCTGGGGATTTTAATGTGCTACAAAGTTTGAGACTCACTGCTCTGTACTTCTGCTAAGAAATCCTCCTTTACTGCACAAAACTGCTGTGTATCCCCTCAGCATTGCCCTGTTTAACTACCTGTCACAGTACCTGCCACACCAGCTTGTAATTGTTCATTTTTGATATCACCAGGATGACATTCCTGAAGACAGACTGTGCCCTGGTCACCACTATGGCCCACACCTGAGCACAGTACCTCACAGCATTGGGTATAGGATTGAATATAAGAAAACATGGGTGGATGGGCCAGTACACCGATGAGGGAATAAATTTAGGCATGAATGTGTGACAAAAAGAGAGAATGAAGATTACCCAAAATGAAAGAAGGGAGAAGTTAAGCAGAAAATCAAGAGGCCATGGATATCTACCAACTTTCATCCTTAGCTGGATTTTTTTTTGTTGGTTTTTTTTTTTTTTGGTTTTGTTTTTACTGCCGTATAAAAACTCCCACAAAATTAGTGGCTTAAAACAACAGCCTTTTGTGATCTTGTCTCTGTAAGTCAGAAGTCTGGGCATGGTGTAGCTTCCCCTCTGCTCAGGACTTCTTAGGAACATAATCAATGTTTCTCCATGGTCAAGCTTCCCTCTGACTAGAGATAAGGATCTTTTCCCACACTAAACTAGAATTTATTTCCTGGTGGATAAGGATTGGGTTCCCATTGTCCTGCTGGCTGTTGGTCAGGGACCGGTTTCAGCTCCTAAAGGCCACCTCTAGGTCCTCAGTACATGGGCACAACAGTCATAATTGCTTCACTTTTTTAGCTAGTAGTTCACATACCTGGGCTGTTTACTTTCTTCTAAGCCAGCAGGAGAGTGTGTCTGACATTGTCCTTTTTTTAAAGCCTCACCTAATTAGGGTCTTTGATTAACTCAAAGTCAACTGATTAGAGACCTTAAATACATCTGCAGAATTCCATATGCAGGCCACATGACCTTGGATGTGATGTCCTAGAATATTCAGGGGTTCTTCCCTACACTCCAGGAGAAGAAATTACACAGAACATGCACATCACAGGGTAGAAACACTGGAGCTACCCTGAAATCTGCCAGACACACTAGAGCATAACCCACTGCCATCTGGCCTGGCCCTGCTTTTCCTTTTCTACCCATTAGGTCTGGAAAGTCACTTCTTTGCCAAGATCTACATTTAGCTAGCAGCACAACTGCTAAAGGGGAAAGGCAAGAAAGGGTTAGGCATGCTTCTGCCCCATGCTTCTTCTGTCCAGCGCCTTTGAGCAGGGAGACTCCCCTTTTATGACCTGATCTTAATCAGGTTTTTCTAGGGCATGATGCTTTCCTTGCCCCGTTGCCTCCCTGCATGGAGCCCTCTTTTTCCTAATTTATTTTCAGCCCTGAAGCTGAGCTCAGAGGCAGCATCTGGTTCTGCTTTTAAAACAAAGCTCTGGCTGAGTTGGGTAGAGAAGCACAGAAGTCAAATACACACTTGTCCCCAAGGTCACTAAGCAACAGCTCAGCTCTGGTTCTTCCCTACCCACACTGCCTCCTCCCAGAATCCTTTGTTGTCAACACACAACTTCTATTCACCTGGGCCTATTACAGGGTCCTGGGGCTACTAAGTCTGCAGTTAGGTCAGAGCCACTGGACTTTGGAAGCACTCCAATCCCCGATTCCACTTACGAATTCCACATCCACACACAGAAAATAGAAACCAAGAAGAATGTGCTTTGTAAGGGCCTGAGTTCCACTTTTTTATTTTCTCTTTTGGCAAGTGAATAACTTACCTACATCCCCCCAAGCTCAGTTTTCATTATCCAGAAACTCAGGTGACTGGTATGTCGTCACAGGAGCTAAACCATCCTAAGAAATCCTACCAAAAGGAATGACTCATCCCTGACCCTAGCTGGTGAGAAGGCAGTCTCTGAGCTCCACCAGGCTCAAAGCTATTTCTGAGTTGGCTGTGTTCCTATTTTGGCTCATGTCTCTGGAAGATTGGCACTTTCATGGAATGAGAATAATCATGGATCGCAGGAAGCAGGTGAGACCGGACTACATCGTATGCAAACTCAAAACTCTCCTGAGGTGGTGGGAGAGACTACAGGTACATGGATGATGGTCATGGGCAAGGCTTGTTTTCTGGGACATCTTTCACTTTCAAATTTCCATTTTGTTGCACCATTGTTTGTGCTTGTCAAGCCAGTTTAATCAAAATCTTACAAAGCAGTCCCCATGGTTATGTGGTAGATCGATTGGGAATAAGACCAGCAAAGATGGAAGAGGAGACAGGTGTCCTTCCTCTAAGAGAAATCACAAGGAAATGTTGGTTATTCCTTCACCCTGACCCTACAGCTATGCTCCCCCAGCCCAAAGGACTTACAGGATGCAGAACACTGAAGTAATCCTATGGAGGGAAAGGGCAAAACTTTGCCCAGCCAATTACAAGGAGCGATTTTCATGGTTAGCCACATCTTCCCTGAAACCCGAGTCTACATGAAGACCTTCAGAGTATGGAACATAGGTGAGATGAGGCAAGGTGTGCCTGCTAAAACAGGGGCAGGGGAACTGATGGTCTCTAGAAGGGAAGGGGTAATGGAAAGTGAACAGATGTAGAAAATGCTCAACATACCCAGGTCTTAAGTTCAGCTGCCAGAGCAAAAGAAACAAAGGCAACAGATCAAGGAGCAGGAAAAAGATACATCAAACTCCACCGTCTCCACATAGAGAGCCCAGCTTTGCCTCCAACATCTGACAAGTGTAGCCCTTAGATTTATTCTGGGCCCATATTAAAGACTCAAAATATCAGTTATTGGTATTGTAATTATTATCACTCATGGGACATGTTTTCCTTTGTTCTTTTTAATTGAAGGGGGGATAATATTGCTTCCAATTTCTATTCCAAAGAAATATGTTTCTACCTCTTCTTTACGTATTTGGAAAGGAAAAACCAATGACAAAAGCAAAACAAAGGCTGGGAATGTAGCCTGGTGCTAAAGCACTCACCCAGCATGCATCAGCACCTGGGTTCCATCTCCGATACCACAGGGTGGGGGACCAGGGCCTTTCAAAGTTTAGTTAGAAACCAGCAACTAAACTTGTGACTGGAGATGATTGCAGAGCCTCCATAAAATATCAGCCTTGAAGGAGCCAGAGCCCGAGGCATATGCCTTGTAGTAATGCAGCTTTTGTAGGTTTTGTTTCTGGTTAATGTTTCCTCTGTTGTTGTTTTCCTTTTTAATTATGATCAAATGACCTTGTTATATAAAGTGTGGTTCCCTGAATATGAGCAACAGAAGGCTGAGCAAACAGAGTTTAATGCTGTCATCAAATGCAACCTACAGCCACATTAATATGGCACATATTATTGATAGATGATGATACCAGTGGTTCTGTGTGCTGCATAGTAATTGGCCACACCAAATAAGCAGTTCTCATGAGCTGCTTAAGTTACTCCTAAGAGTATGACGTTGATAGAATCAAGTTTGAGTCCTCTCCTGTTTCACACTCCACTAGCTTCCCAGCATCTGTGTACCTCCTCCATGGGAAGACCTGACTCGGTATCCCTTCACTGATTAGCTTGAAACTGGGGCATGGAGCTTCCCCGCCTGTAACAGGAGGGAAGAACATACATTTGGAAGTAGTATTGAAAAGGGTACATAACAGGGGCTGTGGAACAAGTAGATATCCCATGATAGAAGCTTCTTTTGGACTCTCATGACATCCCAGCATGGAGATCCTCATTAGTAGATAGCTTTTCTCTTTGTGATGGTCAAAGATCTGAGGTTTTTTCCTCCATCTTTAACTCCACCCTTCCATGGTTCTTAGACTTGTCCATCTCAAACTTCTAGATGGACAGGTGAGGAGGAGAGATGCCCCTGGGTACCTTCCTTAGCCTGGCGATGACGCACATCACTCATGTTCATACCTCACCAGTGACAACTTGCCTTCAATGCCAAGTGCCTGGAGAATGTAGCCCATAGTGAGGCAGCTGCTTATAGCAACCAAGTTATGCTATGCAGATGTTGAATGAGTTATTAATGGACAGTTGCTGATTTGTGTTACAAGGCATTTTACAAGACCAAAGCAGAGCATGTTTGGTGCAAACACTGGTAATTATTGTCTAATACAAGCACTGAGCACCCATGGAACCTGCTAATGATACTGAGGAGGACATAAGATAGAGAACACATCTGAGCCTCAGAGTCCCAGAAATAAGCTTCTTGTACAAAGTAGAAGTCTATTCCTTCCCATACAACACAACAGCATACCAACAGCTGCCCCAGGCTCCAACCACCCTGAAACACAAATTTCTACGTTATTGCCCTTTACAGTAAAACAGTGTTATACAGATATTGGTTTTCCAGAAGGATGCACGATTGGAAGCAATTGTTGTTCCCCAGCTAACTGATACGTTGCCATGCTCCCGTAAAAATATCAGGTTCTCTGAACTAGTTAATTCAAAATCCATTCTTTCTGGTCCCTTGCCTTTCAAATTAATGACATTTGCTGCAACTGATGGTGAGAAAGAGGGAAACAGGGCATGTAGAAGAGCGCAGGAGCCCTGGAAGTTAGTGACTTCTTCCCCCACATGCTGAAAATAAGAGGAAGAGAAGGAAGAACGGGCCATAAAGTAGGCTTTCTGGAAAATTAGATTTTAAGTACTTTTTCCCTCTGAAGGACTCTTACAAGGAACCAAGGAGAAAAAAAAAATACCTAGATAGCTGTGCAATTAGTATTAAAACTCAGAGAAGGCTGAGCTTTGTCACATCTTGGTGAGATGTGTTGGGTTGGAGTCTCCCTTGCAAAACTCATGGCTTAGGCAAACATGACCTCAAGCCCAGGAACCATGCAAAGCAGCAGAGCTTTTTGACTCATCATTACCATTTAAATGTAGGCGAGTTATTTCATCCCCTTTTGCCTCAGTCTCCGTGTCTGTTGATGTCAAATAGTACCTATCTCACAGAACTCTTGTAAGGATCATGCATTAGCAGTGCAAAGTGTGTAGAGTGGTATTTAGCACACAGTAAGTCCTATATCTATACATTTTCTTAAATCAAACCCCTCTGCCCCCTGATAAAAGCTAGAAGACTTTGAGCTAGTTCATTCTAACTCTTGGCCTCATTTTCTTAGTTGTAAAGTGAGGGTCATTTTATGGCCTCCCTGAATGTCTCATCAGTGGGGAATACTCTGAGATGGAGAATGTGGACGTGTTGTCAGCTGCCTGGCACAGGATTAGCCCTTAATAAATGCTAAGTGCTACCTTTGGCTAAGTGTTTTCAGTATTCCCAGATCCCAGCAGGACAGAAAATGAAAGACTTCAGCACACAGTGCCAGGGACTCTCCTCTGTACAGCAGCCACAAGTCACCAAGAAGAACACGTGCCAGCCAGCACTTTAATTTTTCTGCTTTTCACAGAATAAGGAGCCATGTGTGTGCTGAGTGTCAACCCCAATTATTAGAGAGACATATGGAGCACGTCAACACAGATTGGCAGGATGGGAAAACAAGGAGGAGCTAGGGAATACCTGGTAAAAGGTATTTAAATAAATTAGATGAATTTGGCTCCCATAGCCCTCACTAGCATGTACACTGGAGAGTTAAAATAGTACAGAGACATAGCTACCATTTTTGAGACTCTGTGCAAATCAGGCACTCAAAAATAAGAACGATGAGCCTTTCTATTTTAATAACAGGAAAACACACAAGAGCATGAACTTCTGTATATAGAAAAACAATGCAGACTTTCTAACATCAATCCCAAAATGCCTTCAAGAGAGTAGGATGTTAACATCAGCCAGCAGGATGTTTAAAGACTCCCTCAAAGTATAATCTGGGGTCTTCCTGTGACACAGTGACAGGATGTGGGGAAGTGACACAATACAATATTCAGAGACATTAGCAAGATTCTGAATATGCTGCTCTTCCTGAATGAGTACAAAAAAGATACAGTCTGAGAGTGTAGGATTGATGTGATTTCCTGTGCGAAAGACTCCATGCAGGTTCTGGCTCATCATGGGTTTAAAGGGCACCCATGACTCAATGAATCATGCTATCTTGACTGATGCAACTAGCTAGAGTATAGTGGTCCTGGAATACATGGCAAGCGGATAGCTGCTGGGTGGTCAGTTCTTGATCCTATATTGTTCAGCTACAGAAGCACACAAGGAACAATTAGAAAGGTTTTGTGAGTGCTTAGATAACCCCATACGGGATGCAGTCAAAGTATTATAGGAGGGAAGTTCAGAAAATCTCAATGAGGAGGTAAGCTTTGGGGAACATGCTCATTCCTTCCCTGAATAATATTTTATTTTCCCAGTAATTTTCAGCTCCTGGATTGCAGGGCTAATCTCTACGTGTCCTAAGAGCACCTTCATTCATTCATTCATTCATTCATTCATTCTTTAATAAACATTAATAAGCCCTTGCCATGAGTCAAGTACTGTGCAGCCGCTAGAGTCAAGAAATGACTACAGCAGAATCTATGCCCTTGAGGAGCACAGAAGTGTCTTCAAATATTGTCTATTCTGTGAGGTAGCTGTCATTCTTCCTCTGGGTGCCTGGAGCTTTTTGCATCGACTAATTAGCACTGTACCTGATGTATCTGTCTCTCTCCTACACCAGACTGTGAGTTATCCACAGCAAGCAGGGAGAACAATTCATCTCTTCATCGTTTCCTGGCATGAGATAAGTGAATGGGAGCGTGCCAGCGTGAGAAGGAATGAATGCGTGGATGCAATCACCTGACACAGGCCATTCCAGCGAACAGTGGTCTCACCTCATGAAGACATTTCACCCAGGGCACTGCATCAAGCCTGTTTTTGACTCCCGTGAAGTATGAGGAATTTAAATACATCATAGGGAAAGCCTTCTGACACCAAAATATTTTAGACACGGTGAACAGTGTCCTAGCACAATCTATACTTTAGAAAGAGTCTAGATCTTGTGTTACCTGATATCATTGAGGCATTATTGAAACTTCATAAGGATGCCAGGGTTTTAATGGCCCAAAGAGAACAGATATGTAGAATATCACCTTTAACAACAAAAAGCAAATGGATGAACAGCAAATGTTTAAGGGACAATGGGGTGTTTTAGCATTCAGTACATAGCTGAATGCATAAATACAGAAGTGATAAACAGGCAGCCAAGGGCCAGTATCAGGTACCTGCTTGTTGTACAGGCCTGCTCGGGCTACCAGCCAGTCAGCACCTGGTGCAATGACTACCCCACAGGAGCCCGTCCTCCCCAGGCAAACAGGCAATTTCTCTCTCCAGAAAGCTCCACCATGTGTCACCCCCAAAGTAAATGCAAAATCAATGCTTTCTTCTCACTGACCTTTCCTGACTACACAGCCACCACTCAGGTACATTGTCACTGTTGGGCTCTGCCCAGGAGCAGGGCCTGGGACTATGAATCAGCTCCTGCCCCAGATTAACATTCAGACAGAGGCCTTGGTGATGAATATTTTAATATAATGTTGACTGTTTACCCACATGAGTGGAAAGAACTTGCATCTGCCAGTGCCACCTGTGCCCATAGAACAGCAGCCCAAACAGCCGCATCCCCAGAGAGCCCAGCTGTGCACAGGAAGAGGGGGCAGCCTGGAAGGAGGGGCAGTGGGAGAGGGGAAGAGAGGAGCCAGGCAGGGGATGGTGGCCAGCAGGAGGAATTAGAGAGGCAGAGGCACAAGCAGAGAGAGGGGAAGGGGGCACAAGACAGAATCAGAAGACAGGAGAATGAGACAGGGAGGTGAGGAGACAACAGAGCAAACCAGGTTGGGAGGGAGGGTGAGCACCCCGAAGAGAGGCTGTAAGCTCCTCCCTTGCTAAGAGCGCCTGTGTCGGGATGGAGGGAGAGAACAGAGTGTGTCTGCTCACACACGCAGTGTTTCAGGCAGTGGGCGTCTTGCTCAAGTTGGTGCAGTTATTTGTGGCTGCACAGCCATATGGCATCTCTGGAAGACAGCGAACACTCTCACCTCATTGCCCAGGCACTGGCTCTACCCAGAGCCTCAGCACCTGCTGCAGGAAGGAGAGAGGCTGACCCTGCCACTCTGGGAGCCATTCACAACCTGAGTTCAGAATATTTTTGGCTGTGAAAGGCTCCTGAAGGGACTGTCCTGGCTGGAAAGGGAGCCATCGCTTCTTCCATTAAGGTTGTTAAAGGGCCTGTGGATGTCTTTGTGGCTGTGGAGCAGAGCCAGCTGCTCTGCCAGAGAGGCAGCCAGGTCTCATGTGGGCCTGAGGCACAGCCCTCACCTCTTCTGAGCACCTGCCAGTTCTGTCAGCAGGTGGACAGCCCAGGAATGTCTCTTCCCTAGGAGATGAGCCCTTCTTAACTGCCTCAGAGTTTTGGTCTCTTTTGCCATCCTTTCTGTGCCCTTTTGTCCTTCTTTCTTGGGTTATACCTTAGATTAGGTTTGGACCTCTGATTCAGTGTGATTTTTGTACACATTTGATTTCCTTGGAACCGCAAGCTCCTGAGAGTTGGGGGGGGGTCGTCAAATGTTTGAGAAGGAGCAAGGGGAACAGGTGACACTTGCCTTCTACCAGGAGACAGCAGTGTGTCTCTGTAACAGAAGAGAATAGTGCATAACTGGGAGAGATTTCCCAAGTTAGTGTTCTCCCCCCCCTTTTCTCTTTCTCCCTCCAATTCCCTACTTTGCTCTGTAATGGACCATCCATCCAATTCTTCCTCCTACTATTGCTTGCTACTCATTAAAAAGTGGCCTAATAATATTAATTATACCTCTGGTGGCCCATATGTAGGCACAGATTTTGTTTTTAAAGTTTTATTATGGAAAGTTTCAAAACTACTTAAAAATAGACAGAGTTGTCAATACCCAGGGTACCAATCACTCAGCTGTAACAATCCACCACTCCCACTCCCCACGTAGGGGAATTATCCCACTCCCCATATAGGATTCTTTTAAAATAATTCTAGCTCATGACATTTTATCCATAAGTATTCATGAATGCACTTGTGGTTACATCATTAACCACCTAAATTCTCTCAGGCCCCCAAACCAACTCATACCTTGACAAGCGCTTGCCATGCAGGATGGGAACTCTATGACCGCCTCAAGTTTTAGGCATGTGTATCCCACTGTGCTTCTCAGAAAACTACTGTTAGAGATAAATCAATGCCCAGCTCATGGACAACCTCACCTCAAGCCTTGGGCAATTTCTTGTCTTTGTTCCCTGGGAGAAATTATTTTGTAAGCATGTCATCCAGGCAGGAAACACACCTGCATACCAGATGTGCACAGCTGTATGTGAGCAACTGCTGATCCATCTGCAGAACTACTTAAACAAGGAGACATGCAATCTTATAGTCAAATGACTCTTGTAAATGATAGTAGCACATGTGCTATTCAAAAGCAGCAGGCAAGACAAATTTGGGCTTTCTCCAAAGGAAAAAAAATCTGAAAAATAAATGCCCTTTTTAATCTCCCAAAATTTAATGAAATCTATTTATTCATTGAGTAGTAAAACAAAATTGATTCTCAACATCGTCACTAGGAGACCTGAATTTGGGCTGCTCATTCTGACTGCCGTTAATGGCCCTGAGCCCACAATGAGTTGCCTTTCTTTATGAAACATTTAAATAATTCATGTGATCTGCCATTGGCAAGTTTATAGCTTAAAAGTCTGGACCTGGAAACTTGGACATAATTACATAGGTGTCTGTGCTATGATAGAAAGTGCATTATTTAAACTCAGAAGGTCTAGATACTTCCACTAACTTATGTGATCCTGAGACAATTACTTTACTGCTCTGAGGTTCTGTTTTCTCATCTGTGAAAGTGAGCAAATCATCATCGTTCAGTTTTTCTCATTGATAAGTAGGTAATGAAGTCAGGAGGTGAAATGCTAGAGGGGTACTGTGAAAGGGAGAGGAAACAAATTAATATTTAAATTCATTAGCATATAAGAAACCCTTATGTCATAGCTTAAAAATTTGCACTTCTTTTGAAGTTGGAAAGAATATATATTTACAACTTTTTGAAAAACACAGAAATATCAGACTCTGAACAGTGTTATTAAAAACTAAACATACTCAGCATAAAGGGCACTCAATCCACCACCACCATTTTCTTATCAATATTCTCAACACCAAGTAGAGTTGAGATTCAGGGCCAGTCTGGTTTCCCAGGACAATGAGACCACAGGGAAGAAACAGGGTAACCTGATCTCTCAGAAAATTCCCATGTCCACTCTCAGCTCAGCTTTTTATGAGTAACACCTACCAGAGTTCCACTTGGACTAGCAGCTTAGATTTACACAGGGTTGGGGGTCACCATAGTCTTTGCACACACCCTAAAAATGATCACAGAACTTCCTAATTTTTCCCCTGCCAAGGATGGATTCCAGTTGTAACTCTGTCTAACATCCACCTGTGGGGTGGACTAGTCATCTTTTGCAAGAAATTTGTGCAGCAGATAGCAGAATACCTGGGGACCACAAGAATTACTCACTGAGAAGTGGACCTACCTATGTAAGGGGTAGGATATTGAACTGGAATTCAAGTGGTTCTGGGTTTTGTTCCTGCCTTGTCTTGGATGACCTTGGATTGCTATATTTTGGAGGGTGGCTTAGTGTGCCTACTTGGTTAGTGCAGATAATCATGTCACCACCCTCCACCTTCATAATGTGGACAGGCAACCTAAACTATTTTTAAGTTGCCAACAACTAAATTAGTAAGGTCTTCTACAAATTAAACTTCTAGGTCTGGGGTATATTTATCGCTACCTACCACCCAAGGGAGACTTTAAATTCATTTGCAGTTTCAAATCTCCTGAACTTGAACATCCCTTTAGCCTCAGGATTCCTGTTATTTTTCTAAACTCTTTGTCTTATGAGATCTATTCTCAAAGTGTGTGATTCTTCCTCACTACCCATCAGCTTTCCATTACTGTTTCAAAATACCTGTGATGATGGGTTTATGATGAGGAAAAGGTTATCTGGGTTTATAGTTTCAAAAGTTTCAGTCCATAGGCACTTGGTCCCGTTGCCTTTGGGCCTGAAATCAGGTAGGACATCATGGTGTGGAGCTTATGGTGTAGGCTGTTCATGTTCTGGCGGCTGGGAAACAAAGACAGAAAGGAAAGGGCTCAGGTCCCAGTATCTCTTCAAGGGCACCTCCCATGGCCTAGCTTCTTCCAACCAGTCCCTACCTCTTTAAAATTCTACCATCTGCCAACAAGAGCAAGCTAGAGACCAAGCCTTTCGTTCGTGGGCCTTTGGATGACATTTCAGATTCAAATTGTAGCATTTATCTACCTCCCGCCCTCGGGGCTACAGACATGCTTCCTTCTCATTGCCGTCCCTCCCTGGACAAGCCAGCTTTTCGTGGTGGCAAGGGGACTCTGGGAATTTTATCTTCTTCCTTTGTTTTGAGTGACACATTTACTGGCTCAAGTTAGAACTTTAGTAGCAGCTAGGGATCCATAATCAGTGCTTTGACCAAGTGACTTTCTTGGAGGGAAATGTCTGGGAAGCATTTGAAGCTAGGACCAAGAACAAGTCTTCCCAGCTTACCACTGAAAACTTACAGAGCCTTGGAATATCCCTTGTACAGCTCTCCTTAAATCAATTTGCCAGCCCAGCAGAGAAACTGGGTAAGGTTTTATTGAATCTATTCCCCTCCATTGCCCCTCACTGCACTCCCAAATCACATCTGGCCTCTAGCTTCTTTTCCAACCGGTATTTAACCCTTGGTGGTGATCCCTTTAAGAAATTTAATTTCATCCTCCACTCCTTCCTCCCCATCTAACTTTGCCCTTAAAAAAAAACAGTCCTGGGAATTTCCAGATTCTGACATCATATAAAAACTTCTTTGTTCTGCAAAGTACTCGTTCTCGGTGCCTAATCCATCTCCCAGCATCATTCCCAGTGATACACTCCATGTTCTCAGGGTTTATAGATCTCTCATTTGTTGGCTGTTTCTTACAACAGCCTGGAAGTTCCGCCTTTTAAAAATCAATCTCCCTTTCTGCTTTCTTGCACCTCACCTCACAGTTTGCACAGAATGCCAGTCTGTGCACTGAAGTCTCCAGCAGATATTATTAGCTCTTATTTTTGGAATCGCCCCTAAGCCTGCCAGGAAACAGCTCAATGCTCTCACCCAAGGCCCACATGGACTTGCTCACAGCCATCCATGCAATCTCCTGCACAGGCTTTCAGCCCTTTCCAGGAGGGGCACTTCCAGAAACATGAATGGTATTCTTAAAATTCCAGGTACCACCAGAGAGTCATAACTAGAACCCTCTCACTCTATAAGCAATCAGGACAGAAGAAGAATAATCAAAGTAACAATTCAAAAATGATATTAAAAAGAGGAAGAATTATTTTTTTAAATTGGACACTTAGCATATACTCTGTACAGTGCTAAAAGCTTTACTTGAACAATAATCCTACAAAATCTTTGGAGGAAATTTTGACTATTGTCCCCATTTTTCAGATAAAGATGAGGCATGAGGGAACAAGCAGCTTGCTTGAAATCACACACCAGGAATTAATGGAGTTTGGTTTAAGCTTAGGCTGACTGAAAAGCTCATGAACCTATTCACTATGTTATGTTCCTTTCCTAAAATACCAATTTGAAGGAGCTGAGGCAAAGGGGGATCTTTATTAAAAGTGTCAGTGCCCTGGTTGTTCTGTAGAACTTAGAATAATAAATTTGGCCTCTGCCGCAGCTGCAGCCAGGGACATGAAGGCTGCTGATGAGGTCTGAGCATGTGATTCACTTTCCGTCTTCCTTTGGCAGAGCAGGACTTCGCTCCTTCAGGTCCTGTGCTGGCAAATACGGCCGCCATCTGGCCCACATATTCCATGTCAGAAGTTCAGCCTGATCCAGCTCCATTTTTTCTCCAGATCAAAAGTGCCCTGGGAAGGATCTGGTTGGCCAGAAGGAAGAGTCCCAAAAGACACAGAAGCCATATGGGTAAAGTGGAGATGAAGGGAAAGAGCAGTTCCCAGAAGAAGGCAGACAGTGGCCCAAAGAAAAGGAAGCAAATAGAAGCATCAAATGGGTATGCTTCATGGTGACCTCGAATGAGCTAAATCATGACCTTGAATCATGGCTCAACTTGTTCCCCACCAGAAGGATGGTGATGGTAATATGCTCCTCCTAGAACTATTGCAAGGGCAAAATACAAAATTATATGTAAAATGCTTGGCATTGTGCGAGACACATGGTAAATACCCAATAAATGTTAGCTATTACTATTATTAAGTCAGAGCTATTGCAAGCTCACAGTGCCTGGCTCAATTTTATTCCTTATAAATAAACATTATTATACTAAATCCCATGGCACACGAGTCTCATAGCTAGTTCCTTTTTTATCTTGGAAAAATGGGGAAGAGAGTTGTGTTGTCCCCAGAAGAATCTGCTCTGGGTTTGTCATGGGTATAGGAGGCATGTTGGGAACATCTGGCAGTGAATGTCACTAGATTTGTCTTTTCTGAGCCCATCTTTGATAGGAAAGTGAAGAGTTGAAGGTGCTGAGATCGGATGTGGCTGTCCCATCTCCGACCATGCTCTCCCCAAGTCCCCGCTCCTTGCCAGTGTCTTGTGTCTTCCCATTGCTCAGCCTCGGCAGGACTAGGCCAGGAGGCTCTGGGAGCCTATGGCTCTCAAAGAAATAAAATGGATTCTTTTCTACTGACATCTTCATCTGTAAGCTATCTATGGATAGGAAAATTCCCAGTGCCGTCTAGCCCTCTCCTGCACACTCCTATCCTCCTCCAACTCAGTGAGCCCACTGTCACTGTCAGAGAATATTTTTTGGTGGGTGGGTTGGAAATGACAGAGGAAATCAGACATTCTGAGCCCTAAATGTCAGATGCATCAGTCTAATTTATTCAGACAAGTTTTCATTTGGGTATTTTCTATACTACCAAGCTCTGCTTCCTTCAGTGAAGACATTCGTCTTCACTGAATAAAATCTCTTAATGGTTTAATAAAAAGCACTTAACTCAGTTTTCCTAGTTTTATGAGTGCCTTGAGGTACTTTAGGAGAGCAAACATCTTTGCTGGGATCATTCAGGGAAACATAATTATTTTTCTGCCTTCTGATATATTATTTTCTGGAAGGAACAGTTCCAGATGCTCATCATATGCTCACAAACTCTCTGAAGCTCCATCAAAGAACAGAGTATTCTCAGTGATGAGCTAAGTGATGTTCCTAGCCTCCTTCCACTGCTGACCTGCGGTCCCTTCAAAGACATCCTCTACTTTATTCCTTGCTTTGCTGAAATAGTGTCAGTACCATTATCATCACCAATGTCTTCCTGTTCAGTATCAGTGGGGAAAAGAGTCTGGAGGTCAGTTAGAACCAAATGCCAGGAGCAAGAAGCCAAGCAGGAAATTAAGTTAGTGGAAATTTCATGAGAACAAAAACAATTGAGGAAGGGAAGGAAGAGTAACTGGAAAGAACAGGGAACAGCTGGGAAGAGGTGAGGAATGAAGACAGGTGGGAACTAAGATACAGCAAGGGGACAGCAGGATGCAAAAAGAGAGATTAGTTAGCCAAGGGAATGAGAGTCATTAAATAGAGAAACCAAAGTAAAGGCAGAGCTCGAACCCAACATGGGTGCAGGAGATGTGGGAATCACAGAGAAGGGAGAGCCAAGAGCAAGAGTAGAGAAAAGAGATGTAGGCTAAAGTGCTATGTGGGACAGGTCACCCAAGAGGCGATATACATTTAGGTATTATAGATCATTGCAATACAGTGTCCTAATTAGAAGGGAGCCTTGAGACTATTTCATTTTATCAATAAACAAATAAAGGCTCAAGAAGATGTGACTTTCCATCCACTTATTCAATTGAACAAATATTTGTTGAACATCTTCATGGACTTCAGCTAGACAAACAAGATCTCCCCCAGAGAGGAATTCGAGGCTGGGGGGAACACTGTAGGACAAGCGTTAAGATGGTGTGGGGGCCTTGAGCAGCTGTGGAGGAGGAGGCACCTGGCAGTCAGGTATGTGTGGCACAAACAGCAGTGCTGGTAGCGGGGGTGTAGCGAGTATCCCAAAGGGAGCCACTAAGAGCCCACCTGCTTTCAGAAATTTAGAAATTCCATGACAGTGCCCAGTTTGGAAGCTCAGTACCCTCATTCTCAATCGCATGCATCTGACTGTTCTGCTGTCTGTTTTCATCTCCTTTTAATCTCCAGCATCCAGACCTCTCTAGCTGGTGCAGAAGATCAAATCTTCTTGGAGTCCTTCAGTGGCTCACTGCTCCTTCAGGATGAAATCCAAAGTCTTAACATCCAGGTCCTTCTCCTTCTGGCCTATGTTACCCATTCCCCACACTCGCTGCTGTGTTCTAGCCATCATGAAATGCTTGAAGATCCTTGAATGAGCCTCTGCTCCTGTACAAGTCTCCCTTTGGGGATTGCGTCCTTCATACCTGCATCACCCACTCTTACAGTGCCCTTAACATATACTTTGAGCTCACTGTACCATTGGCCCAAGCCCTACCTCCATCCTTGTCCTCCTACTAAGCTCTCTCTTACCAGCTTCCCACTGTGTGCCCATGTGGATCAGGTGTCCCTTCCCTTTGGTTCCACTATGTATCTCTTACCATGCCTGATGTTCTAACCATCTTTTGACTTGTCTGCCTTTCCTGTAGACTACAAGGGCATTGAGAGTAGGGACCGCAGCCTTTCCTTTACTCTCTTAAGCACCTGTGCTGGGCACAGCTCCCATTTTACACAGTCTGATGGATGTTTGGAGGGCTGACTTGAAGTGAGTCCCCAGTGAGGTAAGTTGCAGGCAATCTTTAATTCAGCTCAGAGGAACTGGCCAACTCTTCCCTCTTGAGACAAGACAAATTTTGATCTGCAAAATAGAATGGTAGCCTTCCCAAGAGCACCCATCAGGCGAGGTCTTTATAGCAGAGGTCTCGGTCCCTCTCCTAGATAGGTTAGCAGATAGATGCGGCCCAGGGAGAGGGGCGGGATCAGGTGCCCTTGGTTCTAGCCCAACCATGTCTAGAAATGTAGAGGAGTTTTGGGAAGTTTGGCTCCTATCATCAGCCACAAAAGAAGTACAGGGATCTTAACTCCTTTGTTTATTGCATGTTCCCAGCTGGTTAATTTATTCTTACTCTCTGCTGGCAACTGTAAAGCAAGACGTTCATTTTCCTTCTGTATCTTCTCAGCATGCATTTATTTTCAGAGGCTGGAGGTGCACAGTATTACTGTTCTTTGCTGAGTAAACTTTAATCAGCATTTTCCTCATTAGCTTATGGTACCATATAAGCTTATGGTTCATGCAATTCATTTTATCCTTTTAAATTTAATAAGACACAAGTCGGATGGTCATTAAGGGTCTCCTGTTGTGCATGCAAAAGCCGAAAACAAACATAGATAAAATTAACTGTGGTTCATTATGTTCAGCGAGAAAAGTTCCATCCCTTACAGTCATCACAGCAATAGTCACAAAGGCAAAGTGTGGGAAGAGCCTTTCCACTTTCTCTGCTTTTCTTTATCTATCAGTGTAAATCATATGACAGTTAAGTAATAGGTCTGGCTAATTTGGTCATCTTAGCGGCTGATTTAGATCACTGCAGTGCAACCTGGTAGATCTCACTTACACTTTCCTTCATTAAGCAAATCCACTGATGTGCCCATAGCTGTCCCTGTGCCAGGCCCCAGCCCCCAAAGGTGAAATAAAAGAACACTGTTTATGTCTCTAAAGAACTCACAGGTTGTATACCAGGACACAAAGATAAACGGGCCCCTTGGTGCTCATGTAGTCTGCAGTGGGATGTGCTTGCAGATCAGGTGGTGCCAGGAACCTTCCCCTGCTCATTTGCTAGTTGGCTCTGGCATAGACTAATGACAGCCAGAACAGGTGTGGTTCCCCTCCCCACAGGAGACACTGGGGCAGTACTTCCAGGGCAGAAGAGTACGTCTGTCCTCAGGAAAAGTTCTGAGTGAGCCTGGATTCTAAGCTCCCAGAGCAAATGTTTGAACTGGGAGATTTTATAGACTACTGTCTTCCAGCAGTGATGCAATCAGCAAGACTTCCCCCAAAAGCGGAGAACAGTGAGTTACCAGTAATCACTTCCCCATAAACAAACACACTCTCAACTGCCATCTCATCCCTAAAGCCACCCCCAAGAATAAGCTCGATCGAATCCTCTGCCTGACTTTTCTACTGGAACTGTGAACAGACCCCCACCCCCAGAGCAGCAGCACTCACCCGCGGCTCTCAGCCTCTTTCCAGGCCTCATTGACAGCATTTCCTTTGCTGTCCCTGAGAACTCTCACTAGGGATGCAGAGGTGCCAGGGATCGCACTAATTCCACCTCAGAATCTGCACCATAGATTCTAGGATAACAGAATTTTCCAGGCCCCTAGCTCTCCTTTCAATGTTTAGCCCTGGCATGGCACAGGCATCGGAAAACGTGAACAGTGGCCTCTACCGTCCAGACATGGTACTACCATATTCATAAATTGACTAAATAGTTAACGTTTGTTTGGTCAGTAACTTTTCAAGAAACACTTCTTTATCACTTATTATATGCCAAGTGAATGAGTTAATACACCCATAGGGTACAAGAAGGAGTGCCAGATTTTATTTTTTCTAACACCACATTTCTTTTTTGTATTTTAAAAGTAAAAGAATGAAAACAACAGACACAAAGTAGCACGAAAACAGTACAATCAAAACTGAATTACAGACAAGGTGACAGGGAATTAACAATGGTTGTTGTATTACATATTGATAACTTCAAAGTGTATGCTCAGGAAAACAAATACAGACATACAAGATTGATCAAGCAACAAATCATTAACTGTTCCTTACAATAAAGCGGCACAAGTCGGTAGTACAACCATGTTAGCCATCCTGAGCATACATACGTACATACATACATACATATATACATAATTATGCCTTTCTTCCTTTTCTCCTTCCCCTGAAAGTGGGAACATAAATTAGGAGATATGAAAGGAAACTGCTAACACCACATCTCTCACCGATCCAGACGCAAGGTCTGAAGTTTGCAAGTGTCTCTGTCCGTGGTGCTAAGGCACAGTATTTCACTGTGACAATGCAGAGGGGTTTCAGTTGAAGAGATTACTCCTCTGAAGTCACTCGCACATTGACAGAAATTAAATTATTCTATCAGAAAGAATCATCCATAAGGTAAACAAATACAGAACCATGTAAATCTGGATTAATAAAAGAATAAAAATGTTCTAGGATATGCCTTTAAGAAGTGCAATGAAACTCAAAGAGCTAGAACTTTAGACATTAGGCATCTGAAGGAAAGACGAATGTCAGAGAAAAGGCAGTATAATAGTGGCTTTAGAGGAAGTGCTCTGAGTTCAAATTCAGTCTCTGCTATTTACTCAACCTTAGGTGAGCTTTTTATTTTTATTTTCTCTTCAGTTATGGGATGTTTCCCTAATAATCACATACTTAAAATGTAACATTTCAATACATGTACACAATACATAGGGATCAGATCAGAATAATTAGCATTTCTGTTTCATTAGTTCTTTATGCTTGGAATCTCTGAGCTCTTCTCTCCTAGTTTTTCAAAAAACCATCGTAGATTATTGCAAACTATTCAGGTGAGGTTCTTAAGTTCTCTAAACTTCTCCCTAAAAATCCTCACTACGGCTGTGGGAATCAAGTTACATAATTTTGCATGCGATGCTTAGCCCAGTGCTAGGCATAATGTGAGCGTCAGTAAACACTGGTTAATGAGATCAGAGGGGAGGAATATCTTGCCAGGAGGCTTTAAGACCATAAGGGCCAACTCTACCTCTACATTTGTGACTAAAGTTACCATTCCCTCGGCTCATCACATTCTCTGGCCAATTGCTGGTCTGCCTCCCCTATTATGCAGATCTCCTTGAAAGAACACAGCCTCCATGGCAGGCCCACACTTCTGACTGTGCAGTTGGAGCAAAGTTTATGGGTAAGCACAGCGACCCTTCAGAATCCTGCTGATCATGGCAAGCTCTGGGGTTGCTATGCAGAAACAGAGGGAAGGCTTCATGGAGACTCTGAGTTTGGTTGAACATGATAGACAGGTCCTTGTGGCCAAGCCTGCTGTCCTGCTTCTGCACCTTCTCCTATGTGGCTATGGTCACCCCACACCGTGTTACTTCTGAGGACACAAAGACAGAGCTACTTAGTATTTATCTAAGAATCTCACCAGAATCCAAATCCTAGAGATGTAATGTCTATTTGTCAGGGATTATACATCTTCAGAAGTAACATGCTTCCAGCCTGGCTCAGAAGTGAACGGCAAATGCAACTATCCACAGCAGCCAGAAGGATTTTAAAAGGAGCTGACAGCCACAAAGGAGGTCAGATAAGAAGACATATTAGTTCATTTTGTATTGCTGAACCAAAATATCCAAGGCTGGATACTCTATAAAGAAAAGAAATTCATCTGGCCCATGATTCTGTGGGCTGAAAAATGCAAATAGCGTGGAAGCAGCATATGTCCAGGCCCCTTGAACATATCACAGCATGGTAGGGAAATGAGTGTCTGCAGAGGGGGCCAGACATATGAGGTGGCCTCACTTTATAACCAATCTGGTCTTGAGATAAGCATATTAATCCCTTCTGAGGTTGATTCCCCCCATAACCTGACTATCTCCCCATTGTCTCCACCTCTTAGAGACCCGCCACCCATGCGCCATCACATTGGGGACCAAGTTTCCCACACATTAATCTTTGCAGAACACACTCTAACTACATCTGAATCATAGCAGAAAGACTTCACAAGAGCCTTAGAAACCCACATCTCAGATTCTTCCTCTGAGAGTCATTGAGCAACCACAGATCAAGTAGTACCATTGTTTTAGCATGATTTCAAGTATGGTTTGGGAGCTAATGTAAATTCCAACCTCAGGAACGTTGGCTGCCAAGTCAGACAGGAGACCCAATGGGCTCATGGACAACTTATAGTCCTTAGGGAACTGAGTTTCAGATACTAAGTCAAATCTCGAGGAAGAAGATAAGGAGGAAGTCTTCCCATATACAGCCCTCAACTGGGCAGCCTAAGTGTCTTAAGATTAGGGACTGAAGTAAGTCAGGTGCCACCCAGGAGCACTCCTTATTGGTGTGAGGCAACTTCTTCAGAACATGCCCTTGAGAAGGATTTACCCTACCTCTTGAGCCACAATTTAAAACCAATTGAATGCTCAAGAAGTACATAATTAAAAGGAGAAACTGAAGCACAAAGATATTAAGTGATTTCCCTAAAGCCAGACCATGGATTACTATTGAGATGGAATCCTATTTCTTCTGCTGCTGGACTCCTCTTGCTTTCTAAATTTTCCAGCTGAGTCCTGTTCAGCTACATTTGCCCCGGTTCCTCTTTTGCTCTTCCTCTCATACTAACGCTGCTCCATGTAGACAATATATGCACCCATACCGAAAGCTGGTGCAAGCTTTCTCACCCCCAAGCTGTAAGAATGGTATATAAATTAAACCAGGAGTTTCCTATTACCACTCTAAAGAGAAATGCCAATGAAGTGTGAACTCCAAGAGAGCAATTACATATAACCCCAAATGGTTTAGTTTTAGTTTGAGAATAAGATTTGTGCCCCTCTATTTGTAGCACATTTAATTTCTCTACTTTGCTATCACTAATAGTCAAGTGAATTTGCATTCCTTCAGCACCCAACAAGTGACAGCACAAGCAGGGAGCCACCCAGAAGTGTGTTGGGTGACAAAGGAAACCAGCTGGAGATTAAATACTTGCTCTGCAAAAATCCACACTTATATATCTTATCCCACCACTGGGGGTGATCAATCAAGAGCCTGAAGGATTCTTTTAGGAAGGAGTCAAACACTTGGGGAAATGGAAAGGACAGGCAATTTTGTAGAGGTTTATTCCAGCCCTGCACTTGTATAAGAACTAAGTATGTACTGTATGTGTGTGCACCTCCGCCGGAACTTTTTTTTGCTTAATTTTCTTCCCAATGCCCCCCTTTCTGTCTTCAGACTCTCTCTATAAACCCTGGTTCTCAAACCAACAGCATCTGTCTGGATCTTATATTTGTATGATTTCCAGTGTTGAGGGCTTGTCCATTGTCATTAAATGTACACTCCACAGAGGCAAGGAGCTGGGTTTCCCCACATTAGCAGCCCTCTGTGTATGCCCAGCCCCGCCTAAAAAATGCAAGCCCACAAGAAATTGGCTTATGCTTGAGATAAGCAATTGACAAAAAAAATCCACATGTAGATGGCATCATAATGAGAGGTAAAAGCACAACTCTTCATGTGGGGTTGTAGAAAGCGAGCACTTCAAAAAGATAAATGTTGCCACCTAGAAAATTTCATCAGCAGAAATATTCTGAGCAGGTTCCTCCAAATATGTGTGCAACATATGAAAATGGCATATCTTGTCTTATGCGCAGCTAGAAAAGAAAATGTTATTAGCAGAGATGACATATGTGAGCTTCACTGTGAATAAATATATCGCGTCTCTCTATATATAATATGCATAATAACGACACATCAAATCTATATGGTGCTTTTCTTCCAAGGAACTAGAAAAGATCCATGGTTATTATTATCTCATTTATACTTTCAGATTTTTTCACTTATATTTTGTGAGCATATTACCAAAATATAGAAACATTTAAAAGCCATTCTTTCAGCTCTTCTTTCTCATGCAGTGCTACCTTTCCATTATGCTCTTCTTAAAATGTAGTTAGGGGAAGGAACTGTAATTCTATTACAGGAACCTGCAATTTATTCATAGGCCTAGATAGCAGATGCCTCCATAGTGTGGTTATGGGCCTCTAAAGACTGATAATTATTTGCTGCCCCCGCCCTCATTCTGAGCTCTCAGAGTACAAACTCCCCAATGGGTCACCATTTAGGGTTTGAGTAATAAGTCAGGTAATATGTTTTTATTACCTTACAGAGGGCAGGTTGCACGCTAGGCTGTTAAACCTGCTAATGCTTTTGCAAAAATCAGTTAGCAGATAAATTAATCCAATTTCCAGGGAGCCCAAAAGCAGCTACTGTTGAGTAGAGATTACTGAATTTTTGTTCTGTTTGTTTTGCTCTGTTTACTGAATGGGAGGTAGGGATTTGGGGAGAATGCAGAATATGAACCTCTTCAGAAGGCTCCAAAGAACTAAGGCCCTGAGGTGGTCTTGGGAGGTCCCTCAGCAGCAGGGGGGCACTGGGAACTGTGGATCCAGTGTTCAAAAGGAGTTAGATATCCAGAGAGGGAAGGGAGGAAATAGAAGATGCAAACCATCTACATATTATTAGCTCCTCCCAAATACAAAATGGAAACCTGGACACTGTTTAGAACTGAAAACTTAGATCTCTGGGCAGTCTTGCAAGCCAGACCTCAGAAAGCCTACTACAAGCCCATGAAAACAAAGAGACTGTGGTTTTCCTGAGATCCCCCTACCCTGTGATCACGGCATGCACTGAGCTGCGTGAGACAGTTACATGGTTGTCAAGGACTCTCACTCTTTGTCCCTAATGCCCAAAGATGAATTCAGAGCAAGACAGCAGATAACCAACCATAGGGGTGCTGATGAATTTATGGCCACTGGGCTGGCAACCAGGGTGACCTTCCCTCACTTCTCCCATTTGGCCTGCTCTTTTACTACCACAGACATCTTACACCATTGACTTTAACTCTCCCCTTTTACTGCAGAGATAGCTTGCTCTTTAAAATACTGTTTTATTAAAGAACACTTATAATTTGGAGGTGCAGCCAAATGCCCAGGAAGAATTACCAGTTGTAGTGCTTAGATGATTTAAAATACTTCATTATGTCTTGTATTCTCTTTATTATATTTACCAATTGATAATAAATGAGGTAGGAACAAGTTTGTTTTTTTTCTGCTCCCAGATGGTAACAGGATTATTTGAAGGCTCTAAATTTTATTTGAAGAATCATTAGGGAGCCCTCCCTGAAGCAGGCAACCTGGATTCCGAAAAGTGAGCACTCATTCTTCAAGGCACAAAGAGAACAGTGTTCCAGAGCAGAGTATGTACAATGTATAACATGTGCAAAGGTCCAGCAGCGGCAGCCCAGGGCTGCATTTCCTGAGAGCTGTGAACATTTGCATTTGTGTAGCACAAACTTTAGTCAATATGAAACAAAGCCAGAGAAGCATATGAAAGGCCACACTGTGAAGGATACTTTTGTACCAAATATCTTCATTTTAAGCTGGGCATAGTGTTGCACACCAGGAATCCCAGTACTGATGGAGGCTGAAACTGATAGAATTGCAAGTTCAGATCCACCTGAGCAATTTAGAGAGATCTTTTCTCAAAATAAATAATAAAAATGTGCTGGTGATGTAGCTCAGAGAGAAGACCCCGGGTTCAATCCCCAGTACTGCAAAACCATTGTCATCTTCTCTCTCTTCTCCCTCTTCTTCTCCTCCTCTTCCTCTTCTTCATCTTATCCTTTTTACTCAGAAAAGAAGATACTCCATCCACCACACTCGTCCTATCGTTTCATGAACTTCCTTAACCAGCTCACCATCTCCGCCACGCTCGCTGGCTGGTGGAGGTAACAGCAGAGACAGCTGTGATACTTTGGATTTTATTTTATTTGGGCAGAAGTGGGGAAGATTAATCAAAAGAGGTGATGTGGGGCTCAGGTAGTTCAGAAGAAAGATGCTGGGATGCATCTTGGTCTGGGAACAGAGGGGAGGGAGGGTCCCGGGGACACTGAGGCACTAGCCAGGGCCTGGTGTCCTGGATGCTAAGAGCTCTTGGGGCATGTGGATGCTGCAGGGGTATCCTGACCTGCTGGTGTGCGATCAGCAGTCACAGTGGACTTCCTCACCCGAAACCCAAAGCCCTTGCTCACTTACGAAACAGCACATCCACATCTGCCAGGCATTGTCTGAGCCATGGTGGCAAACTTATGCCATACCTATAGCACACCTGTTATTAGGCTTTTTTTTTTTAAGACAAAAGATGTTATTGTAGAGTTTTTTTTTCCTAGGCTGAAACCTCAGTACTCAGGTTTCATTGCAGTGTTGGCACTTGGTGATAAATAAAAGGGGTTGGGGTTGCAGTTTGGCCCTCGGTTTCTAAAAGGTTGGCCCTCATTGCCCTAAGTGCTTAGAAAACATTAACTAACTTAATCCTAACTATGTTTCTCAAGGTAGTACTGCTATCCCCACTTCACAGATGAAAAGACTGAGGCTCAGTAAAGATGTCCTTGGGACAGGCTGAAGCTACAGAAACCACAGAGCTGTAACATGGTAGAACCTATGCTTCTAACAGTGATACAAGGCTGTCTCTCAGTTCCTCCAGCAACATTCACCAAACATTACCTGAGCCATTCTTTACCTATTCAACCCTTGACTCAGTGGTAAGCACGCTCCCCTGGCACAGCTGGTTCTAGGGTTATTCCCTCTTACCAGTGACAGCATTTTTTAGCACTGAAAGTGTTCACCACACACCTACTGCCCTCATTCTAGAACTTCCAGAAGAGTCAAACATCCTCAGTGACCACACTCTAGGGCACATTTGGCTATGCGCTGTCCTCTCATGTCCTTGGATCCCTTGTCTCTCAAAGAATGAAGTGAGAGCCCACTGTTCTAATCTCAAGCTTTGTGTCTTACGTTGATTTGCTAGGGCTGCTGTAACAAATGACTGCACCGGGTGTCTGTTACAACAGAAATTCACTTTCTCACGTTCCTGGGGGTTCGAAGCCGGAGTTCCAAGTGCTCACGGTTGCTTTCCTCAGAGGCCTGTTTACTTGGCTTGCAGATGGCTGCCCTCCTGCTGCCTCTTCTCAGAGCTGTCTCCCTGTGCACACACGTGCCTGGTCTCCTCCTCTTGTAAGGACATGTCAGAGTGCACTGAGGTCCACACCAGTGGTCTCACTTTAACTTGTTAGCTTCTTTACAGACCTTATCTCCAACTACCATTATATTCTGCGGAAGACACAGCCAAACCTATCACAGGTCTCTTCTCCCTATCTTCTCCACCTGTCTAAATCACGGTGCAACTTTCTCTCAAAGAGATATCTCTAGAAAGACCCCATATTATGGATACACAGTGGATCAAACTGAAATGGGTCTTTCCAAAAAAGGGGAAAACTTTGTGTGTGTGATTCCTACAATGATGTTCTTCTGCCTCACTTCCACAGAAAGGTTTGTACTCCAACGGCTCAAGGGGAGGCCATAGTGATAAAAGCATACAGGCTAGCCATGAATCTCCTTATTTTAATGCACTTCATTAAAACCAGCATTTTTGTTGCCAGGACTTGGCAAAATGAGTATTAGACAGAAATGCATGTTAAGCTGCCATTGATCTCTCTGGGAAGATTGTACATTAAAGGGTGCACTTTCTCACTCTGTTAGCTGCTCACACATAAAAGGGATGCAAGAATCAAAGGCAAAGTGCTTTAGCCTAATCCTTCAAGCATCACTATGGCTACCCAGTGGAGTTGAGGGGCAGAATCAGGCAAGGGGTAGCAGTCAATCAAATCTCCTTCTCAAGAATTTCTAGATATTTGGACCATGGCCACCTGCCCTGCCCACTCCATAGGCCTTCCTCAGCAACCAGGAAGTCACAGTCAGTGTCCAGCCTGGAGCTTCCGGTTCAACCTAAAGCATGTCCTAATAATGCTTCTCTCATCTAGTGGGTGGTGTTGGCTCATGATAAGGGCTGGGAAAATCTTGGGGCATCTGCTTTTGATTACCATGGTGTGTACATGCATGTGTGTGTTACCATCTGGACAAGAACAGAAACCAGAAGATGAATGGGAACAAGAGAAAAATGCATTTAGCAGCTGGGGAAAAATGCTGTAGAAAGAAATTGTGTGTCTGGGATTTTCTACAGCTTGAGATGGACTCATAGCATTGTCTTCAAGCAATCAACAATTCTCACTAGAATTCCTGTCGCTGAAATATGGTTCAAGAGGAGCATGTGGGGTTTAAGTGTTAAAAGCTAACCCTGTCCAAGCAATTTCTTCCAGAACCACTGTTTATTGTAAATAATCACCTCTCCCATCACTGCTGTATTCTCTACCTCTACTAAAAGTCCTGTTATCTTTATACCCCATTTTAACTTTTGCCTCCATATAGCCTTTCAAAGTTACATGTCCTCACCCCCTCGGGTACAGAGATAGGCTGTAAGATGGACCACAGCAGGGTCCGCTGGTAACAGTTTGGAAAGGCAGATGAGATGCCTGAGTCATCATCAACTAAGCCAGTGGTGGTAAATGTTAGAAATCAGAGAATCAAGCACCTAACCAGAATTCAGATCACTACATATGCCTTCCTCTAAGGTATCACCCTTCCTGACTTAATAGCTCCTCCAATCCTTGCAAATCAAGACACAGCACAAATTATTAATATAGCAACAAGTGCAGACTGGCATGACCACTATATCTGTCAAGGACCCCAAATAAAGATTTTTACAAGCTGCAATGCAACAAATACAGAGATAAGCAGGGAAGGACATAAATGAGTTCATTATTCAGACTGAAATATTAGCGACAGTCTGTCGTGACTCATAGGACCGTTTTTCTGTTTTAATAATTGTAGTGTGTTCATTACCCTTTTCTCTTTGCTGTCAAATTCAGATACGACAAATAAGAGCCACGTTGTTGACAGTACAGCCTGGTCTTCCTCCTTCACCCTTGAAATCTCACCATTCTACCACCACCACATTGACATTTCACCAACTCCTGATACATTTGCTCACCTCTCTCTTCAGTGCACCTGACTCTCTGTCACATGTGATGGTCCTAACCTCCTACCAATTATTGGCATTCCTCCTTGAGCTCCCATCTTATGCCCAGCCCTGTGACAATATTTTGGCATACAGGAATACAGGACATGGCCAGTGATGGTCAAGGATCCAGGGGCTAATGGAGAAACAAGCAAATAAATAATCACACAGCACAGAGAGTCTTCCCATGGAGGGAGACCTGGCAACACTGAGACAGTCTGCTGAATGTTCGTTTCTTCTCTTGACTTTTGTGATACTGTTTTGGGCTGATCGATGCTCTTTTAGCGCTGCCATTGCTCTCATCTTACTCTGTCTGTGTGTTGACTTCTGCTGGCCATTTCTGTGCTGACGACTTTCCCCTGCTTTAACGTCTACCTTCTTTTCTTTTTATTCTGTACATTTCTTCAAATGACCTAATCCAGCCTCTAAAATTCAACTACCACATTTATACCATGAATTTTTAGTCTGAGCCTGGCCTCTGAGCTCTAAATCCACACACCTGTTCCTTATTAGATTTCTCCACAACCTCTTCAAATGCAATACATCCAACATTGAGCTTATTCACTATACCCTTCACAATCTGTTCCACTCATAAGTCTTTCTATGGTGACCTTACCATCAGCCTGGTTAGAAAATGCCACCCTTGCCTCTTCTGTGCCGCTCCTTTTGATTATTATCACTGCACATCTTCCCTCTGAAGGGTCACCACATTCCCTCTTTCCATCTTCACACACCATCTTCTGCTTGGACTATTGCAGTAGGCTTTTGGCTGGTCTTTGTGTTCTCAATTTTAGTATCTCTTCACTCTAGTCCATACAGTGTACTGATACCAAAGAAACTTCTCTCACCTAGCTCTCTGATTTTTGAAACCATCTGCAGGTCCCACTTCCTGTAGAATCATGACTGAGCCCTTCGCTTGCTTTCTAAGTTGCCTCTCAGTCTGATTCTAGAGATCTTTACTTTGCCCTATCCTACCTCCCAGTTACCAAGTAGCTTCCAGTTCAGTCACAAGAGGCCACACAACTTTCCCTATACCCAGCATTATGGCTCTTCCACATCTTTGTGCATCTTTCCCCACCAATTAGAAAACTCTAACTGCATGCCCAATGCAGACCTCTGGTTGGTGAAATTTTACTTATTGGGGGGTGGTTCTAGTTCAAAACTTTTCTGCTCTCTGAAACTTTTCTGATTCAACTGAACATCATGTGTTGCCTTTCAAGGTTGTGGCCATGAGGTTGCTATGGTACTTTTCCATGTGGATGCCCGCCTCCTGGTGGGACAGTGTATTTGTCACTTTGCCACCGCTCGAACAAAATACCTGACGTGCACAATGTCAGGAGGACAGGTTGACCTTGGCTCGCGGTTTCAGAGCAGTCGTTCCATAGTTGGTTGGCTCCAAGGTAGAAACAGCGTGATGGAACGGCCCGGCAGAGAAAGAGCGGTCACTCCATGGTATCCGAGGAGCAGAAAGAGAGGAGCGAGGCAGGGACAAGAACACACCCTCGGGACCATCCTCCAGTGATTCTCCCCTACCACCCACTCACTACCTTGTAACCGCACATTCAGCTATGAACCCAATGGATTGATCCACTGGTGAGTATAGCACCCTGCAATCCAGTTGCCTTCCAAAAGCCCTGCCTCTGAGCTCATGGGACTTGGGGTGGGGTGTAGTTCACATCTAAACCATAATACACAGTGAAATCCCCAAAGCCAGAGACTGTGGCATGTGTGTTGTTGGAACCCCAAGAACATCTAATCCCAGGTGCTTATGTCCAGTCCGACCCTCTACTGCCCCACTCCCAGGTCATCCCCAGAAGCAGCTGCACAGGCCCAGCAGACTTAACCAAGCTCAGCATCTCCCTCACAAAACAAGTCTCTTCCTGCATTGTGTCTCAGGTGCTGGAAGCCCCCAAATTGAAGGTCATTTTGAGTCTTATTTTTTGTCCAAATTTCTCCCCAAGTGTCCTTCACCTCTCTGCCCCACTCTCCCTCTCATTGCCAGCACCCTACTTCTGCCTTCACTGATTGTTCCTGTCTATCCTAATGGCCTCCTGACAATCACTCTACTCCAACCTCTACAAGCTCAGCTTCCCAGACTATAGCTTCCCGGTTATTTTTGTAGATGAGAGCTCTCCCTCTTTTACTTCTCAAAAAATACCTGCTGTCCTTACAGTGAGCCTCTGTGATCACTGTTGACCACCAGTGTGGCCTTGTCTCCTCCTGCTCCCTGGGTCCACCTCCCATTCCAGCCAGACCGAAGCACCCCCAAGTCCCTCCAGGCACCGCGCCTGAGTCTCACCACAGTGGCTTCGTTTATCCAGACCCCTTCCTGGAATGCCCCTTCCTGGAGTGCGTCTTCCTGCTCAGGCTTGAAATTAAATGTAAGCATCTCCTCTTGTTGGTAACTTACTTGGGTTTCTCCCTACGTCTTCATATTGAATTAATTCCACCTCCTTTGTGTTTTCACAACGTCCACTTCATGTTGCTGCACTTTCCACAATATCCTACATTCCTGGGGGTCAGAAGCCATGTTACACTTAATAGGTACTCATGGCATGTTGACTAAATAGGCTTGTTTTGCTAAGGGACTTTCTAAAGGTAAATGAGATAAATAAATACAGTTATATACCAGATGCTCAGCTGGATTTCATAGGAATTCCATGGAGCAAGTATTGTTGTCCCCATCCATATACAACTGAAAAAATTAAAGCTTGCAGAGGATGATTTGCCTGAAGACGGAATAGGGGTCCAAGCCTGCATCTGCACCTTCATTCTATGTCCATCCTCCAAATCATGCCTCTTTCTTCATTATGAGGGCAGCAGTAGCAAGCTCACATATCCACAAAAGATCCCAGGAGGAAGGTGTCCCGACTGCCTCCAGAGCGAGATACCCTGTGCCGCTCCAGTAAGTCCTGCCCCTCTGTAACCCTTCTCCTTGGGTCTGCCTGTCCACAAGCATGGGCCGAGCACTAGCGCTCGCTGCTGCTGTATCGTACTGCAAACTTCTAACTTGCTGTTCCCTCGCTCCCTAAGGGCACATTTACTTTACTATTTTAAAGGCAAGCTTCTCTCTGTGAAGCAGGCACGAATTCATTTTTCACCAGCATTCACATTATAGGAAGTGCAGTGCTTTATATATTAACAAGTAATTTTCTTTGCCCAAAGCAGTTCAGAATTCAATAAATGCTGTTTAAGCCTAATTCTCCCACTTGTAGGTCAAAGAGCAGGATTGTGGCGATGGGGGGAAAGTTCTCACATGTTTCCTTTCCTCTTCTCTGTCCTACTCCACATCCTCAGGTATCAGTGTTCTCCAAATGATTGTCACTAATAATTGGTGTGTCAGCTATGATTTCCTGCCTCTTGGGTCAAAGTAGCCTCATCTCACACCTCCCCAAGCCCATGGCTATCTCTCCTGTGGCTCTGTGCACACAAACCCACTGAACATCTCAGTAGTGGGCTGAAAATTCCATGTTAGGGAGTCTTGCCTCTGAGTTAAGAACTGCTCCATTTCTGCCCTCATTTAGAACAGAAAGTCTCCAAAAGGTCACTTACGCTTTAACTTTATAGAGTT
>PVLD010001835.1:0-15000 GCA_004027595.1 Dinomys branickii
AAAAAAAAAAAAAAAAAAAAACCAAAGATACATCAATAGATAGGACTTCCAAAATAGAAAAGCATATAATTAGTAAATGGAAATTTTTAATTTTATTTTAACAATATCAGAAGAGTAAGGAAGAAATGAAGTCTCCCCACCTGCTTCTGTATACAAACCTTTTTCTTTTTTTTAGAAACTTTTTTTTTTTTTTTTTTTGCGGTACCGGGGATCGAACTCAGGACCTTGTGCTTACCAGGCAGGCACTTGTACCACTGAGCTATTTCCCCAGTCCCCATAAACCTTTTTCTGACTCTTTAGATAACTCTGTGGTATTTTCATAGAGACAGGGAGAGAAGGCAAAGATTTAGCACCATCCCACCCCACTTAATTCAAATAAAGTTTCCATAAAGTTGGAAAACAGCTGACTTCTCTCAAATCAGTGCAGTTGCCTGATGTTTGTTTCCTGTGAGAACACCACCTACAAATAAAACCAAATATTCTGAGGTAAGTGTCTGCACTCACTGTTCCTTTGAAATGGAGGGATGGACATACATGGCCAGCAGTGCCTATCTTTTAAAACTCAATACTAGGTCTTTTTGATTACACATGTGTAAGTGTTCACCAAAAACCACCAGTGAACTAAGGTATTCTCTAGTTACTGCACAACCTTTCTGTTCCTCCCTAAGAGAACACATGGGGTCAGTTTAATAGAAAGGTCACTTATAAATATGTGTTGAGCTTGCGGTGTAGCTCAGTGGTAAAGTGCACGTTTAGTATATACAAGGTCATGAGTTCAACTCCCAGCATCAACAAATAAACAAAACTATAGCATACTGATATAATGAAATGAGAATGTTAACAAGCCTCTATAATGTATACATCTAAATAATTCATGTTTATGAAATACAGCAACCAAGAACTAACTCTTGTACTACCATTACAGAAATATGCTTGCATTTACTCAATGGTAAATTCTTTCAGAATCCATTTTGGAAATAATTAAGGAAAATTCACTATTATTCTATTTAATTTATGTTTCAAATATATTATTTATTTTGGTATTCCATTTAACCATCACATTTGGGCTCTAAATGACAACTGGCTGTTTCAAATATCAAAAATAACCTACAAAATAAAGACTTCCCACCACAGAAAATAGTCAGAAGCATGTATGAAGGGCTAGTCCCCAAAAAACATGCATAAAAGGAGAATATAATTTTGGAAGGGGTCTTATTTTTGAGATAAGGTCTTGTTATGCAGTTCAGGCTGGACTTGAGCTCACTTTGTAGCCCAGGCTGGTCTTGAATTTGCAATGACCCTCCTGCCTCAGCCTCCAGAGTGCTGGGATGATAGACGTGCACCACCACGCCGGCAAGGAGAATATAATTTTACGTGATCACTTTGCAAGAAACTGTACCTGTTTGGATCTGCTACTGCTGGCATCAAAAAAGAAAGAAACTCACATACCATATATTTGAAATATTGTACTTTATAGTTGTAATTATTACCGTAATAGTTTTCATTTTCCATATATCAAAATGTTATTTTCCTGAGTCTTACTTTCATGACAGAAATCAAGTCCAAGTCCTTTCCAGAGACTCTATAGTCTTCTCAGAAGACTGGCAGACTTTGTGACTTCCATGTATTGAGGTCCTCCTGCTTCACATAAATCTGCACTTAAAGTTCAGTGTGTTGGCCACCACATTGCCTAATTCTTCCACTATTCCAAATACTCTGAAGAAGCTTCCCAGAAATCCATGTTTGGATCAGCAAACAATTTAGTGTCATCAGCCGATTTCACCACTTCCTCTTGGAGTCATTAAAACACAAAACAAGTAAGATCTTGATATCAACCCTTAGGGTTTCTACCATGATCCTCTCTCCAGCTGAAGTCAAGCCATTCTCTGTTTCATTGATTCATATTCATCATAAGATTTAGATGTGTTTATTAGATAAAAGTTTAAATTTTGATGGCTATTTTTTAACTGAAAGTTGCAAAATGCATTACAGAAAAAAAGAGAAAAACATCCCAAAAGAATGGCCAAAGAAACCACTTAACAGAAAGTGTAACTAGTTATCTTATCCAAGCACTCAAACCACCTCATATTGAACTGATTCTCAAAGCCAAACAGAATTTTGACCCTTCTTCTCCAATTATTTATTTCCATTATAATCACATGAAGGACCTTAAACACATTTGAAAATTCTGCATTAATTATAATCTGCAAGTCCAACTACTTTATTAGCTTTTTCTTCTTTCAATTACATTAAAAAAGAGAAAGGTAAACAGTCTTATCCAGAAAGTAAAAGGCAAACAGCTTCCTACCCAAACTGGTCTTTACTGTGAACAAGAGGAGTCACTCTTTCTTTCATTCAGCTGCAAATGTTTGAAGCTTTCATTCTGCTTTCCCAGCCTTCTCTCTGCAGCTGCACTGAAGATGAGATGTGGGAATAAAAGAAAACTAGGCTGAGGCCAAAAAGCAATACTGTCCATATGCAAACTCACTCAAAGAGCAGCAGTTTGTACATCCCTTCCCACTTTTTCCCTTCGAGCAGATCCCTAGCAAAAGGAGGCAGTGCTGTACTGTACCATGTCCAATCCTGTTTAATCAACTTCTCACGTGAAAATCGGGGAAGGGATAAAGTCACTGGACCCCCAGCTCCCAGCCCTTACTTAGAGACTGATGTGTTCAGAGCCATCCTTGAGCTCTGAGCAGGTTGGAATGAAGCAAGACCAAGAGAGCAAATGGAGAGCCTCACAGGTCTCTCTAAGATGCGTGCGCAGCCAGAGGGTGGCAGAGGCGTGCTCAAGAGTAAGCAGAATTCACTTTAGCTACCTTGCTCCCTACAAAATCTTCCTCTTAAAAAGCCAAATCTCCTTTAGACTTTCCGGGTGTCTGGCAGCCTATTCACCTACATGTGAGGGTGTCACATAACCTTATAATCCCAGCAATCTACTTGCCACCAGTGAATCACATAAATGAAAAAGTTCACCACCTCAAAATCAAACTCTGCTGGGATCAGAGGGGTATTCTCAAGGGTTTTTGCTCGGATGTCATTATAACTTCATGTTATTTTTAATACTGTTCCTTGGATTTTGCCCCACACAGAATTCCCAAGTCACAGAAGGACCATGAACAATGTCCAGATGTATAAAATGCAAAAATACTTCCCTACTTGTGGATTCCAAGATAAACACCACAAGAAGCACGTGTGACTAAACTCAGAGCTCGTTCCAAATTAAATACTGCATCATGTGCACAGTGTAGGGCTTAAAAAACAAAACGCCACAAATATTCTGCACGGTTCATAAGCCAGGCCTGGGCAAGCACATGACTGCACTGTAAGAAGAAAACATGAATTGGAGACAGGGGTAAAGGGTGAGAACAGTCTTACTCAGTACCTTTCCCAGAAAGCTGGTACTATTTTCAGTAAATATTTGTATAATATGGAACATAGATGAAAGAGGAAATAGTAACTTTTCTGGTATTTTTTTCCCACTGACAGATGACCCTTAATTCTAAAATAGGGAAACCCTACAAAGATTTCAAAATCCCCAGCTAAGTCAAGCACAAACATCACTGAATACAGATACACACACACACTGGGGTAATGAATACTTAAATGTCTGGCTGGCCAGCCCAGACAGAGTCCTTTTGACCTATTAGCTGGGTCTGGAGAGAGGATGTGGAAACTTGCAGGCAGAGAAAGAGAACAGTCAGTCCATGTGAAAAGACCTTTATATTAGTGATATTGCATTTCAACAATTAAAGTTCAAAAAGGGTAAATGTATAAAACAAAAAGACAGCAGACATGTAGTTCGACTAACTGGGTAAGTTCAGTTCTCTTCTCCCACAACTTAAGCAAAAATAAAGAAAAACTTCAGGTTGAAAAATGTTTTATTGCTGAGATATCATGATTTTTCAAAATTATATAACGTGATAGATGCAAAAGTATGTGTATCTATACGTACATAATGCTATGTAGGTTATAAAGCATTAATTACAGTATATATCCCAACATATAAATTAGACTATTTCCCATATGCTACAGATTAAATCTTCATATTCCCCCAAAATTTCATATACTGAAGCCCTAATCCCCAATGTAATGGTATTTGGACACGGACCTATACAAGAGCACACCCATATGCTAGAGCAATGTGACATACACCACACAATGGGTACACACAAGCAGCTACAGCAGACTTGAGATTCCCTCTTTTGTGCTCCCCTTTGTGTGTGTTTGTACACTTAAAGGGGGGAGTGCAAAGCCTTTATATCAATGTATCAAAAATATATTGATACCTGTAATACTGTCTCCTCCCAAATTTGAGCACCTCAAGACAAGGACATATGTCTTTCCTGTTCTAATATTCTAGAACAAGTACTTGAGTATTATGGGTCCAATCATTATTTTTCAACCAATCTCTCAAATTATAGCTCAAATGCCTTAAATGTTATACAGTAGAAACTGATCAACAACAACCAGTACTGCTCTGTCAATCACCAGTTTTCTTACATAACAGATCTCTTAATATTCCAAGGTCCAAGTTTACCGATTACCTCCCTAGACTATGAGTCAATGTAACAGTAACCTCCTCACACACACTAGACAAAAATCTCAGGCGGCCCTAAAACTGTCCAATAAGACTGCTTCCTTAAGAGTCCCATGAGCTGACTCCTTAGCCTATGCAAGCACATTTCACATGTGAAACTGTAATAATACTTGACCTACTGCTAACAACAGATGCCAACATGGCACGAAACAAACACTGTTTCCCACTCAAGGACAGCGTCATCTGCGAAGCACACTACATGCAAAGTAACAGCAGCCCCTGCTGCTTGACAGCAGGAAGTTTCACAGCCACTTTAACACATCCTTATGCACTGAACACAAGTCTCTCGAGGGCTGTGTCCTAAAGGGTAAGCCAACACCCTCGGTTATGTCAGCATTATGCAATATTCTCATGATTAAAAATTTCTCCATCAGTTTAAGGAACAAAACTGATAGTTAATGCCACTTCGGATTCAAAATAAAGTTATATAACCTCCCCCAAATGTGATAGTGGTAGAAAACTTCTATGACTCATCTCTCCATTCTGCTCAAAGCACAAGATTAAGATCAAGAAGATCTAAAATATCTTTCTGGGCCTGGAGAAGAGTCGGAAAAGAAAGTACCTTAAGAATTTACACCAGTCACAAGATGTTACAGGACAATTGCATTGTTAGTCCATAAAGTTTAACGGTTATTCTTTAGGAAGCAAAGTTTAAGAAACTGCTTACGTAAATACATTTTATCTATAGTCTGGAATTACTTTTCATATTACAAAAGGCATAAGATTTATACAATCTTAAGAGAAACCAGAATATACTTTTCATATTATAAAAATGAAAATTTTTTGAATTTTTAAAGCACTATAAGCTGGGTGTGGTGGTGCACTCCTGTAATCCCAGCAATGGGAGGCTGAGGCAAGAGGATTTTTGTGAGATGGAGACCAGCCTAGGCTGCAAAGTGAGTTCAAGGCCAGCCTGAACTGCAGAGCCAGACACTGTCTCAAAAAGACAAAAAAAACCAAAGCATTATAGCACATGCCAAACTAATTAACAAAACCCCTATCTTTTCATGAAACACAGCTAAAAAAACCTAGGTCAAGAATTCATACTGATTTGGATGGATCACTCCATGGAGAAATCTTGAAGAGGAAAACATCTTTCGTAGAAAGCTAGGAGAGTTCTACTTGAAACTCCTGAAGAGAAAAAAATTACTCTTGTGAGCCTATAACTTGCAGACATGGTCATTTCTTAGTGTATCTCAATCAAAAAGTACTTTCATACCGGCCACTGCATTTTGCCATCAGGAGGAAGGTGTGGCAAGGAGACTAGGAATGCTCTTGAATGGATGTTGGGAGAGATCAGCCAATGACATGGGCCAGTGATCATAAACATCCCCACATTCCGCGTCACGCCCGTCAGAGCAGCCCACTGGCTCAGTCACTAACACAGGAGCGTCTCCACGCACACTGTGCCAAAGACATGCACCACGTTCCCCACCTGCATTCTGCCCACATAAGCATCAGGCTTTGCTGCTAATATCCTTCTCTTATTATACCTAAGAAAAAGAAAGACGATAGCGTGCAGCACTATGATATGACCCATTGTGAGCTCATTTCTCTGATAGTGACTTGAAGAACGTAGGACTTTTGTTATCACTGCTAGAACAAGCATTTCCTTCACAGTTTCATTTATCAGCTATATCTCTAACAGTATATCTATTGAGTCACAAGAGAAGGAAACAACTATTCCTCTCTCACTATCCCAATCCTTAGCATTTTTCTATTAGCTTGAAACACAAAAGGTAACACACAGACAGCAGAAAGCATGTGATAACCTAGAGGTCATTCTGTTTCATTCTTAGTATTTTTTGTTCTTCTTTTGCTTGCTATACTTTATTACATACTGATTAAAAGCAGTCATCCCCTCAATGCAACCTTATACAAGCAGACACTATAATTCTGCTAAGTCATCCCATTCCATCATGTGTATAGTTTTGAAACATATATAAAACAAATTTCTGCTTCAAAGAATATCATCATGAAAGTAAAAAAAAGACAGAATGAGAAAAAATTATTTAAAAATCAAATATCTGCCAGGCATGGTGGAGCATGCCTATAATCCCAGCACTTGGGAGGCTGAGGCAGGAGGATCATTGTGAGTTCAAGACCAGCATGGGCTACAAAGTGAGCTCAACGGCAGCCTCAACTGCATAGTGAGACCCTGCCTCAAAAAGTCAAAAAAAAAAAAAAAAGAAAAGAAAGAAAAAGAAATATCTGATAAAGGACTTATATTCAATATATAAAGAGCTCTATGACTCATAATAAAAACAGACAACCAAATTAAAAATGAGCAAAATATTTACATAGACACTTCTCAAGAACAGATATGCAAAGGGTGAATAGTATATGAAAAGATTTTCAACATTGCTGGGCGTGGTGCGTGGTGGCCCACACCTGTAATCCCAGCACTTTGGAGGCTGAGACAGGAGGACTGTTTTGAGTTCCAGACCAGCCTGAGCTACAAAGTGAGCTCAAGGTCAGCCTGAACTGAATAGCAAGACCCTGTCTCAAAAAAAAAAAAAAAAAAGATTTTCAACATAATTAGCCATTGGGGAAATGCAAATAAGAACCATAATGAGATAACCACTTCACATCCAATAATAGGATGATTTTAATTTTTAAAAAATAATAAAAGGCAATATTATATTTTCATGCAGATGTGGAGAAATTGAAACCCTTACTCATTGCTAGTGGGATTGTAAAATGATAAAGTCTCTTTGGAAAAGAGTTTGGCAGTTCCTCAAAATGTTAAACACATATTTACCATATGATCCAGCAATTCTACCCCAGGGTATATAATCAAGAAAAATGAAAACATATGTCCATACAAAAACTTGTACATAGTTCAATTCCCGGTACAAAAAAAATTTGTACATGGATGCTCATAATTGCATTATTCAGAATAGCCAAAAAGTGAAAACAAATCAAATGTCTACCAACTGATGAATGGATAAACAAAATAAAACACATTCATACAATGGCATATTATTTGGCAATGAAAGGGAATGAAGTTCTGATAACATGTTACACATCAATGAATTTTAAAAATATTATGCTCATAGGAAATACTTCAAAGAAGCAACAACCAGGATCTTACCTTATTAAAAAGTTTTTGTACATCAAAAGAAGTCACCAAACAGTGAAAAGAAAACCCAGAAATTGTCAAAAAAATTCAGGCAACTGTCCCTCAGACAAAGGACTTTTATTTATAACATATAAAGAATTTTTTTAAATTAGACCCCCAAATTCAAAGACCCAATACAAAAATGGGCATCTGAGACGAATGAATACATACTTCTTGGGTTAAGAAATACAAATGGCAAATAAATATATGAAAAAATGTTCAACATCATCGGTCATCTGAGAAATGCAAATTAAAACAACACTGAGATTCCATCTCACCCCAGAAAGAATGGCTGTCATTAAAAAGTCAACCAATAACAAATGCTGGCAGGGCTGTGGTGAAAAACAGACCCTTCTCCACTGTTGGTGGGAGTGTAGACTGGTACAACCACTGTGGAAAACAGTGTGGAGATTCCTCCAAAAACTGGTATTAAAGGTCCCATTTGACCCAGCTGTTCTCCTTCTGTGCATCTTCCCAGAAGAATTAAAAATACCATACCATAGCGATATATGTGCACCCATGTTCATAGCAGCACAATTTGTCATAGCTAAATCTTAGAAACAACCCAAATGCCCGTCAACCAAGAAATGGATATAAAAGATGTGGTATTTTTATACAATGGAGTACTACTCCACTATAAAACTAAACTCAAAACTTTTACAGGTAAATGAATACAACTAGAGACCATACTCCTAAGTGAAGTAAATCAGTCACATGTGTAAACATCGTATCGTCTCCTGGTGTAAGAAACTGAAAGAGTAAATAAGTTCCAAAAGGTGCAGTAGACATTGTGAAAGGGAAAGAACCTGCTCAAAAAGGAAAGAACAACTGGGATGGGGGAAAGGAGAAAAGAAGAAAGGAATACACACACACACACGCGCGCGCGCACACACACACACACACACACACACGCACACACACACGCGTGCGCACACACACACACACACGCGCGCGCGCGCGTAAGAGAGAGCTACGATAATTGTACTAGTAATTTCTACTAGCTCACTGAAAGGAACAGTTAGTATTTATATTGTTTGATCGATCTTACATGTCTATATCTGGTAATCTGAGCAACTACTTTGAAGATAACAACATGCAATATAATAACCATTATTAATTTCCTATTATCTTGTTTTGAAATTCTGTATCATTTTTATTTTTTTATTATTGTCTTTAAAAGAAAGAAAACATTATGCTAAGTGAAAGAAGCCAGTCACAAATATTATTCCATTTTTAAGAAATTTCTAAAGTAGGCAAATCTATAGGCAAAAACAGTGCTTACTAGAGACTAGGGAAGGTTAAAAACTGAAAATCACAGCTATTGAGTAGTTTCCTTTAGGGATAACGAAAATTTTGGAGTTAGTGGTGATAGTTATGTAATACCTGAATATGCTTTTTTAAAAAAACCTGAATACTGTACTTTAAAGGGATGAAGCATATGGTATATGAATTGTATCTCAATCTGTTTTTATTTTTATTTTTATTTTTATTTTTTCCGGGACCGGGGATCGAACTCAGGGCCTTAGTGCTTAGCGGCAAGCACTTACCCCACTGAGCTGTACCTCCAGCCCTGTTTTTAAAAGTTTCAATTCTTTGATGACTTTTTGTAATGCAGTCTTTAAGCATTTTAAGAACTGAAATGATGTCTGCTTTCTAATATATATCCTTGAATACGAAAGCCCTAGTATTTAGCAGATAGATGTTGGTCTACTGACACCAACAGTAGAATTCAGGGACAGTGAAATCGCTTTCTGCCATATTCCACTCTTGAACTCAGCCTTGACTCAGTTCCATTGTTCAGCTTGGCCAAATGTCCTCAGCAGGCCCTACAGTCTCACGGAGCACATAACAGGTGTCATAAATGTCTATTATTTTAGAAATAATAAGACTATAGCTGCGTTATTGATCTAAAATGAAGCAACAGAATTTATATTAAAATTTAAGAGCTGTGTTTACAGGACTGGAACTGCACGTCCACCTCTGTCTTATGAGTGGTGCACCTTCTGGCTATGTTTAAACGTCCACTCTATCTTACACATCAAAGCAATTGCCAGCATCTTCTCACATACGTGCAGTGTTATAAGCAAGGCCTTTAACGGTAGATCCAAAAACTGGCCCTTTCAGAAAGGGATCCTATCAAAGTCATCATGTACTAGCTACACTGTGACTAGTTAGATTCATTGATTTGACCAAAATGTATTGCACACTCAACACCTAACAAACACAGGGATTATATAAGTAAATTAAATTAGGAACAGACTGTACCATAAAAAGAATTCGCCACTGTGGAAAAACCCAGAATGCCTTGTAAACAGGGAGTTATGGTGAACAGAAAATGCTACATTGAGGGAGTATGGACTATTAAGAAAGTCTTTAAGGTCAGAATTCTACAAAGTCAGAATTCTACACAGAGCAAAAAGGCTAAAAATTAATCAGGAAGCTGGGAGTGGTGGCGCATCCCTGTCATTCCAGAACTTAGGAGGCTGAGGCAGGAGGATCGCTGAGAGTTCAAGACCAGCCTGGGCTACAAAGTGAGCTCAAGGCCAGCCTGAACTGCATAGCTAGACCCTGTCTCAATAAGAAAAAAAAAAAAAACTAATCAGGAGACACCTTACTAAGGTTCCCATTTGATCACCTGATCCTACTACTCGTTCAACATGTTTACAGATATAAACATGCCACCCCTTGAATAGGAGCCAGGTCTCGGGCCATATGCTCCAGTCCTGAGCAATACACACTCCTGCCCCTCTGGGAGGTCATTTCCCAAACATGTCAACATTATATATATATATATATATATATACATATATATATATACACACACACATATATATATATAATTTTTTTTAATTACAGAAAATCTTTCTCTGAGAGGGAAATGAAATGGTCACTATGAAACACACCAAACTTGAGTATTTTTTCCAACATGATTTAACATACTCTACAAAAAAAGGGTATCAGGATTTTAAGTGCAGATATTTAAACTCTACCTATGAACTCCCATTAATTCCTCCTGTCTCTCTTACCTGAAACCTGTGTTAGGTTCAGAAATTGCCACCAGCTGCTGTCACTGGCAATTGCTCTGCAAAGTAGGCCCCACGATGCTAACAGTCGCGGCAGAGGGCTTGCCGATTTCTAATTTAAAAGCGCCACCTAGTGGTTTCAGCTCCCTTTATAGGGACTTTATCAGGAAACCTGAAGGTCAACAAAAAGCAGCATTAATGCAGTTCTCTGTGCGCCAGCGTGGTCTCACCGCACACCAGACCCTGACCTACATCCCTTCTCATCAACTCCCAAGATCTCAGAAGTTTCTGGGGTTGGTAGCTCATGCATGGTCAAACATATATTCACTTTGTTTCTTATCCTAAAGTAGACAAATAATGTTACTTACAGTCTGCTAGGCCTCAAGCCACAGTTTCATCAAAACGTTGTATTTACATGACACTTCAAACACTATAAAAGTCTGATGTCTTCCTCTATCAACACGAGTGCTTCCTCAATGTACCCAATCATAATCTAAGATGTTAAATCAAATCTGTCTTAGAGAAGAAAATAAAGGAGGCTGTGACCCAGAGGCAGCAAGAGGCCAACGCTGAGGACAGTATCAACAGTGAGGGGCAGACGTCGCCCCCAAAGTCTGCGAGGGAGTAATAAACTGACTTCCACGATCATGCACTCTCCTGGGGCAGAACCAAAGGGAAGCAATGGAGAGCCTGGAGGCCTGGCCTCGCAGGTTGGCATGATTAACTCAATGGGCATCTCAAGAGAACTGCACATACAAAGTACAAGGTGGACACGTCCACAAGGACACACTGGCAGCTTAATCCTTCAATCACCTAACTTATACCAGGCTGGTCAGAAACACAGGTCACAACCTGTGCTTGCAACTGGCATCTGAAGTGAGGAGGCGGCAGTCTTGTGGGGACTGAGCTCTCCATCTACAGGGCCATCTCCAGCTAGGTAAGAGTAGAACTGAAGTGAACTGGAGGACATCCTGCTGGTGTCAAGCTCTGCCAAAGAATTGATTGGTATATAGAGAAAACTCCTACGCATATGGTATCAGAAGTGTTGAGGACACCAGGCATGGTGGTGCATGCCTGTAATCCCAGCACTCAGGAGGCTGAGGCAGGAGGGTCATTGCAAGTTCAAGGCCAGACTAGGCTACAAAGTGAGCTCAAGGCCAGACTGAACTGCATAGGGAGACCCTGTCTCAAAGAGACAAAAAAAAAAAAAAAAGTGTCAAGTGACTACATTAGAGAACACAGAATAGGAAAAGCAGGCTAGTTTTCCCATATCCTCACAAGAAACAACCTAAGTCTAAAACTGCCGAGAATCGACTCTGAGAAAGAAAACAGGCGAATCGGGAGGAAGAAGACTGAGTCCTGATGAAATCATCTGAGCCTCTGGATCAGATCTCATTTAAGGTCAGACCACTGGACCAGCAGGCATACAAAACACACAGCTACACACATCCCTGTAATTCTAACAAAAGGCCTTCTGCAGCAGGTCTAAACTAGGGCATTCAATAAACACCCTCATCGTGGGGTCCTCTGAAAGTAGCATTTGATTTCTGAAAAAACCAGAAGTTCAGGAATGAAACAAAGAGCAGGGTTAAACAATATGTAAGTGACTATTATTCTTTATTTGCCCAGAGTGCGAGGAAAGCCCAGAGGCATGGTATAATACTTCTGGAATTATTTATACTAGCTGTTCTGCAAAAGACATTTTCTTTTAAATTAACCAAGTAAATCAAGCGAATACTAAAATCTGGTATTATTAAAAATAGTATCCTCAGCCGAGTGTGGTGGCAAGCTCCTGTAATCCCAGCATTCGGGAGGCTGAGGCAGGAGGATTGCTGTGAGTTTGAGGCCAGCCTGAGCTATATAGTGAGTTGAAGACCAGCCTGAACTGCATAGCGAGACTCTGTCTCAAAAAGACAAAAAAAAAGTTCTTATTTTGCATATCACTGATAAAGTCTCAGAGTTACTCCAGTAATCCCCAGATCACACATGAAAATGACTGCCCTAGGTATGTGGTTCTCAAGTTTGATGTGCCTCAGAATCACCTATGATCTCATATTAATGGGTCAAAATCTCTTGCTACTTTAACTAAGCACCACTAGATAATTCTTAGATCCATCAAAGGTTGGTAATCATTGATCTAGATCTGTAAAGTGAACCTATGGCATGTATGCCACAGTGGGCTGCTTGTACCACTGAAAACTCTAACTGCCATCACCGACCCAGATGGTACAGTGATAGATAAAATGATGATAACAGTTGAAATGAATAGTGGGGAGTGACAGCAAGAAACCCTATTAAGCAAGAACTGAAAAGAGACAACCATGATTGTGTATGCCTGTAATCTCACAACTGGGGAGGCTGAGGCAGGAGGGTCACAAGTTTGAGGTCAGCATGGGCTACACAGCAAGTCTGAGGAAAGCCTGAGATACATACCAAGACCCTGTCTCCAAAAACAGACAAAAAGAAAAGAAATAACTGAAAGCTTTATAGATTGATAAAATATAAAATTATGAAAAAAAACAAAAAATTTAAGTGTTGATTAGGGAAAAACTGGTAATATCATGAAAAGAATGAGCGAAGTCAGGAAGAGACTTAAAAAATTAGAGGAGCAGAAGGGAAATGAATGATTTTTAACTGATTCTCTTGGTCCGAATTAATCACATGTTCCTCACTAAATTGCACAGCTGTTTAAAATTTTTACTTCACTTTTAAATCTTCCATGCTGCGAGTGAGCTGTTTACCTGTCAGTGTTGTGCCCCAAATTTAAACTCCTCAGAGACCTGAGTGAGCTTGGGGAGCACCATCCTGAACTCCTAACTATATGATTTTTCTGGGGTTACTGAATCTCTCTAGCTTCAATTTCGTCTCAAATGGATTAGAGATACATCTTCATTGTACTTACCATAGGCCGAATGCATGGTAAACGCTCAAAGAGTAACAAGGGTGAATCAGCACAGTTGCCTTCACTCTACACATACCGCTTTTACTGAGGACCTTTCTGAATGAGTACCGACCTCCGGGAATTCTCACTGTGAAACACACCACAGGCACAGACCACCATCAACAGATCACTAGTTTGTGAACTGAATCATCTAATTTAGCCTGCTTCATATGTATTAAGGCCTCTGCAGTGATGGGCAAACATTATAATTTTAAAATATGTTTCGCCTTTTCTGGAAAGTGGCCTCTAACTGTGTAAAGAGTAGAAGAAGAAAACAAGTTTCCAAAACCCCTAGACTGCTTGTGGGCTTACTGTGTCCGTGCTGCTTTTAGCCTTCATAAGCACAGGCCCTGCAGGGCAATGGAGTTCTTTTCTCTATTTGTGTGACTGAAATGCACATCTGGTCTGCGAGGCAGCAGTCTGCAAGAGCTGCTCCCCGGAGGTTAATGACTCTGGGCAAAGGTGCAGCACAAAATCCTCATCTAACTGAAACAGCAGAGGAGCTGAGGAGCAAGTAGGAGGAAGTATTCTTAAGGGAAGTAAAATCCAGTTCTCAAAGCTGACTGAACCAGAACAGCTAAGCTCACATCTCCTGATTTGACAAAAATAACAGTAGGTCTTTTTGACAAGTATAAGTACTATAGTTCTAGGTCTCATCTAAAAATAACTATTAAAAATCCAAAGGAACTATACATCAGCAAAGTGTGATGACAGGCTTTTTAGTCCACAGTATGACCTAGTAAGTGCTGCTTCTATTACATTAAGAACCCCCCACCCCATATCTCTACATATGGCATGCGTGGGGAAGGCTGTAACTCCAGTTAGAAATGTGGAATGCTATATCAGGATGCTTCTAGTTGCAAGTAAATAAAGATACAATCAATGTGGTTTAAAATAACACTTTTGAAGCTTTTGTGCTCACAGAAATCATTGGGGAGTCTGTCAAAACAGCAACCATGACTTGACAGGACTAAGAAGCCTGAAACTCTGAGACACCCCAGGTGGTGCCGATGCTGCCAGCCCACAGACTACAGCGTCCATCCCGAAAACCTACACTACAAGAAAACACAAAGACTAACATATCTGCAAAGCAAGGACTACACTGTTCGTTTATGTCATCAAGGACTTAACAGTCAACAGAGCTACATGCTTCCTGGGTCACATCCTGCAAACTGATTGGCATAGATAAGTCAGTTAATCCTTGGGTCAATCAGACCCCTTCCTAGTCGGACAGCGGGATCAGCTTTCTTGATGCATATTGATTATATGGAAATGGAAAGATACAGAAAACAATCACAAGCTCATGAGGAAGAAA